>CM035300.1:10226038-10372093 GCA_020226075.1 Hydropotes inermis | reverse complement strand
ATGGTGAATGGTATTGTTTCCTTAATTTCTCTTTCTGTTTTCTCATTGTTAGAGTATAGGAATGCAAGGGATTTCTGTGTGTTAATTTTATATCCTGCAACTTTACTATATTCATTGATTAGCTCTAGTAATTTTCTGGTAGAGTCTTTAGGGTTTTCTATGTAGAGGATCATGTCATCTGCAAACAGTGAGAGTTTCACTTCTTCTTTTCCTATCTGAATTCCTTTTATTTATTTTTCTGCTCTGATTGCTGTGGCCAAAACTTCCAAAACTATGTTGAATAGTAGTGGTGAGAATGGGCACCCTTGTCTTGTTCCTGATCTTAGGGGAAATGCTTTCAATTTTTCACCCTTGAGGATAATGTTTGCTGTGGGTTTGTCATGTATAGCTTTTATTATGTTGATGTATGTACCTTCTGTTCCTGCTTTCTAGAGTTTTTTTTTTATAAAAAATGGATGTTGAATTTTGTCAAAGGCTTTTTCTGCATCTATTGAGATAATCATATGTTTTTTATCTTTCAAATTGTTAGTGTGGTATATTACAATGATTGATTTGCAGATATTAAAGAATCCTTGCATTCCTGGGATAAAGCCCACTTGGTCATGATGTATGATCTTTTTAATATGTATTTAAATTCTGTTTGCTAGAATTTTGTTAAGGATTTTTGCATCTATGTTCATCAGTGATATTGGCCTGTAGTTTTCTTTTTTTGTTGCATCTTTGCTTGGCTTTGGAATTAGGGTGATGGTGGCCTCATAGAATAAGTTTGGAAATTTACCATGTTCTGCAATTTTCTAGAAGAATTTGAGTAAGATAGGTGTTAGTTCTCTAAAGTTTTGGTAGAATTCAGCTGTGAAGCCATCTGGTCCTGGGCTTTTGTTTGCTGGAAGATTTCTGATTACGGTTTCAATTTCCTTGCTTGTGATGGGTCTGTTAAGATCTTTTATTTCTTCCTGGTTCAGTTTTAGAAAGTTATACTTTTCTAAGAACTTGTCCATTTCTTCCAAGTTGTCCATTTTATTGGCATAGAGCTGCTGGTAGTAGTCTGTTATGATCCTTTGTATTTCAGTGTTATTTATATGTTGTGAGCTCTCTATTTTCATTTCTAATTTTGTTGATTTGGTTCTTCTCGCTTTGTTTCTTGATCTGTCTTGCTAATGGTTTGTCAATCTTGTTTATCTGTTCAAAAAACCAGCTTTTAGCTTTGTTGATTTTTGCTATGGTCTCTTTTGCTTCTTTTGCATTTATTTCTGCCCTAATTTTTAGGATTTCTTTCCATCTACTAACCCTGAGGTTCTTCATTTCTTCCTTCTCTAGTTGCTTTAGGTGTAGTTAATAGGTTATTTATTTGACTTTTTTCTTGTTTCTTGAGGTAAGCCTGTAATGCTATGAACCTTCTTCCCTTTAGCACTGCTTTTACAGTGTCCCATAGGTTTTGGGTTGTTGTGTTTTCATTTTCATTCGTTTCTCTGTATATTTTGATTTCTTTTTGGATTTCTTCTGATTTTTTTTAAATTTTTATTAGTTGGAGGATAATTACTTTACAATATTGTAGTGGTTTTTGTCATACATTGACATGAATTAGCCATGGATTTACATGTGTTCCCCATCCCGATCCCCCCTCCCACCTCCCTCTCTATCCGATCCCTCTGATTTAGGAAACAAAAGACCTATACATAGAAAACTATAAAACACTCAAGAAAGAAATCAAAGAGGACACAAATAGATGGAGAAATATACCGAGTTCATGGATTGGAAGAATTGATATTGTGTAAATGAGTACACTAGCCAAAGCAATCTATAGATTCAATGAAATCCCTATCAAGCTACCAACAGTATTCTTTACAGAACTTGAACAAATAATTTCACATTTTGTATGGAAATCCAAAAAACCTAGAATAGCCAAAACAATCTTGAGAAAAAAAGAATGGAATTGGAGGAATCAACCTGCCTGACTTCAGGCTCTACTACAAAGCCACAGTCATCAAGACAGTATGGTACTGGCACAAAGACAGAAATATAGATCAGTGGAACAAAATAGAAAGCCCAGAGATAAATCCAGGTACCTATGGACACCTTATCTTTGACAAAGGAGGCAAGAATATACAATAGAAAAAAGACAACCTCTTTAACAAGTGGTGCTGGGAAAACTGTCAACCAGTTGTAAAAGAATGAAACTAGAACATTTTCTAACACCATACACAAAAATAAACTCAAAACAGATTGAGGATCTAATTGTAAGGCCAGAAACTATAAAACTCCTAGAGGAGAACACAGGCAAAACACTCTCTGACATAAATCACAGCAAGATCCTCTATGACCCACCTCCCAGAATATTGGAAATAAAAGCAAAAATAAACAAATGGGACCTAATTAAACTTAATAGCTTTTGCACAACAAAGGAAACTATAAGCAAGGTGAAAAGATAGCCTTCAGAATGGGAGAAAATAACAGCAAATGAAGAAACAGACAAAGGATTAATCTTAAAAATATACAAGCAACTCCTGCAGCTCAATTCCAGAAAAATAAATGACCCATTCAAAAAAGTGGGTCAAAGATCTAAACAGACATTTCTCCAAAGAAGACATACAGAGAGCTAACAAACACATGAAAAGATGCTCAACATCACTCATTATCAGAGAAATGCAAATCAGAACCTCAATGAGGTACCATTACATGCCAGTCAGGATGGCTGCTATCCAAAAGTCTACAAGCAATAATGCTGGAGAGGGTGTGGAGAAAAGGGAACACTTTCACAGTGTTGGTGGGAATGCAAACTAGTACAGCCACTGTGGAGAAGTGTGGAGATTTCTTAAAAAACTGGAAATAGAACTTCCATATGACCCAGAACTGCCAATGTTGGTGGGAATGCAAACTAGTATAGCCACTGTGGAGAACAGTGTGGAGATTCCTTTAAAAACTTGAAATAGAACTGCCATATGACTCCTGGGCATACACAGCAAGGAAACCAGATCTGAAAGAGATACGTGCACCCCAATGTTCATTGCAGCACTGTTTATAATAGCCAGGACATGGAAGCAACCTAGATGCCCATCAGCAGATGAATGGATAAGAAAGCTGTGGTACATATACACTATGGAATATTATTCAGCTATTAAAAAGAACATATTTGAATCAGTTCTAATGAGATGGATAAAACTGGAGCCCTTTATACAGAGTGAAGCCAGAAAGACAAAGACCAATACACTATACTAACGCACATATATAGAATTTAGAAAGATGGTAATGATAACCCTATATGCAAGACAGAAAAAGAGACACAGATGTATCGAACAGACTTTTGGACTCTATGGGAGAAGGAGAGGGTGGGATGATCTGTGAGAATAGCATTGAAACATATATATTATCAAGTGTGAAACAGATCGCCAGTCCAAGTTGGATGCATGAGACAAGTGCTCCTGGCTGGTGCACTGGGATGACCCAGAGGGATGGGATGGGGACTGAGGTGGGAAGGGGGTTCAGGATGGGGAACACATGTAAATTCATGGCTGATTCATGTCAATGTATGGCAAAGACCACTACAATACTGTAAAGTAATTAGCCTCCAACTAATAAAAATAAATGGAAAAAATAATAAAAAATAACATTGTAATCTTAAATAAACTCAAGAAAACAAAAACAGACTTTTACTAATTATTCAGTTAAATGCACCAATGTTCATTTTTCTTCCTATATCCCATTCAGGGATCATATATCCTACTGGTGTATATTTAATAATGGTAGCCTAACTTTTAACTATGTTAAACATATTTTTGTGAAATATTTAAAGAATTATCTAAATCATTATTGAATTTTCCAATTCATAAACATGGTATGTCTTTGCATCTGTTTCCACTGTTTCCCCATGTATTTGCCATGAAGTGATGGGACTGGATGCCATGATCTTAGTTTTCTGAATGTTGAGATTTAAGTCAACTTTTTCACTCTCCTCTTTCACTTTTATCAAGAAGCTCCTTAGTTCTTCACTTTCTGCCACAGGGCAGAAACCTCCTATCTGAGGTTATTGATATTTCTCCCAGAAATCTTGATTCCAGCTTGTGCTTCATCTAGCCCAGCATTTCTCAGGATGTACTCTGCATATAAATTAAATAATCAGGGTGACAATATACAACCTTGATGTACTCCTATTCCTGTTTGGAACCAGTCTGTTGTTCCATGTTCAGTTCCAACTGTTGCTTCCTGACCTGCATACAGGTTTCTCAAGAGGCAGATCAGGTGGTCTGGTATTCCCATCACTTTAAGAATTTTCCACACTTTATTGTGATCCATACAGTCAAGGCTTTGGCATAGTCAATAAGGCAGAAATAGATGTTTTTCTGGAACTCTTTGACATTCCAGCATATTCTAGCTTGTTTGCACCACGAAATGTCAGGACAAGGAAAATGGGGTTGCTTAGGAAGTAGATGGAACCATCTAAAGCATTTATAGCCAACATGGCTTTCTACTAGAAAGATACTGAGGATTTACTGAGTAAATTCAGTTGTTCCTGGGCCTATATGGGCATGAAGGATACCCATGTGCCTAAAGTTTGAAAAAAAGATCTGGTATATTTCTACACATTTGGTAGAATTATAAGTATTATCAGTGACTTATAAGCCACCATTTGGTGGCTCAAATGGTAAAGAATCTGCCTGCAGTGCAGGAGTGAAAGTGAAAGTTGCTCAGTCAGGTCCTACTCTTTGCGACCCCATGGCCTATACAGTTCATGGAATTTTTCCAGGCCAGAGTACTGGAGTGGGTAGCCTTTCCCTTCTCCAGGGGATCTTCCCAACCCAGGGATCAAACCCAGGTCTCCCACATTGCAGGTGGAGTTTTTACCAACTGAGCCACAAGTGAAGCCCTTGGTGCTGGAGACTCCTGTTCAGCTCCCCGCGGTGGGAATATACCCTGTAGGAGGGCATGGCAAATCACTCCAGTATTCCTCCCAGGAGAATCCCCATGGAAACAGGAGCCTGGCGGGCTACAGTCCATGAGTTCACAAAGAGTGGGACCTACTGGGAGACTAAGAACACAGACACACAGGCATAAGAAAAACACAAGCATTAAGCCAATCCATACAAGTCCATGTTTATAACCTTCTGAATAACGTTTGAATTTTCTCATAAAGCCTTTCAAATACTAAATATAAAAAACAATGTATTTACTTACTCTCCACTTATTGTTCCCTCTTTGTTCCAGAATATCTTCATTTTATTCCATTTAAGAGCAATGATAGCAGTTAAAATGAAGAAAGGCAAGAAAACGTAGAAACTGATCATAAGGTTGTTTTTTTGAGAGACACCACGTCGTTTTATCAAGTCTGTAATTTTAGCTGAAGACATAACAATATCTTTTAACTTTTGAAAAGTGATATAAATCATTTTAGTAATTTGAATTATAAACATTTGGAATTCAAATAATATAATCATAGAATAAATAAATTTAAACTTAAAAATGCTTTCCAAACTTCTGTGACTATATCCCAAAGTGCATTATATATTTCTTTTAAATATATACAATTTAATCTTCATATGCATATTTAATATTTATGTGATACATTCTAACATATTTCATTCTATCATACCATCATATTCCTATCATACTGCACTGCTACTTAGAATATATTAGGATGATATTACCATCCAATAGATTCATCTATTTAAAAAATAGAGCCAAAAAAAAAAAAAAAAAAAGGGCTCTCCTGGAAAAAGGAATGGCTACCCACTCCAGTATTCTTGCTTGGGAAATCCCATGGACACAGGAGTCTGGGAGGCTCCATAGGGTTGCAAAAAGTCAGCCATGACTTAGCAACTAACACTAACACTCTCACTCTCTGCGTGGATTTTTCTAGTTCCAAGTCACCCTTTGGGGAACTGCCTCATTTTGCACTGCTTTGTGTAAAAATAAAGACTAGTATTTAAGATCAAAAAAAGAAATGTTTTTAAAATTAGTGAAAATTACAGATATAACTGAGGCTAATTAAAAAGAAACAGTAATAGTAGATGAGGTTACATTTACATAACAAATGTATAAAGTGATATTGTTTTAATTTTGATTGCATTAATTAATAAAGTTGATATTCCTCTTGGTATTATAGATATTGCATAAAACTAGAAAAGTAAATCTATCGCCAATTGGTCCAAATAAGCAAAAGGAATAAACCAGAAAATTAAAATAAAAAAATAAATCAAGCAATCAGAATTACCACCAAACCAATTATGATGATATTGTATGTATTTGTGGGCATGCTCAGTCACTCAATTGTCTAAATCTTTGTGACCCCATGGACTGTAGCCTGCCAGGTTCTTTTGTCCATTAAATTTTTCAGACAAGAATACTGGAGTGGGTTGCCATTCCCTTCTCAGTGGTTCTTCCCCTCTCACAGTTTGAACCCACCTCTCTTGCATCTCCTGCATTGGAAGGTGGATTCTTTACCACTGCACCACCTCATGATATTAAGTGTAAACAAATTTAATGCCCTCTCAAAACGACAAAAGAATCTGTGCCACTGAAACACAGGTGCAATCCAATTATATGTTGATTCAAAGTAATTTACCAAGCTGCCGTATATCACAGAGAGCTCAGCTCGGGCCTCTGTGATGACCTAGAGGGGTGGAGATGAGAGGGAAGGGATATATGTATACTTCTAGCTGACTCATATTGTGCAGTAGAAACTAACACAAGATTGGAAAGCAATTATAATCCAATTAAAAAATAAATTTAAAAACATCTGGTTTTCAACAACTTTTGTATGTGAATCCAAATTTTATTTTCCCTTGTACAGCATGACATTTTAAATACTAGACTTGCAATATTAAAGGAAGCAAAAAAAACAAAAACAAAAACAAAACAACAAACTTCTAATGTATATGCAGAGTACATCATGCAAAATGCCGGGATGGATGAATCACAAGTTGGAATCAAGACTCTCTCTTGCTGGAGGAAATATCAACAACCTCACCTATGCAGATGATACCACTCCACCAGCAGAAAGTGAAGAGGAATTAAAGAACCTCTTGATGCGAGTGAAAGAGGAGAGTGAAAAAGTTGGCTTAAAGCTCAACATTCAGAAAACTAAGATCCTGGCATCTGGTCCTATCACTTCATGCCAAACAGAAGGGGAAAAAATGGTAACAGTGACAGATTTTCTTTCTTTGGGCTCCAAAATCACTGGGGATGGTGACAGCAGCCATGAAATTAAAAGTTACTTGATCCTTGGAAGGAGAGTTATGACACACCTAGACAGTGTATTAAAAAGCAGAGACATCAATTTGTGGACAAAGGTACATCTAGTCAAGACAATTGTTTTTCCAGTAGTCATGTACTGATGTGAGAGTTGGACCCTAAAGACGGCCGAGTGCTGAAGAATTGATGCTTTCGAGTTGTGGTGCTGGAGGAGACTCTTGAGAGTCCCTTGGACAGCAAGGAGATCCAACCAGTCAATCTTAAAGGAAATCAACCCTGAATATTCACTGGAAGGACTGATGCTGAAGTTGCAATACTTTGGCAACCTGATGTGAAGAGCCCGCTCATTGGAAAAGACCCTGATGCTGGGAAAGATTGAAGACAAGAGGAGAAGGCGGTGACAAAAGATGAGATGGTTGGATGCCATTACTGACTCAGTGGAAATGAATGTGAGCAAACTCTAGGAGCTAGTGAAGGACAGGGAAGCCTGGCAGTGATGCAGTTTATGGGATTGCCTAAGAGTCAAATGTAACTTAGTGACTGAATAGCAACAAATCTAGAAAACTGCTGTATAAATAAAAAAATCTGGGAAATCCTGGTTAAAATTAACATGACACATTAAAATGTTCATGGCTAGATTTGAATTAAAAGTACATACAAAATTTTGATTGACAACATAATCTATAGCTGTGCTATACATAATAGCACTACAAAGTGACCATTTACATGTCATTAGGTAAAATAAAATGAAAATTTTAGTTCCTAAATTGCATTCTCCACATGTCCAGTGATTAACAGCCACATAGACAGTGGGGCTGTAAGGATACAGAAGGCTCTGTTGGAACAGTGATTTAGTTACTAACCTTTCCCAGATTCTATATTCCAAAATCCATCATCAGTACTTCCTCCTGGTGATGAGGTTGTTGGCACACAATCTGGGGGTACATATCCAACATCACAATGACAATTTAATCGAGAATTGCAAACCTGGAATGAAACCAAAATACAAAATAAAGAAGAAGACCATCTTTTTATGTCATATAAAAATTTAGCATTTTTTGTGTATTTTTTTAGTATTTATTTATTTATTAGTAGTTATTGTGAGCCAAAGCAAATGATTAAAGTAATACAATTTGGTATGTTACAGGCTGTTTTTACTTTAATGTGGAAAATAATTATAAAAATAAAATGCAATGCAAGAAATGTCCATTCAATGCTTTTTAAATGCTACAGAGGGTTTCTCTAATTTATCTCTTCAATAAAAGTAGACAACATTATTGATACACCTGTCTCTTCTAAAAAGGCATAGAAATTATGAAGCTAAAAATTATAGCAGGAGTTGAAATTTATTATTGTGCCAGATATTTTATAAAACTGTTGTTAAGAGTCAACTTTTACAAAACCCAGGGAGAAAACTAAATGGTGAAGCTTATTTAGGTACAGTTGGAAAGATTGATTTTGCTAGAAAATAGGAAGGCTAGGGGGCTTCCCTGGTAGCTCAGCTGGTAAAGAATACACCTGCAATTCAGGAGATCCCAGTTCAGTTTTTGGGTTGGGAGGATCCCCTGAAGAAGGGATAGGCTACCCACTCCAGTATTCTTGGGCATCCCTGGTAGCTCAGATGTTAAAGAATTCGGCCTGCAATGTGGCAAACCCTGGTTCAATCCCTGGATTGTGAAGATCCCCTGGAGGAGGGCATGGCAACTCACTCCAGTATTCTTGCCTGGATAATCCCCAAGGACAGAGGAGCCTGGCAGGCTATGGTCCACGGGGTCACAAAGAGTCGGACATGACTGAGTGACTAAGCACAGGAAGCCTAGAATATATTTATAAATATGACCTTATGGATGAATCAAAAGATGGGTCAGATGTAGAATAGGGAATCTAGGGATAATTTCAGGCAAAATTAAATTGAAATTAAATAATAAGGGAATGGAACATAAAATAAATTGCAAATAATAAGATGTGTAAAAAGGAGGTAAATTTTGATACAAGACACACAGGTCAATTTTTCCAGGATTACTATAGAAAGTATGAGGCATCAAGATAATGGGAGATACTAACTACCATTTTAAAGCTAACTGCATGCTTAGAAAATCTTAAATAGGGCACAGAATTTCTATACTTCAGGTGATGATTTCACAATGGATAGACAAGTAAAAGTGCAAATGGAAAATGTGACCAGACACACTGAAACTCTATTATTAATTAAACAAATGCAAATTAGCAATAAATTTAGCATGTGAGAAGATATTAGTAAACTAGGAAGCTCATCTGGCCTGAATTTGAAGAAATGTTTTCACTCATGATAGGTGCAGAAAAACTGAGATAATATTTCCTGAAGACATGAATATTTATTAAAATTCAAATTATGCATATATTTGGTCTATTGGTTTTCAAGGTAATCAATTTATGAAATCAAATAACTCTGTAAGGTGTATGTACAACAGGGTCCACTGTACCACTATTTACAATAGTTAAATAAAAATTCAACATTATCCAAAATCCATTAGTGAATAACTTCAAATACAGAAAGAACCATAGAGAAAAATAAATTGAAGTCACTGATTTGAGACAAATTTCAATGGGCAAGGAACTCTGCTGTCAAAAATATATTAGATTATGAGTAATGCATAATAGAAATAAAGTTTGTGAATGTTTAGTATATATCAATTATCAGTTCAATTCAGTTCACTTCAGTTACTCAGTTGTGTCCAACCCCAAGGACTGCAACACACCAGGCTTCTCTGTCCTTCAGCAGTACCTGGAGCTTGCTCAAGCTCATGTCCATAGAGTTGGTGATGCCATCTAACCATCTCATCCTCTGTCATCCCCTTCTCCTTCTGCCTTCAATCTATCCCAGCATCAGAGTCATGCACTCAATTAGAAGCAGTATTTATATTTATGTATAAATATATACCTTATATACTGACACCAGAAAGAGTGAAGAGATGGAGCCAAAGCAAAAACAACACCCAGTTGTGGATGTGACTGGTGATGGAAGTAAAGTCCGATACTGTAAAGAGTAATACTGCATAGGAACTTGGAATATAAGGTCCACGAATCAAGGCAAATTGGAAGTGGTCAAACGGGAGATGGCAAGAGTGAACGTCCACATTTTAGGAATCAGTGAACTAAAATGGACTGGAATGTGTGAATTTAACTCAGATGACCACTCTATCTACTACTGTGGGCAAGAATCCCTTTGAAGAAGTGAAGTAGCCATCATAGTCAACAGAAGAGTCTGAAATGCAGTACTTGGGTGCAGTCTCAAAAATGACAGAATGATCTCTGTTTGTTTCCAAGACAAACCATTCAGTATCACAGTAATTCAAGTCTGTGCCCCAACCAGTAATGTTGAAGAAGCTGAAGTTGAACATTTCTGTGAAGACCTACAAGATCTTCCAGAACTAACACTGAAAAAAGATGTCCTTTTCATTATAGGGGACTGGAATGCAAAAGTAAGAAGTTAAGAAATACATGGAGTAATGGGAAAATTGACCTTAGAATGAAAGAGAATGAAGCAGGACAAGGGCTAACAGAGTTTTGCCAAGAGAATGCACTGGTCATAGCAAACCCCCTCTTCCAACACCACAAGAGAAGACTCTACACATGGACATCACCAGATGGTCAACACCGAAATCAGATTGATTATTTTCTTTGCAGCCAAAGATGGAAAAGCTCTATACAGTCAGCAAAAACAAGACCAGGAGCTGACTGTGGCTCAGATCATGAACTCCTTATTGCCAAATTCAGACTGAAATTGAAGAAAGTGGAGAAAACCACTAGACCATTCAGGCATGACCTAAATCAAATCCCTTATGATTATACTGGGGAAGAGACAAATATATTCAAGGGATTAGATCTGACAGACAGAGTGCCTGATGAACTACGGAGGAAGGCTCATGATATTGTAAAGCAGACAGTGATCAAAATCATCCCCAAGAAAAAGAAATGCAAAAGGGCAAAATGGCTGTCTGAGGAGGCCTTACAAATAGCTGAGAAAAGAAGAGAAGCTAAAGGCAAAGGAGAAAGGGAAAGATATATCCATTTGAATGCAGAGTTCCAAAGAATATCAAGGAGAGATAAGAAAGCCTTTCTCAGCCATCAGTGCAAAGAAACAGAGGGAAACAATACATTGGGAAAGACTAGAGATCTCTTCGAGACAATTAGAGATAAAAAGGGAACTTCTCATGCAAAGATGGGCACAGTAAAGGACAGAAATGGTATGGACCTAACCGAAGCGGAAGACATTAAGAAGAGGTGGCAAGAATACACAGAAGAACTGTACAAAAAAGATCTTCATGACCCAGATAATCATGATGGTGTGACCACTAACCTAGAGCCAAAAATCCTGGAATATGAAGTCAAGCGGGCCTTAGGAAGCATCACTACGAACAAAGCTAGTGGAGGTGATGGAATTCCAGTTGAGCTATTTCAAATCCTAAAAGATGATGCTGTGAAAATGCTACACTCAATATGCCAGCAAATTTGGAAAACTCAGCAGCGGCCACAGGACTGGAAAAGGTCAGTTTTCATTTCAATTGCAAAGAAAGGCAATGCCAAAGAATGCTCCGACTCCTGCACAATTGCACTCATCTCACAAGCTAACAAAAAGTAATGCTCAAAATTCCCCAAGCTAGGTTTCAACAGTACATGAACTGTGAACTTCCAAAAGTTCAAGCTCAATTTAGAAATGCAGAGGAATCAGAATTCAAATTACCAACACCTGCTGGATCACTGAAAAAGCAAGAGAGGTCCAGAAAATCATATACTTCTGCCTTATTGACTATGCCAAAGCCTTTGACTGTGCATCACAATAAACTGTGGAAAATTCTGAAAGAGATGGGAATACCAGAACAGCTGACCTGCCTCCTGAGAAATCTGTGTGCAGGTCAAGAAAGCAACAGTTAGAAATGGACACAGAACAACACACAGGTTCCAAGTCGGGAAAGGAGTGTGTCAAGGCTGTATATTCTGACCCTGCTTATTTATGCAGAGTTCCTCATGAGAAATGCTGGACTGGATGAAGTGCAAGCTTAAGTCAATATTGCCAAGAGAAATATCAATAACCTCAGATATGAAGATGACATCACCCTTATGGCAGAAAGTGAAAAAGAATTAAAGAGCCTCTTGATGAAAGTGAAAAAGGAGAGTAAAAAGTTGGCTTATAGCTCAACATTCAGAAAACTAAGATAATGGCCTCCAGTTCCAACACTTCATGGCAAATAGATTGGGAAACGGTGGAAACAGTGACAGACTTTATTTCTTTGGGTCTCCAAAATCACTGTGGATGGTGACTGCAGCCATGAAATTTAAAGATGTTTACTCTTTGGGACGAAAGTTATGATCAACCTAGACAGCATATTTAAAAGCAGAGGCATTACTTGGCCAAAAAAGGTGCATCTAGTCAAAGCTATGGTTTTTACAGTAGTCATGTATGGATATGAGAGTTGGACTACAAAGAAAGGTGAGTGCCAAGAACTGATGCTTTTGAACTATGGTGTTGGAAAAGACTCTTGAGAGTCCCTTGGACTGCAAGGAGATCCAACCAGTCAATTCTAAAGGAGATCAGTACTGAATGTTCATTGGCAGAACTGATGCTGGAGCTGAAAATCCAAGATTCTGGCCACCTGCTGAGAAGAACTGATTCACTGGAAAAGACCCAGATGCTAGGAAAGATTGAATGCAGGAGGTGAAGGGGAGGACAGAGGGTGAGATGGTTGCATGGCATCACTGACTCAATGGACATGAGTTTGAGCAAACTCTTGGAGCTGGTGATGGACAGGGAGGCCTGGTGTGCTGCAGTCCTTGGGGTCACAAAGAGTTGGACATGACTGAGTGACTTATCTGAACTGAATTGATATACATGTAATACTACATGTATCTATTTCCAAAATTATTCAGTCTCTACATAACATTATAATAGCTTATGTTTAATATTGCCTTTTTGTACAAAGTTTAAGCTCATGAAGTGTGCAATGATCTGATAGAATACATAGAACATGCACACATGTATAAATAATGAAATTTGGTTTCTACATTTAACTGAAATTTTCCAAAGAAATTTCCACATCCATAATTCTGAAGCTTATTATTATCCTGGAAAATGTTATGATATGTATTTTAAAACTATACATAAAATAGAGTAACAATTACATACCCCATGTCCGTTGCATTTGGTACTTGGGTCACAAATTTCATACTGACTGTATTCAGAGACTGGATGGCAAGATCCACCATCACAAAACTAAAATGATGAAACAACCAACAACTTTAAAGTCAGGAATTCATTAACTGTACTTAGTATAAGAAATTAGATACACAATATGATATATACTTAGGATGAACTTGAATTTCATAACATCTACTCATTCTAATAAAAAACTGGAAGTCAAAATGGTACATTATTACTTTATCAAATATCAAGTTTTTACAATAAGATATTGCTTCCCTTAAAGGAGCAGACTTGTGAGTTTACTAATAGTCAATGAAAATTATTAAAGTGTTGTAATTTGGTATGTTATAAGAGGTTTTTATTTTAATGTGGAAAGGGATTTATTTATTTATTTATTTATTTTATACTTATTATTTTTTATTGTAGTGGATTTTGTCATACATTGAAATGAAACAACCATGGGTTTACATGTGTTCCCCATCCCGATCCCCCCTCCCACCTCCCTCTCCACCCGATCCCTCTAGGTCTTCCCAGTGCACCAGGTCCGAGCGCTTGTCTCATGCATCCATCCTGGGCTGGTGATCTGTTTCACCCTAGATAATATACATGTTTCGATGCTGTTCTCTTGAAACATCCCACCCTCGCCTTCTCCCACAGAGTCTAAAAGACTGTTCTATACATCTGTGTCTCTTTTTCTGTTCTGCATATAGGGTTATCATTAACATCTTTCTAAATTCCATATATATGTGTTAGTATATTGTAATGGTCTTTATTTTTCTGGCTTACTTCACTCTGTATAATGGGCTCCAGTTTCATCCATCTCATTAGAACTGATTCAATGAATTCTTTTTAATGGCTAAATAATATTCCATGGTGTATATGTACCACAGCTTCCTTATCCATTCATCTGCTGATGGGCATCTAGGTTGCTTCCATGTCCTGGCTATGATAAACAGTGCTGTGATGAACATTGGGGTGCACGTGTCTCTTTCAGATCTGGTTTCCTTGGTGTGTATGCCCAGAAGTGGGATTGCTGGGTCATATGGAAGTTCTATTTCCAGTTTTTTAAGAAATCGTGGAAAGGGATTTTAAAAATAAAATACAATACAATAAATGTCCATTCAGTGCTTTTCAAGTGCCATAGAGATTTCCTCTAATTTGTCTCCTCAATAAAAGTAAACAACATTCTTGAAATATCTGAAAACATAGAACTTTTCTATGTCTTTTCTACAAGTCTTAGAAATTATGAAGCTAAAAATTATAGCTGGTATAAGAACAAAACAAGCCAAATTGTAATGAGCATTTGTAATGGGCCTTTGCACTTTCTATGCATTTTTATATATATGCTCACACTGACCCTGAGAGGGAGATATTTTTATCCACATTTTATATTTGATGAGAAATAAATGTACACTTTTTAGGTCATACCACCACTGACTGACAGAACCAATATTCAGTGCAAGAACTACTTTAATCATAGAGCCCACTGATCAGTGCTCAATACCAGTGCTTCATTTTTCTAACTTTAATAACAGTATTCCTTGTCTTTTACAAAAGCAATGTTATCCTCACACCTCAGTTTATCTAACTTTGACTTTGAAATAGAAATTATTTCCAAGTTATAGATTATGAGGATGAAATAATTTATTACACATAAAGGAACAAAAATAGTTTGGGACATAGTAAATGCTCACTAAATACAAATTTGTGTTTTAGTTTTTTATTTAACCTGCTTTTTTGGGGGGGGGGTCTTTTGGGAGAGACTGTGGTATATCTTATTTTGATATGTATATATACCAGACAATAAATATGTGTTGAAATAGCAAATGGTTTTAAGGCATTAGGAGAAGAGAAAGGCTACCCACTCCAGTATTCTGGCCTGGAGAATTCCATGGACTGTATAGTTCATGGGGTTGCAAAGAGTCGGACATGACTGAGCGACTCACTTTCACTACTTGGAAATTTAGTATTTAACCTGATTTTGATGTAGACTGCATGTTCATATTCCTCTGTCAAAATTTTAATTTAATTTGAATACTCTGGGGGACATCTTCTAAGATTATCTGCACACTTTTCTCAAGTTATCTGTCAGAATATCTAACATGTGATGAAGTCTAAAACATTCGTTATTTTCTATCACTATTGGTAAGTTAATATAGGGACAAACGTCCATCCAGTTAAAGCTATGGATTTTTACAGTAGTCATGTAGGAAGTGTACAGTTCAGTCACTCAGTCATGTGTGACTCTTTGCGACCCCATGAACTGCAGCACACCAGGGCTCCGTGTCCATCACCAACTCCCGGAGTCCACACAAACCCATGTCTATTTAGTCAGTGATGCCATCCATCTCATCCTCTGTTGTCCCTTTCTCTTCCTGCACTCAATCATTCCCAGCATCACGGTCTTTTCCAATGAGTCAGCTCTTCGCATCAAGTGGCCAAAGTGTTGGAGTTTCAGCTTCAACATCAGTCCTTCCAATGAATACCCAGGACTGATCTTTAGGATGGACTGGTTGGATCTCTTTGCAGTCCAAGGGACTCAAGACTCATCTCCAACACCACATTTCAAAAACATCAATTCTTTGGTGCTCAGCTTTCTTTACACTCCAACTCTCACATCCATACATGACAACTGGAAAAACCATAACCTTGACTAGACGGACCTTTGTTGACAAAGTAATGTCTCTTCTTTTTAATATTCAGTCTAGGTTGGTCATAACTTTCCTAAGAGTAAGCATCTTTTAATTTCCTGGCTGCAATCACCATCTGCAGTGATTTTGGAGCCCCCCAAAATCAAGTCAGACACTGTTTCCACTGTTTCACCATCTATTTGCCATGAAGTGATGGGACCAGATGCCATGATCTTAGTTTTCTGAATGTTAAGCTTTAAGCCAACTTTTTAATTCTCCTCTTTCACTTTCATCAGGAGGCCCTTTAGTTTTTCTTCACTTTCTGCCGTAAAGGTGGTGTCATCTGCATATCTGAGGTTGTTGATATTTCTCCCAGTAATCTTAATTCTAGCTTGTGCTACCTCCAGCCCAGCATTTCTCATGATGTACTCTGCATGTAAGTTAAATAAGCAGAGTGAAAATATATAGCCTTAATGTACTCCTTTTCCTATTTGGAACCAGTTTCTTGTTCCATGTCCAGTTCTAACTGTTGCTTCCTGACCTGCATACAGATTTCTCAAGAGGTGGGTCAGGTGGTCTGGTATTCCCATCACTTTAAGAATTTTCCACAGTTTATTGTGATCCACACAGTCAAAGACTTTGTTATGGTAAATAAAGCAAAAGTTGATGTTTTTTTGGAACTCACTTGCTTTTTTGATGATCCAGTGGATGCTGGCAATTTGATCTCTGGTTCCTCTGCCTTTTCTTGAACATCTAGAAGTTCACAGTTCATGTATTGCTGAAGCCTGGCTTGGAAATATTGCGCATTACTAGCCTGTGAGATGAGTGCAATTGTGCAGTAGTTTGAGCATTCTTTGGCATCGCCTTCCTTTGGGATTGGAATGAAAACTCACTTTTCCCAGTCTTGTGGCCGCTGCTGAGTTTTCCAAATTTGCTGGCATATTGAGTGTAGCACTTTCACAGCATCATCTTTTAGAATTTGAAATAGCTCATCTGGAATTCCATCACCTCCACTAGCTTTGCTCATAGTGATGCTTCCTAAGGGCCACTTGGCTTCATATTCCAGGATGTCTGGCTCTAAGTGAGTGATCACACCATTGAAATTATCTGGGTCATGAAGGTATTTTTTGTACAGTTCTTCTGTGTATTCTTGCTACCTCTTCTTAATATCATCTGCTTCTGTTAACTCCCTACCATTTCTGTCCTTTATTGAGCCCATCTTTGCTAAAATGTTCCCTTGTTATCTCTAATTTTCTTGAAGAGATTTCCAGTCTTTCACATTCTATTGTTTTCCTCTATTTCTTTGCATTGATCACTGAGGAAGGCTTTCTTATCTCTCCTTGCTATTCTTTGGAACTCTGCATTCAAATGGGCATATCTTTCCTTTTCTCCTTTCCTATTCACTTCTTTTCTGTTCACAGCGATTTGCAAGGCCTCCTCAGATAAACATTTTGCTTTTCTGAATTTCTTGTTCTTGGGGATGGTCTTGATTCCTGTCTCCTGTACAAAGTCACGAACCTCTGTCCATAGTTCTTCAGGCACTCTAACAGATCTAGTCCCTTAACTCTCACTTCCACTGTATAATCGTAAGAGATTTGATTTAGGTCATACCAGAATGGTCTGGTGGTTTCCCCTACTTTCTTCAATTTCAGTCTGAATTTGGCAATAATGAGTTCATGATTTTAGCCACAGTCAGCTCCCAATCTTGTTTTTGCTGACTGTATAGAGCTTCTCCATCTTTGTCTGCAAAGAATATAATCAATATGATTTCGGTGTTGACCATCTGGTGATGTCCATGTGTTGCATGTTCTCTTGTGCTGTTTGAAGAGGGTGTTTGCTATGAACAGTGCGTTCTCTTGGCAGAACTCTATTAGTCTTTGCCCTGCTTCATTCTGTACTTATAGGCCAAATTTTCCTGTTACTCCAGGTGTTTCTTGACTTCCTACTTTTGCATTCCAGTCCCCTATAATGAAAAAGACATCTTTTTTGGGTGTTAATTCTGGAAGGTCTTGTAGGTCTTCATAGAATTGTTCAGCTTCAGCTTCTTCAGCATTACTGGTTAGGGCATAGGCTTGGATTACCATGATATTGAATGGTTTGCCTTGGAAACAAACAGAGATCATTCTGTCATTTTTGAGATTGCATCCAGGTACTGCATTTACACTCTTTTGTTGACTCTGATAGCTACTCCATTTCTTCTAAGGGATTCCTGCCCACAGTAGTAGATATAATGGTCATTTGAGTTAAATTCACCCATTGCAGTCCATCTTAGTTTGCTGATTCCTAGAATGTCAATGTTCACTCTTGTCATCTCCTGTTTGACCACTTCCAATTTGCCTTGATTCATGGACCTAACACTCCAGGATGTGAGAGATGGACTATAAAGAAAGCTGTGTGCCGAGAATTGATACTTTTGAACTGTGGTGTTGGTGAGACTCTTGAGAGTCCCTTGGACAGTAAGGATATCAATCTTGTCTATCCTAAAGGAAATTAGTCCTGAATATTCATTGGAAGGACTGATGCTGAAACTTAAATAGTTTGGCTGTCTGATGTGAAGAACTGACTCATTGGAAAAGACCCTGATGTTGGGAAAGACTGAAGGCAGGAGGAGAAGGGGATGACAGAGGATGTGATGGTTGGATGGCACCACTGCTTCAATGGACATGAGTTTGAGCAAGCACCAGGAGTTGGTGATGGACAGGGAAACCTGGCTTGCTGCAGTCACGGGGTCGCAAAGAGTTGGACATGACTGAGCAACTGTTTGAGGGCAGGAGGAGAAGGGGACGACTGAGGATGAGATGGTTGGATCGCATCACCTACTCAATGCACATGGGTTTAGGTGGACTCCGGGAGTTGGTGATGGACAGGGAGGCCTGGCATGCTGTGATTCATGGAGTCGTAAAGAGTCGGACATGACTGAGCAACTGAACTGAGCAACTGAACTGATTGGTAAATAAAAAACAAACATAAGCTTGCTAATTAACTGAAAGTGCTTTGATGAAGCCGGTAAGGGGGAAAAAATGTGTGGCAAACCAGCAGTATCTTAGAACAAAACTACTGGGTTGACCACTATATTCATTTGACTTTTTCCATAAGATGGCTCTAGGAACATTTTGTTCAAACATTTGTACAATGTATGAAGAAGGTGCTGTGTACTGATAAACCCAAGTGTGATTTGCAAAATTTAGTGCTGGAGATCTCTTGCTGGACAATGCTCCATGGTCAGGTAAACCAGTTGAAGTTGACAGCAATCAAATGGAGACATTAACTGAGAACAAGCAATGTTATACCATGCGGGAGGCAGCTGACATACTCAAAATATCCAAATCAAGCGTGCAAAATCATTTCACCAGCTTAGTCATGTTACTCGGTTTGATGTTTGTGTGCCACACAAGTGAAAAAAAAAAAAACCTTCTTAACTCTATTTCTGCTTTTTCTCCTTAGACATAACAAAAAGATTCCATTTTTTGCAAAACAAATTGTGACAGGGGATGACAGTGGGTACTGTACAATAACGTGGAACAGAAGAGATTGTTTCTTCAGTTGCTAAGTTGTGTCCACCTTTTTATGACCCCATGGACTGCAGCACCCCAGGCTTCCCTGTCCTTCACTGTTTCTAGGAGTCTGTCCATGTCCATTGAGTTGGTGATGCCATTCAACTATCTCATTCTCTGTTTACCTCTTCCCCTTCTGCCTTCAATCTTTCCCAGCATCTGGGTCTTTTCCAATGAGTTGGCTCTGCCCACCAGGTGGCCAAAGTATTGGAACTTCAGCTTCAGCATCAGTCCTTCCAATGAATATTCAGGGTTGACTTCCCTTAGGATTGACTGGCTTGAACTCCTTGCAGTCCAAAGGACTCTCAAGAGTCTTCTCCGGCATCACAGTTTGAAAGCATCAACTCTTTGGTGCTCAGCCTTCTTTATGGCCAAATTCTCACATCCCTACATGACTACCAGGAAAATCATAGCCTTGACTAGATGGACCTTTGTTGGCAAAGTGATGTTTCTTCTTTTAATACCCTCTGTAGGTTTATCACAAGTTTTCTTCAAGAAGCAAGTGTCTTTTAATTTCATGGCTGCAGTGACTGTCCACAGTCATTTGGAGCCCAAGAAACTAAGCTTGTCACTGTTTCCATTTTCCCCCCACTTATTTGGGATGGAGTGATGGGACCAGATGCCATGACCTTTGTTTTCTGAATGTTGAGTTTTAAGTCAGCTTTTTCACTATCCTCTTTCATCTTCATCAATAGGCTCTTTAGTTCCTCCTCACTTTCTGCCATTTGAGTGGTATCATCTACATATCTGAGGTGGTTGATATTTCTCCCAGCAACCTTGAATTCAGCTTATGATTCATCCATCCTGGCATTTTGCACTATGTACTTCTGCATATAAGTTAAACAAGCAGGGTGACAGTATGCAGCCTTGCCATATTCCTTTCCCAATTTTGAACCAGTCTGTTGTTCCATGTCTAATTCTACCTGTTGCTTCTTGACCACCATATTGGTTTCCCAGGAGACAGGTAAGGTGAACTGGTACTCCCATCTCTTGAAGAATTTTCCACAGTTTGTTGTGATCCACAAAGTCTTTAGTGTATATAGTTAACAAAGCAGAAGTAGATGTTTTTCTAGAATTCCTTTGCTTTCTCTCTGATCTAACAGATGTTGGCAATTTGATATCTGGCTCCTCTGACTTTTCTAAACCCAGCTTGTTCACCTGGAATTTTTCAGTTCACATACTGTTGAAACCTAGCTTGAAGGATTTTAAGCATTACCTTGCTAATATGTGAAATGAGTGTACTTCTATGGATTGTGGGGCAAGCAAAATGAACAACCACCAGCCATAGTAAAGGCCAGTCTTTATCCAAAGAAGGTGATGTTGTATATAAAGTGGGATTAGAAGGGAATCCTTTATTATGAGCTCCTTCTGGAAAACCAGATTCTGAGAAGTACTGCTCCCAATTAGACCAGCTGAAAGCAGCACTCAACAAAAAGTGTCTGGAATTAATCAACATAAAACTCATAATCTTCCATCAGGATAATGCAAGACTGCATGTTTCTTTGATAATCAGATAAAAACTGCTACAGCTTGGCTGGGAAGTTCAGATTCATCTGCCACGTTCACAGACATTGCTCCTTTGGACATCCATTCTTTCTGGTCTTTACAAAATTCTCTTAATGAAAAAAAATTCAACTCCCTGGAAAACTGTAAAAGGCACCTAGTTCTTTGTTCAAAAAGATAAAAATTATTTATCTTTATAGTAGATGGAAACTTTTAAGAAGATGGAATTATAAAGTTGTCTGAAAAATGAAACGTAGTGGAGCAAACTGCATGTGGAACAATAGACTGGTTCCAAATAGGAAAAGGAGTCGTCAAGATTGTATATTGTCACCCTGCTTGTTTAACTTAGATGCAGAGTACATCATGGGAAATGCTGCGCTGGAGGAAGCACAAGCTGGAATCAAGATTGCTGGGAGAAATATCAACAACCTCAGATATGCAGATGACACCAACCTTATGGCAGAAAGTGAAGAAGAACTAAAGAGCTTCTTGATGAAAGTAAAAGAGGAGAATGAAAAAGTTGGCTTAAAGCTTAACATTCAAAAAACTAAGATCATGGCATAAGGTCCCATCACTTCATGGCAAATAGATGGAGAAACAGTGGAAACAGTGGCTATTTTTGTGGGCTCCAAAATCACTGTAGATGATGATTGCAGCCATGAAATTAAAAGACACTTACTTCTTGGAAGGAAAGTAATGCCCAAACTAGACAGCATATTAAAAAGCAAAGACATTGCTTTGTCAACAAAGGTCTGTCTAGTCAAGGCTATGGTTTTTCTAGTAGTCATGTGTGGATGTGAACGTTGGACTGTAAAGAAAGCTGAGCACCGAAAAATTGATGCTTTTGAACTATGGTGTTGCAGAAGACTCTCGAGAGTCCCTTGGACTGCAAGGGGATCCAACCAGTCCGTCCTAAAGGAGATCAGTCCCGGGTGTTCATTGGAAGACCTGATATTGATCCTGAAAGTTCAGTACTTTGGCCACCTGATATGAAGTGCTGACTCATCTGAAAAGACCCTGATGCTGGAAAAGATTGAGTGTGGGAGTCTAAGGGGACAACAGAGAATGAGATGGCTGCATGGCATCACCGACTCAATGGACACGGGTTTGGGTAAACCCTGGGGGTTGGTGATGAACAGGGAGTCCTAGTGTGCTGCGGTTCATGGGGTCGCAAAGAGTCGACATGACTGAGCAACTGAACTGAACTGAACTGAGTGGAACAAAATGGTGATTACCTTTTCCAATAAAGTTCTTGGTGAAAACAAACACACACAAAAATGTGTCTTTTACTTTTACTTAAATAACTGAAGGAACTTTTTTGCTAATCCAGTATTTTTATTCTCATGTCAGTGAGGCACTAATGAATTAGTCATCCATCCCTGGCTTGTGTTTAGGGGAAAAATAAGCCAAGAAATGTTTAGATCTGTGCTTCTGATATAATTTCTTTCAAGTAAACAAAACAGATCAATTTGTAGCTGGCTTTTTTGTGACAACAGGAAAAGCAAGGGGCTCTATGAAAGTATTTAGCCTTGGTCTTTGGTTGGGATGATGTTTTAAGTATTAAAATGTAAGACTTCCATCTATGAACAGGAGACACAAATAGGGGCTTTGAAATAGTCAATCACAGTTCCAAAAAATCTGTAAGACAGCCAAAAATATATTTTCTAAAAGGGGGAAGTGTCTAGATCATGCAGATTATTTTCTTATATCCCTGTAGATAAGAATGGGTGAGAAAAAAGGAGAAACTTCATTTACTTTTTCATTGATTAGCTTATCTACTTTTGAACAGGCACATGCCCCAAACAGATTTCTTTACAAGTTTGAAACGAATGTGCTGAGATGTGGTTATCATCCTTCATATTCCTATGTGGACTGGAATCAGTTAGATAAACTATTCTAATGGCTGCTTCATATTGCTTAAAGCAGGGGTCCCCAATGTTTTTGTCACCAGGGACAGGTAATGTGAGTGATGGGGAGCGATGGGGAGTGGCACGCAAAGCTTTGCTTGCTTTCTTGGCACTTACTTACTGCTGTGTGGCCTGAGGGTTGGGGACCCTTGGCTATTTCTAACATCAATACAATTTTGTTGTAAATGCTTATTGATTTTCTTTTTTTCCCTTTCAAATTGAGATTTTCCTGGTTCATGGAATGAAGAGTGTGACTTCTGATTGAAACCTATATATTTTGATTACCATGTTATGAGACTCTGGTTAAACCTTGTGGTTAAACCTGGTTAAACTTTCTGGTTCAGCAGTTCTTCCCTATTACAACTCTGAAGTAGGGGAAAGGAACACTGCCTCATTTTTGCCTCATTTTGAAAGTTGGAGAAGGGAATGGCAACACACTCCAGTTTTCTTGCCTGGACAATGCCAAGGCCAAAGGAGTCTGGTGGGCTACAGTCCAAGGGGTCACAAAGAGTCAGACAAGACTGAGTGACTATCACTCACTCAGCATTGGATGTACGGATTCCACTAATATCTGGAATGAGAGGGGCTTCTTATTACTGCAAGCGGCTGGGGAGAACAGGCTCTCCACATACCCTCTGTTCTACCACGCTGGCGAGAGTAGAAGTGTAGCTATGCTTTTATCCATGTCCTTTGCTGCAGTAGAGAATCCATTGTTTAAGAGTGTGCCATCTTGCTAAGCTGTTCACTTGGCTAAAGTCAGCCTTTCTTTTATGACTTATTTCTGTCTGTTTCATTGGGCATTTCTGAGTTCCTGGCCTCTCTGGCACTCAGTTTGGGATATATAAGGCTAAAAGCAACGAGATCATATTGTTGTGTTGTTTCTCAGGTTCTGAGGTGCCTAGCTCATCTGCTGAAAGAATCTTTCAGCTTTTGGAATCTTCTTATGTTTATTTTACATTTAATATCCAGGACTCTTAGCTACAGTTAATGAGAAGAATAGGGGAAAGTATGTCAAGACTGTCCTGGAACTTCAAATCTCTCTCCAGTAGTTTTAACCATGATATAATATATTTATCAATATTTTCCCTTATCTGTAACTGACTTTGTACCATTTAATAACTCTGAGATACGTAGATATTCATAGATACTATCCCTAAGTTTTCTTTGAATTTCTATTAAAGCATTTTGACCTATAATTCCTTTGAAATAATATTTTATACCTTTGTCTATAGGCTAATTTATCCTTGTAGCTATTGGCTTTCATTTTAATTATTTTAACTTTATCTTAAGTCTTGTTATTTAGTAAAATGAATTCCCAATTTACATTTTATTTCAAATTGCATTGGACATTTTGTACATTTAGCTCTTTGCATTTTAATGTAACACTAAATAAGGTTTTTAATTTCCACCAGCAACTCATTCCCTGCCCCCCACCTCAGCACAGAAGCCTGGTGGAATCATGGTTCTTCTGGATTCTTCTGCATCATATTCATTAATTGATTTTGAGAACAGTAACATTTTAACAATATTGCCTTCCTAGTCAAAAACACCATTTATGCTTTAATAGTGATCACAACCCACATAATTTTCATGTGTAGTCAAAAAAATAGAGCTGAAGGGGATGGGAGATGGATAAACTAGGAGTTTGGGGTTAGCAGATAAAAAACACTATATACAAAATAGACAAATGAGAAGGTCCTACAGTACAGCACAGGAAACTATTCAATATCTTGTAATGCACACAATGGAAAAGAATATATATAACTGAATCACTTTGTTGTACAAAAGACACTAACACAACCTTGTAATTCAACTATATTCAATTAAAATTTTTTAAAAGGTAGAAATGATGTCCTGCAGGTTTTATCCTGATTTCTCTATCACCCTAATATTACATATCTCCATGTCATTAAAAATTATTTGTATTGGGTATGGACTTTCTTGGTGGCTCAGATGGTAAAGAATCCACTAGCAATGTGGGAGACCTGGGTTCAATTCCTGGGTTGGAAAGATCCACTGGAGAAGGTAATGGCTGCCCACTCCAGTATTCTGGCCTGGAGAACCCCCATGGACAGAAAAGTCTGGCAGGCTACAGTCCACAGGGTTGCAAAGAGTCGGACATGCCTGAGTGGCATTCACTTTCACTTCACTTTGCTGTAAATTATCTGATAAACCTACACTTGGCATCTAGTGTATCTTGTTTATTTTCTCTATTATAACTCACATCATAATTGCTCTATATCAACATCTATTTCCTAATAGTTGAAAATTAAACTTAATTACATCAGAAATAGATGAAAAGTGTGATGATAAATTTGACTGCTAAACATTTCAAAATCATTTTCCATAAAGTATCTGTTAATTTATACTTATTTTAGGAAGATTATAAGTTATGCTTCTCAGCATCAAAATTTTTTTTTACTTGAAGTATAGCTGGTTTACAATATTATATTAGTTTCAGATATACTATATATTGGTTCAATACTTTTATACATTATACTCCATTTAAAATTAATATAAAATATTGACTATATTCTCTGAGCTGTGTAAATTAAAATATTCTTGTAGCTTATTTGGAAGACAACACAAACAGACAGAGAAACACACTACATTCTTGAATAGGCAGAATCAATACTGTCAAAAGGACTACACTGTCCAAGGGAATTTACAGATTTAATGAAATTCATATCAAATGACCAATGGCATTTTTCACAGAGCTTGAACGAAAATCATAAAATTTGTTTAGAGACACAAAAGACCCTGAATAACCAAAGAAATCTAAAGAAAAATGAACCTGAAGAATCAGGCTCCCTGACTTAAGGCTATACTACAAAGCTACAGTCACCAAAACAGGAAGGTACGGGCACAAAACACACATATAGATCAGTGGACTAGGACCCAAAGCTGATGATAAACCCATACACCTATGGTCACCGAATGTATGACAAAGCAGGCAAGACTATACAACGGAGGAAAGACAGTCTCTTCAATAAGTGGTGCTGGGAAACTGGACAGCTATATGTAAAAAAAAAAATGAAATTAGAAAACTCTATACCACACACAAAAATAAGCTCAAAATAAATTAAAGACTTAAATGTAAGACTGAATACTATAAAACTCTCAGAGGAACAAAAGACCAAACATTCTCTAACATAAATTGCAGCAATATCTTTTTTGACCCATGTCTCAGAGTAATGGAAATAAAAACAAGAATGAATGGTACCTAATTAAATTCAAAAGCTGTTGCACAGCAAAGGGAATCATATACAAAAACAAAAAGACAACCCACAGGATGGGAGAAGATATTTGCAAATGATGCAACCAACAAAGATTAGCCTTTAAAATTTTCAAACATCTCATGCAGCTCAACATCATAAAAGCACACAACCCAGTCAAAAAATGGGCAAAAGACCTAAAGAGAGACATTGCTCTAAAGAAGACATACAGAGGGGTGAGAGACCTATGAACAGATGCTCAACATAGGTAATTATTGAAAATTGAAAGTGTTAGTCACTTAGCTGTGTCTGACTCTTTGCAACCCCTTGGACTGTCAGAGAACTAAGATCGTGGTATCCAATCACATCACTTTATGGCAAATAGATGGGAAACAATGGAAACAGTGACAGATTTTATCTTCTTGGGCTTCCAAATCACAGTGGAGACTGCAGCCATGAAATTAAAAGACTCTTACTTCTTGAAAGAAAAGCTATGATGAACACAGACAGCATATTAAAAAGCAGAGACATCATTTTGCTGACAAAGCTCTGTATAGTCAAAGCTATGGTTTTCCCAGTAGTCATGTATGGATGGACATTGGACCATAAGGAAGACTGAGCACTGAAGAATTGGTGCTTTCAAACTGTGGTGCTTGAGAAGACTCTTGAGAGTCCCTTGGACTGCAGGGAGATCAAATCAGTCAATCCTAAGTGAAATCAACCCTGAACATTCATTGGAAGGACTGATGCTAAAGCTGAATCTCCAATACTTTGGCCACCTGATGGGCAGAGCCAACTCATTGGAAAAGTCCCAGATGCTGAGAAGCATTGAAGGCAGGAGGAGAAAGGGACAACAGGATGAGATGGTTGGATGGCATCACTGACTCAAAGGACATGAGTTTGAGCAGACTCCGGGAGATCGTGAAGGATAGGGAAGCCTGGTATGCTGCAGTCCTTGGGGTCACAGAGTTGAACAGGACTTAATGACTGAACAACAACAAGGCTCCTTTGTCCCTGGAATTCTCCAGGCAAAGAATGCCAAAGTGGGCAGCCATTCCCTCCTTCAGGAGACCAACCCAGAGATCAAACCCAGGTCTCCTGCATGGCCAGCAGATTTTTTACCACCTGAGACACCAGGGAAGCCCATCAAATTATCAGAGAAATGTGAATCAAAACTGCAATGTGGTATCATGTCATATGGTCAGGATGGCCATCATCAAAAAAATCTACAAACAGTAAATGCTAGAGAGGTTATGCAGAGAAGGGAATTCTCCTATGAGGTTTGTGGGGATGTAAATTGGTGCAGCCACTACAGAGAACAGTTCCTTAAAAATGGAAGTACCATATGATCTAGCAGTCCCACTCCTGGGTATATAAGAGAAAAAACTTGATTCAAAAGCATACATGCACCCCAATGTTCATTGCAGCATTATTCAAAATAGCCAAGACACAGAAGCAGATTAAATGTCCTTTAGCAGATGAATGGATAAAGATTAAGTGGTACATATATACAATGGATATTAGCCACTAAAGAGAATGAATTAATGTCATTTGTAGCAACATAAATGGACCTGGAGATTATCAAACTAAGTGAAGTCAGTCATACAGAGAAAGACATATATCATAGGATATCACTTACATGTGTAATCTTAAAAAACATCATTGACATGAAGTTATTTACAAAATAGAAACTGACTGATAGACTTAGAGAATGAACTTATGGCCACTAGTGGTGAAGGGTTGAGGGGGAAGGACAGATTGGGTGTTTGGGATTGACATGTATACACTGTTATATTTAAAACAGATAACCAACAAGCACTAACTATATAGCACAGGGAACTCTGTTCAATACTGTGTAATAACCTAAATGGGAAAAGAATGTGAAAAAAGTGGATTTATATATATATATATATATATATATATATACTCATATAAAACTGAATCACTTTGCTGTACATATGAAACTAATACAACATTGTTAATCAACTGTCCTCCAGTATAAATTAAAAATTAAAACAACAAAGTTAGCATACAATATTGGCTGTGTCCTCTGTGCTATGCAATATATTCTTATAGCTGATTTATTTTTTATATAGTAGTTTTATGTCTCAGTCTCTCCCTGCTAACCTCTTCCCACTGGTAATCACTGACTTGTTCTATATATCTGTGAGTCTCTTTTAGTTATTGTATTCTTCACCTCTGACTAGTTATTTTTTATATTTCTAGTTTTTCACTAAAATTCTCACTGTGTTCATTTCTTTTCCCAAGTTCAGATAACATTCTTATTGATTATGCTTTAAACTTTTTATCTGGTAAATTATCTTTTTTTGTTTTCTCAGCTTTGTTTCCTTTCATTTGAAATAATTCTTTTGTCTTTTGACTTTGTGTGTATGAAATTAAGTGAAACAGTTACCTTTCCTAGTCTTGAGGGGATGTCTTTGTGTCCCAGCATCCCCATACAGTCTGTGTGTACCCAGGGGTTTTTTGTGGGAGAGATAGATCTGACATGATCATGGGTTGCATCCTGTCCCAGGGTGTGTTGCCTGCTGTCACTTTGGTGAGACGCAGGATTGAGGACAAAGGGATAGGGCCAGTGCCAGGTGTGAGCTGAGACTTCTCTATGATCCGTGGCTATCACCACCCTACTGGGGAGATGGCATCAGGTCCCAAGCTGGTGATGGTGAATGGGTAAGGACAACCTTATGGTACAAGGTGGGGTCCAAGTTGGTTCAGTTCCTTTCAAGTGTGCACCTCCCCCACTCCATCCTGGGGAGGGCACCTCTGCCCCAGAGGGTATGGTCCCTGAAGCAAGAGGGTGCTGCAGTGGGTGCCTGATGTGCTTGGGACATGTGTCCTGGGATGACTCTGGAATGTCAGTCTGAATTCTAGACACTTCCTGATCCACTCCCTCTATAAGCAGCAGAAATATCTGCCCTCACCCCATTCAGCTCCATCCTTCCCAAGTGCACACTCTCCTCAGCAATGACAGATTTCGCCCTACTGCAAAGCAGTGCTGCAGCTAGCGAGGCCAGGGCAGATATTCAACATGGCCTGGGGTGCACCTTGCGTGGTCTCAGGAAAAGAGCCAAAGCTCCAGGTAGGTTCAATCCACTTCCTCTGCCTGTTCCCAGGAGTAAAGCCAATGCATATCGGTTCTTTCCAAGCAGAGTCTTGGTTTTTTACAGCCCTCCTGTGGATAGCTCATTTGATAAAGAATCCACCTGCAGTGCAGGAGATTGCAGTTCGATTTCTGGGTCGGGAAGATTGGTAGAGAAGGGATAAGCTACCCACTCCCATCTTCTTGGGCTTTCCATGTGGCTCAGCTTGTAAAGAATCAGCCTGCAATGTGGGAGACCTGGGTTTGATTCCTGGCTTGGGAAGATCCCCTGGAGAAGGGGAAGACTATCCACTCTAGTGTTCTGGCCTGGAGAATTCCATGGACTGTATAGTCCATGGGGTTGCAGAGTCAGACACAACTGAGCAACTTGCACTTACACTTGTAAGCCCCACTGATTTTCAAACTTGATAAGGGATCAAATCCTTGTGTCAAATCCCAGGCCTGGGGTATCCAGTAATCAGTTTAAACCACTCCCTCCCCAGGGAGGATCTGTGAACCATACACACACATACACACCCCTCACTCTTCCTCTATGCTCCCTCCTAGAGGCACAGGTGCTATACTGATTGTTTGTCATCCCTGCATACCTGACAAGTATCCAGTTTGTTTTCAGGGAGAATTGCTTCACATGTAGATGTACTTTTGATGTGTTCCTGGGGGGAGGTGAGTTTAACATCTTCCTATGGTGACATCTTCATCTCCTCTCTATCAAATGTCATTTTTGATGTCAAAATCATAACACAAACAATAGCTGAATATTCACTTACTTTTAATTTATTTAATCACAGGTTAAGTTAGAACATTTTCATGTTTCTTAGTCATATGTTCAATTTCATGATTTTCTTATAGTGATAAACACTACAGTATGTGTGTGTGTGTGCACATGTACATATATACTGGGATATGTGTGTGTACACATGTGTATATATATATATACTTGGGTATGTGTGTGTGCACACAGATACATATATACTGGGGTATGGATGTGTGTGTACATGTACATTTATACTGGAGTATGTGTGGGTGTGCACACGTACATGTATATTGGGGTACACATAGATGTGCATACACACACACACACACACATAGTGCAGGTATACCCACTAAGATACCTGATACCTATGGCTCTAATACCAACCAAGTGTCCAAGAATTCAGTTCAACTCATTCTGACACAATCTATCTGCAGTTAGAATCAAATTCCACAAGTTAAAGGGCTCAGCTCCACAAGACTGTTCCCATTTCAGACACCAGATTCAAGTCTTTATCCTTCTGACCAACTGGCTATGAATTGGAGGTTCCCATGGCTCCCTCTCTGGTTTGATAATTTCCTAATTTGGCTCTCAGAACTCAGAGAGAGACTTCACTTACGTTTACTAATTTATGGGAATGAATATAATTCAGGTACACCAAATGGAAGAGATGCAGAGGTCAAGTTACGTTGTCAGGCAAGAGGAAATGTCATTGTCCCATGTCCTCTCCAGGCACATCCTCATTACAGCACATTGTGTTCACCAACTTACAAACTATCTTGAGTCTAATCACTGAAAAAGTTTTACAGAGTCCAATCTCCAGCCATGTCACTCTGTTTATTAATGTTGTGAGTGGAGCTTAAAGCTCTAACCCATTAATCAATTGGTCTTTCTGGTGACCAGCGCACTCTGAAGCATCAAGAGGCACCACCCTATTACCTCATTAGCATAAACTCTAGTTTCTTTGGATGAATCTCATTATGAATAGCACCAAATATTCCTATCAGTCAGGAAATTCTAAGGTTTAGGAACTCTGGGCCAGAAACCAAGGAAAAGGCCAAATTAATTTTCTTGTGTGTGTTAAACCACATTATACTTTTATACCATTATATTACATTTTTTCTAATTAATGAATAATTAAATTAGTTAATAAATTTACATATTTACTCTGCCATATTTATGGTAAACATTATTGCATTTTGTTTTAAATGATGCTTAGAGGGGTGACATATTACTTCATAATGCAGTCAGCATCAGTATGTACCTCTGTGATTGAAAATGAAAACTGTTCAGTCTTGTCCAAGTCTTTGCAACTTCATGGACTGTAGCCTGCCAGACTCCTCTGTCCATGGAACTCTTCGGGCAGAATACTGGAGTGGAGAGCTGTTCCCTTCTACAGGGGATCTTCCCAACTTGGGGTCAACTGTAGCCTTCCAGACTCATCCATCCATGGAATTCTTCAGGCAAGAATACTGGAATGGGTAGCCTATCCCTTTTCTAGGGGATCTTCCCAACCCAGGAATCGAACTGGGGTCTCCAGCATTGTAGGCAGATTCTTTACAAGCTGAGCTATCAGGGAAGCCATTATATTTATGTGAGGCTGTCTTTTGCCATTTTGAGAGAAGGTTACTATTCACTTCCAATTTCCCCTATTCTTCATTTAAAAAAATTTGTATCTTAATGTAATTATTTTAATTAAAATGCGAAATAATTGTTTCCCTTTTTACTTTCATATACTAGCTTTTAATGGAACTATTTTTAAAAATTCTTTATGTTTGTCAAAGTATTTAAGAAAAAGAAAAATACATAAAACTCAAACTCTGTTTTATTAGCATATCTTGTAGAAGGGTATAGTGTTAAACAAGTATGTTATGTTTTTGAAGAAAGAACTAGGGGAGTTGGCTAATAAGAAAATGTTTTCATTTCATTGCAATTTAATTCTAGTCAAAACTGCAATGCTAAATGTTGGCTTTTTTTTTGGTTTTCCTTGTTTTTCTCATTATTCAGTTTGTTCTGACCCATTTTTTTCAAGTATTATTTGATACTTTTTGTTGTTTGATTACACAAACTGTCGCAGACCAGATCCTTGCCTACTGGACAAGTTTAGATGCTCAAATGTGACAAAACAAATTCAATTAACTATACCAAAATTCACAATAAAAAGATAGACAGTGAAGCAAATGTTCCTTTAGCCAATAGACAGTGACCTTTTAATTTTATGATGATATAGTAACCAAAATTTATACCATTAATTGCAAATTAAAAATTCTTAAGCTCTTTCTCTCTCTCTCTCTCTCTCTCTCTCTCTCACACACACACACACACACACACACACACACTCAGACATCCATGCACTATATATAGAATCAAGTAAAATTTTTATTTACCCTGTTCTCATCACACCTGGTTCCATTCTTTGTATCAGTAGGGTCCGGATATCTAGGAGCTCTTATATTTGCTGACATACATATATGGCCTCCAAGGTAGGTATACTGAACATCAATGTCATCCCTTGGTACTATAAGTGAATGCGTCCAATGGCAAACTAACTTTCCACAAAGGGCCTGCCTATCAATATATAAAAAACTCTTAATGTCCATAGGTGTCTTAGAGACACAAGAGATTAGATTTAACAAAGTATAAAATATGAGGATAATTCAAAATGTTACTGCGATCATAACACCAAAGCTCTTCAGAACATACACCAGCTAATAAAGTGCAACATATAAATTCATCTGTATAAACCAGGTTAATCTTTCACTTGCATTAAGTGAGTCTTGGCAGTATACACACACATAGATACTCACACAGGCATTTGAAAAATGTATAAATTTCTAAATACATACCAAAAAGTACAAACTCTTCCTTTACAGTTTCCAAACTCATCTTCTTGAAAATTCACTTCCTGTGTACACTGATAAGTAGATTCTTTAGCAACTAAAAACATAAGCAAAATTTCAGTTAGTCATCTTTAAAATATTAAAAACTAAAACTGTGTTAAATTAATATTGAAATATCTAAACAACAATGCCAAGTCAATGCAATCTATGACAAATTTCAGTATTATCTATTGGCTATACAAGAAAAAGAAACACTTACTGAAAACTACCCACTTAAGAACAGGAGAGCTGGTATGTCAGAGCAGAAACAATTAAGAAATCCTAGTCTTCTGCACTCTCTCTTATCTTCAATTCTAAGTTCTACTCACTTTCTCCCAACCACCTCAAATTTGACTAATATCCTATTCATTTTCTCCTATTCTTACTGGGTCTGTTTTACCTCTAGACATAGTTTAAAGTTAGATTGATTTTAATACATAGTTCAAAGTTACATTGATTTCAATTTTATGTTCAAATTTGGATTTAACAAACAGTCCTTTTTATTTTGGTGTTCTACTGACTTTAGAAAAATATAGTTTAAAAATAAAGCTCAGAAGAAAAGATAAATTATTACATTTTCCAAACAAATCCTCGCACTGCTTTGTTCTATCTTGGCATACTCCTCCAAAGCAAAAGGAAGATTTATTATTGCATGTTTGTAAGTCGGCAGCTCTCATATCAGGTACACAAAATTCAGACACCCCATTGCAGAATTCTGGAAAATCACATGGATCAATGCTTTTCCTACACGGTATTCCTCTATCAAGTATCTGTAAGAAAAGGAAAAACACATAATTGCTTTGAAGTAGTAAAACAAATGTAGAAATATTAAATAACAGCATTTAATTTGTAGCTATCATTATCATTACCATTATGTTTGTAAGTGTTTAAGCTATAAATTTGCTTAAAAGTTCTGGTGGAAGAGTTTGGAAAGAACCCAAATGCCTACTAATGTGTAAACAAACTGGTATGGACATTGGAATGTGTTCAGCCGCATAAAGGAATGGAGTACTGATGCATGCTACAAGGTGACTGCAACTCGGAAACACTGCATTTAGTGAAGAAACCAGACACAAGGGTTCCCACTGTATGGTTCTAGTTCTATGAAATGTCCAGAGTAGGGAAATCCATGGAGACCGAATGCAGTGCTGGTTGCCAGGAACTGAGGGGAAGGGAGGGAGGAGAGCAGGTGCGTCACGGGTCGGGGTCTCCTGTTTGGGTGAGGAAGCGGCTGTGGAACCAGGTCAAGGCGGTGGCTGCACAACACCGCGAATGCCCTAAGTGCTGCTCAACGCACTAAATGCACTTGAAAACGGCTAAAGTTTCACTGTGTGATTTGCACTTCAGTTTAAAAATGGCTCTAGCAAAAGCACTCGTAGTTACAGTGCTGTGGTTATCCTGGGTATTCACTTCAAGATAAACAGAAAACATCTGAGATGACACTACGCATATCGGCTTTTCAACTTTCGATTGTTGGGGACTAATCCATTGCACTCCTGAAATATTTTAACTAACTCAGGCGCTGGTCTTTCCAGGTTTCTAAAATGTTTCTTAGTGGACACCCCTGTCCTTTTGGCCTTCAAGTCATTTTCTTTTCTGGACTAATTCCACTTCTACTGTGAAACTGCTTCTGACTCAGGATGACAATTGGAACACTTTCCCTAGACACAGTGGTGGGAAATTTAACTTAGAATGTAATGGTGGGTCAGGGCTTCTGCCACTTCCAGGGGTGGGCATAGTTGTTGGGAAAGAGGGGATCCCTCTGCTCTTCTGAAATACCACATAATATGGACTAGAAAAGCCAGGAATTGTGCTGAGCTATCAGTACTGCCTACAGGAAAAGCTTGTCTGAGAACTGCCAAGGAAAAGCAAGGATATCCAAATGATGTATAGCACAAGAATCTTGTTGTTCCGATTGTAAACAAAGATTCACTTGAGCATGACGCTGACCTCATGTTGTATGTCAGCTTCCTGAGTGCTTGTTTCTTATTCTTTGCTTGTCTGCTCATCGTCAAGATATAGCTGACCCAGGACAATTGCTGGTGTGTGGTACCAGACACAACTCCTTAAAACTTCAGAGAGGAAAGTCTGGGTACTGACTAAAACACGTTAGCCCCCATTATGTGTCAGATAACAGCAGGTTAAAGTATTTGTCTTCCATATCTTTGCACTAGGACTTGTGTTCATCTAAACTGAAAAATTATAAGAAAAAAACACTGGATCAAATCATTAGATTTCAGACCATGTCAGTGGAAGCTAGAATGGAAAGTAGACAGGTAAAACAACAAAAAGCCTTTTAAGCTTATGGTCACTAATAAGAGAGGCACCTGTGACCCTTGAAAAGACAGCAAAAGCTAGATTTTATGCTATAACATGTAAGAAAGTTAATGGGAACTAACATAGGACATTGACGCATGCTTCAAGAGTGAGGAGGAAAGGTCCTGGGCAGATGGTGGCAATGGGTACATTCCCAGAACTAGAATTGAGTCACAGGTTCCCTCAAGTGTGAAAAATGAAAAGGCTGCCCAGGGCTACCTTCTACAGATCAATAAGTGCAGTCCTGAATGTTAAAAACAAAAGATAGCTGGAGTTACAGGTTTTAGTTGGAACTTCTTTGTAGAATTCACTGCCGTTACCCTGAATCTCTCCCTAGCAACTTATACTATGAATTTTCACTGGACCAAATCCAGGAATATTCTCTGTTGCAAAGAATTATCCTTTGAGATGTAGGTAGAGGGCAATAGTGGGTGTGTACTGAGGCACTTCAGTCATCTCCAGCCCTTTGTAACCCTGTGGACTGCAGGGGCCAGGCTCCTCTGTCCATGGGATTCTCCTGGCAGGCAGGCTCTTTACCACTAGCACCACCTGGGGAGCCCAGATGGAAATGGACTGTTTAGAAATTTCAACTGCTCAGTCTCACTGATTTGGAGACAAAGACAAAAATGAGAGTTCTGGGGAAGGAAAGAACAACACAGTTTGTTCCTAAGAAGTGGAAACCCTAGGCTGGCCTCTACATTAATGTGCTTTGAAACAAATGAACATCGCCTATAAGAACTAGCCCACTGAGTAGAAAAGGACATGTGGAGAACAGGGTAAAATGATGTGGGGAGAGAGTTCCATTGACAGTGGAAAAACAAACCTGACAACAAAACCTCTAATCAGGCAGCATTTATGTAGGTCATAGCCTCCTGAAAGTGACACAAAGAAAGATGAGTTGCTAAAATTAAGCAATCCCTAGAACAGAGAACTTACCTGGGCTCCTATCAGAGGTGGCTATGAAGGACACTTGAAGGGTAAACTTCCCAAGGGAAGTCAAAGATTCAGTGAGTGATTGACAAAGCTAATCTTCAGTATTAGATATGCTGCATATTGCTGACTATTCCCTATGGATTCCTTTTTTCTGCTACTTCCAAAGCGAGGGGTTGCTATTATAATTGTCTGTTTATTCAAATGTTGTATCTCAAGTGTGTGTTGGGTGGCTTATTCATAATTTTGTCAGAGATTGTGAGGAGCTACATTCAATTATGACCAAGAGGAACTCACAACACCCAAATTACCTGAAATTATTATTAAATGGCATAATAGGATGGGTTCTGAGTAGAGATCGAAACAGTAAGGTTAGAGGCAGGGCTGAAAATTTGATTCGAAAAGATCTAGAGACCTCTCAATTCTGAAATCAACTGTGTATGAAACAAGAACATACGGTAGTACATTTGAATGATGAGTAAAATTATGTGAAAAAAAAGCTAAAAAGCCCACAAAAGCAAGAATTTCAAGGCAATATTCTTAAACTTACCTTACAAGTTTTTTTTCCACAACATGGTCCAGAACCACAGTCCGCGTTTCCGAGCAGTACACAGTTTAAAGGATCACAGCATTTAAGATGCTGGCAGCTCTGAAAGCAAAGATAATCAAGTTAAATAAAAGGAATTTTGAACTAAATCATTTTATTTGTCATAATATCTTAAGACATGTCTCTAATTACAATCACAGTATAATTTTTATATCTGTATCTATTTTTAACACCACTTCACCTAAACAATGTATTCTGATATAGAAAAAAAGTGGTAATGAAATCATTCATGATTCTATGCTCAAGAATTTGACTGTTAAAAATGTAATGCAATTTATCTCAATCTTTTTGTTTTCATAAATATATGGACAATAAATTTTGAGTTTTTTTTTTTTTTTTTCATTTGTGTGTGTCTGTGTATGTGTGCATTACTTGTTCTGTCGTGTCCAGCTCATTGTGACCCCATCGGCTGTAGCCTTACCAGGTTCCTCTGTTCATGGAGTTCTCCAGGCCAGAATACTAGAGTGGGTAGCCATTCCCTTCTCCAAGGGATCTTCCTAAGCCAGGATCAAACCTGGGTCTCCCACATTGCAGGCAGATTCTTTACTGTCTGAGCCACTGGAAAACTACTTAACTATCTTATCAAGATGTTCTGTGACTACATAAAAATATTTGGATGTGACAAAATAGAGGTTTCTAAATAACAACAGTATATTGTGGTTGTTTCATTTAAAAGAAACATTTTTCACTTTTTAGTTCTTGTATATTAAAGATTGATTCTAAAAGTTATTCATTCAAAGAATTAAAAAATGTTAAGAGCTCTTTCATAACACACATTTATTTCCTTCTTTTTACAGAGTTATCTAGTAAGTGTAAGAGTGATATGATATATGATATATATATATATATATCTGTTTCCATTTCACATATCTGCTCAATTTAGTTTATTTTATATGTTTATGCATACTTTTTGTTGAGTTATTCTATTTATTTCCTTTATTTCTAAGCACTTTTATGTTAATAATGTTAACCCTTAGCTACTAATATATTTTATATTGTTTTGCAATTTTTCATGAGAACTTATTTCTGTTTTGGCAGGTTTTAAAAATATTTTTGTTACTGTGATATTGTGAAATCTGAAAATTGCCACTTTTCTTCTGCGATTTGTTCTAAGAGCTTCTGTATAAAATTCTCTTCCACATTAACCCCAGTAAATATGTGAAGGTGTAAAATGTTTCCGTTATATATAAAAATATATATCTACATATATGTATTTTTATTTTACTGTAAGCATTTTGAGTAGTATGTTGTAAATGTAACTATAAGGGGAATATATCTGTTTTGCCAAAATTAAGTAATTTATTATTTTCTTATAAAATAGTAATTTATTACTGATATTTTATTATACCTCAATACTTATATAATGTCCTTTATAAAATGAAACATAATGCAGTTACACTAATGCCATGTTACTAAAGCATATCCCAAATTCTATTCCTATTTAACATTTGTAATACCTGTAAGAATCAGATAATAATCATTTTTATATATTTCATGTTTCATTATTAAGAAGAATATGTCATGTTTCACAATATAAATATGTTAATGAAAAACAACAAGCAAATTTAGTGGAGATAGAATATTAAACCCTCACTAAATATTAATAATGGAGAAAATGAAACAAAAATCAGTGACGTGATAGCCTAATATCAAAAATCTAGAATCAAAGAGAGCACCTACAATAGAGAGTATATTTTGACAGCACTCAATATATAATGGAAACCCAAACTAAAGACCTAGATTTGCCAACATCCACTGGATCAGAGAAAAAGCAAGAGTACTCCAGAAAAACATCTACTTCTGCTTCATTGACTATGCTAAAGCCTTTGACTGTGTGGATCACAACAAACTGTGGAAAATTCTGAAAGAGATGGGAATACTAGACTACCTGACCTGCCTCCTGAGAAATCTGTATGCAGGTCAAGAACCAACCACGGAAAAACAGACTGGTTCAAAATTGGGAAAGGAACACATTAGTCTGTATACTGTCGTCCTGCTTATTTAACTTATTTGCAGAGTACATCATGCAAAATGCTGGACTGGATGAGGCACAAGCTGGAATCAAGATTGTCAGGAGAAATATCAATAACCTCAGATATGCAGATGACACCATCCTTAAGGCAGAAAGTGAAGAGGAACAAAAGAGCCTCTTGATGAAAGTGAAAGAGGAGAGTGAAAAAGTAGGCTTAAAGCTCAACATTCAGAAAACTAAGATCATGGCATCTGGTCCCATCACTTCATGGGAAATAGATGGGGAAACAATGGAAACAGTGAAAGACTTTACTGGTTTGGGCTCCAAAATCATTGCAGATGGTGACTGCAGCCATGAAATGAAAGCACTCTTGCTTCTTGGAAGAAAAGCTATGACCAACCTAGACAGCATATTAAAAAGCAGAGACATTGCTTTGCTGATAAAGGCCTGTCTAGTCAAAACTATGGTTTTTCCAGTGTCATGTATGGATGTGAGAGTTGGACTATAAAGAAACCTGAGCACCGAAGAATCAATCCTTTTGAACTGTGGTGTTGGAGAAGACTCTTGAGAGTCCCTTGGACTGCCAGGAGATCCAACCAGTCCATCCTAAAGGAAATCAGTCTTGAATACTCATTGGAAGGACTGATGCTGAACCTGAAACTCCACTACTTTGGTCACCTGATGGGAAGAAATGAATCATTGAAAAAGACCCTGATGATGGGAAAGGTTGAAGGTGGGAGGAAAAGGGGACAACAGAGGAGGAATGATTGGATGGCATCCCAGACTCGATAGACATGAGTCTCAGCAAGCTCCGGGAGTTGATGATGGACAGGGAAGCCTCGCGTGCTGCAGTCCATGGGGTCTCAAAGAGTCGGACACAGCTTCGTGACTGAACTGACTGATAACTGGTGGTTTATATGCTCAAGAATGTTCATAAAAAGAGACTCCGAAATAAGAGATGAGAGTTGACCAGAAATAATCACACAACACTGGAATTTAACAGATGTGGTGGTGCATTTATTATAATCCATGAACCTATCAGTTCAGTTCAGTTGCTCACTCGTGTCTGACTCTTTGCGACCCCATGGACTGCAGTATGCCAGGCTTACCTGTCCTTCACCATCTCTCAGAGCTTGCTCAAACTCATATCCATTGAGTCGGTGATGCCATCCAACCATCTCATCCTTTGTTGTCCCCCTCTCCTCCTGCCTTCAATTTTTCCCAGCATCAGGGTATTTTCCAATGAGTCGGTTTTTTGCATCAGGTGGCCAAAGTATTGGAACTTCAGCTTTAGTGCCAGTCTTTCCAATGACTATTCAGAGTTGATTTTCTTTAGAATTGACTGGTTTGATCTCCTTGCAGTTCAAAGGACTCTCAAGAGTCTTCTCCAACTTTATAATTCAAGAGTATAAATTCTTTGGTACTCAGCCTTCTTTATGGTCCAATTCTCACATCCATACATGACTACGGGAAAACCCAAGGCTTTGACTATACAGTTCTTTGTGGGCAAAGTGATGTCTCTGTTCTTTAACTCAATTTTGTGAAACGAAGCTAAAAAAAATGAAGTTCCCCCAATGTAAGGACTGAAATTAGAAGATGAAGATGTGAACAACAGCATACATTTAACAACTTGGTCATCTAAATCAGTCACTTTGAAGGAATTCATGGATGATTTAGGTGATGATTACACTACTGTTGGAATTGATGTTTATGATACAGAAAGATGGGTAATATTTATACAGTAAGGAAAACCTTCATTCAACCCATGCTGCACTTACCCTATTCTTAAATTCTTCAACTTCAAATTCTGGATGAGCCAGTTATCACATGCTCCATAGCTTCCCATCTTAGATGTTGACTGTGCGGTACAATTTTTTTTTGTTTTCCCCCTTTATGCCACCTCTACATTTGTCAGATTATGTGAGAAACACTAGAACAAATATCAGTCTTTTTCACTAACCTCCTTGGCACCACAGTCACATTGCTCAGGTGGTTCCAAAATTCCATTGCCACAGATTGAAGTTCTTCCTTGTGGAACCACTTTGGGAACTGTTTGATTCTGAAGACATTCAAATTTAGGCTGTGAAGTTGCATGTTTAAATTCATCTATGCTGCAACTGCTAAAAAACTTTATGCCGTGGGACGGTCTAAAATTAAATTGTATTTCTTAGTTAAAATGAACAAAATCAGTATCAAAGTAACATTCTTCAATTACATGCTGTGAATTATTTACTTCTTCATTTAAGAAATGGAGAGTGCTTTATTTTTAATCCAATTAGTAATAAAAGAATAAGCTCACTTCTATTCTAATTCAATATTACAGACACCTAATAAATAGAGGATGTTAAGGAGGTTGCATGATTGAGAATATGTTAAACAAAACAGTGCTTGTTGACAAAAAGGTTTTATTTAAGTACAACTTACTGTTTATTACTTTCCTTATTATTGACAACACTGTCAAGATTATAATTATTATAGTAAGAAGAACTAATTATTATTAAGAAAATGATACATATACTAGGGATAATATCAAAAACTGAAAGAATAAACACGATGGTTGATTGCATTAATTAAAAATTAGAATTATTTTTACTTTGGTAAGAAAACTAAAACAGCTCAACATTAAGTGTAGAGAACTCATAAACCCTAGATTCTCTCTAGTTTGATATTTCTGTATTTCTAGTGCACTGTTTAATGGGTTTTTGTTTAATTTAGTAACAAACTCGTACTTAAAGAAATGACATGATAAACAAATATTGTTTCCTAAACTAGTTGAATAATAAAAAAAATTTAATATGTAACTCTTACAGAGAATTAAATTCTCTTAAAACAGACCTTCAATAATAGGAAACAAAGATATGTTGTTAACATGTAATTCTTTTATCAGGTTCAAATTTCCCCTTCATTATGGGACTGGCACTCTACACAAAAAGATCCACTTCAGAAACGACTGCATTTAGTACTCCTATCTCCTTAGTTTAGTTGACTACATTTTTGGGGCATTTCTGACATTCAAAACTTTTATAGTCGCAGGCTGATTATTTGGGAAAATGTGTCTCAGTTTAGGTTTATGAAATGTTTCCCCATACTTAGACTGAGGTTATGTATCTTGTTAAACTTATCACAGAAGTGTTGCTGAGTGTGTCTGCTCCATTGCATCCTAACAGCACATGATTCCTATTTGTTATCTTTTTGAAAAAAGTCATTTTGATTAGGTGATTAAAGTCTATACTCTAACATCTCTTTCTCTCCTTATCTCTTAATAATTATTTGAGTAGAAGATTTATGTGTGTATATCCTTTCTAGTTATGTTTTCAATATATTTACTATTATATATATATCTTATAACCTTATTTTACTATAGCCATTCAATATATTTATCCAGTTCAAAATAATATTTCCATGCATTTATATGGATATGAACTCAAAATTTCCTAGTACACTAAAAGGGGTTTTAATCCTTAATTAACATTATATAAGATTTTCAGATTGTCCTGGATTTGCCTGTTGGAAGACTCCTTCAAACTGCTTTGTGTCCATGAGGCACGTATCCAAATTCTTTGAACATCTTATATTCTGACACAAATGCTCATGGCTCTCTGTATCTTGTCTATCTTAGTCCTGGAATCAGACACATGATACCTCCAACTTTGTTCTTTCTCAAGATTACTAGGGCTACTCAGGGTCCATTCAAATTTTAGGATTGTTTATTTTATATCTGGGAAAATTACCATTGCAATTTGAATAGGGATTATAGTAGAGATGCAGATGGATTTGGATAATATAGATTGTTGCTCTTCAGTCACCCAGGTGTGTCCAACTCTTTGCAAACTGCAAAAGGCCAGGTCTCCCTGTTCCTCACAATGTCCCGAAGTTTGCCCAAGTTCATGTCCACTGTATTGGTGATGCCATCAGCCATCTCATCTTCTGATGCCCTCTTATTCTTCTGCCCTCAATCTTTCCCAGCATCAGGGACTTTTTCAATGAGCTGGGTGTTTGCATCAGATGCCCAAGATACTGAAGCTGCAGCTTCAGTTTCAGTCCTTACAATGAGTATTCAGTGTTGATTTCCCCTAAGATTGACTGGTTTGATCTCCTTGCTGTCCAACAGACTCTCAGGAATCTTCTCCAGCATCACAGTTTGAAGGCATCAATTCTTTGCTGCTCTGTTCTTTACGGTCCAGCTCTTACAAGTGTAGATGACCACTGGGAAGGCCACAGCCCTGTGTATACGGGCATTTGTTGGCAGAGTAATGTCTCTGCTTTCAACACACAGTCTAGGTTTGACACATTTTTCCTGGTGGCTGAGACGATAAAGTGGCTGCCTGCAATGTGGGAGACCTGGGCTCAATCCCTGGATTGGGGAGATCCTCTGGAGAAGGAAATGGAAACCCACCCCAGTACCCTTGCCTGGAAAATTTCATGAACAGAGGAGCCTTGTAAGCTACAGTCCATGGGGTCACAAAGAGTTGGACACTACTGAGCAACTTCACTTTTTTTTTTCCTACCAAGAAGCAATTGTCTTCTGATTTCATGGCTCCAGTCACCATCCACAAAGATCTTAGGGCCCAAGAAGAGGATATCTGTCACTGCTTCCACTTTTTCCCCTTGTATGTGCCATGAAGTCATGGAGCCTGATGCCATGATCTTAGTTTATTTTTTAATATTAAATTTTAAGCTGACTCTTTCACTGTCCTCTTCACCCTCATCAAGAGGCTCTCTAGTTCCTCAGTTCCTCTTCACTTTCTGCCATTAGAGTGGTACCATCCATATATCTGAGGTTGTTGATGTTTCCCCCGCCTATCTTGATTCCAGCTTGTGACTCATTCAGCCTGGCATTTCTCATGATGTGCTAAGTGTATAGGTTAAACAAACAGGATGACAGCAGGCAGTCTTGTCATACTCTTCTTTTCCCATCTTGAACCAATCAGTTGTTCCATACAAGGTTCTAACTGTTGACTATGGACCTGCATAAGGTTTCTCAGGAGACAGGTAAGATGGTCTAGTATCCCTGTCTCTTTAAGAGCTTTCCACAGTTTATTATGATCCACACAGTCAAAGGCTTTAGCCCAACTGATGAAACAGAGGTTGATGTTTTTCTGGAATTCCCTTGTTTTCTCTCTGATCCAGTGGATGTTAGCAATTTGATCTTTGGTTCCTCCACCTTTTCTATACCCAGCTTGGATGTCTGAAAGTTCTTAGTTTGCATAATACTGAAGCCTAGCATGCAAGACTTCAAGTATGACCTTACTAGCAGGGGAGATGAGTGCAATTATCCTATGGTTGGGACATTCTTTTGTGCTACCCTTCTTGGAAACTGGGATAAGGATTGACCTTTTCCAGTTCTAATATGGATATTTAACAATATTAATTCTTCCAATACATGAGCATGAAGTATTTTTTTGTTTCCTAGCATATTATTTAATTCCTTTCATCAATGTCTTATATTTCTCAGTACACATCTTTCACTTTCTTGGCCTTTAAATTTGTTTTAAGTAATTCATTCTTTTTGATGCTATTGTAAATGGGATTGCTTTCTTAATCTCTACTCTTGATAATTTGTTTTTAGTATATAGCAATACAAAGTATTTTATATATTAATTTTACATACTGTAACTTCCCTGAATATGCTTATCACTTCTGACAGTTTTTGGTAGAGTCCTTTAGGGTTTTCTATGTGCAAAATCATGTCATCTGCATATAGTGACGGTATTACTCTTCCTTTCTGATTTATCTCTACCACCTAACTGCTGCTCTGCGTAGGATTTTCAATACAATTTTGAATAAAAGCAGCAAGACTGTGCAACCTTGTCTTGTTTCCAGATGTTAAGAGGAAATCATCCATATTTACAGTGTTTTATTATTTTGCATATTTTTTATTTTGGCCGCCCCATGAAGCAAGCAGGATCCTAGTTTCCTGACCAGGACCGAACCCATGATTTCTTTAGTAGAAGCTCAGAGTCTTAACCACTGGAGAGCCAGCGAAGTCCCTGCACTGTTGAGTAGGATGTTAGCTGTGGTTTGTCATATATAACCATATTATGTTGAAACACATTCTGCCAAGTCTACTTGGATAAGAGTATTTATCATAAATGGATTTGAATTTTTCAATTTTTTTTAATTTATTGAGATGAATACATATTTTATCATTTTTTGTAAATGGGGTATAACATGTCGAGTTACAGATGTTGACTCACTCTTGCACCCTTGAAATAAATCCCTCTATTCATGTTATGTGTGCATGCATGCCAAGTCACTTCAATCTTGACTGATTCTTTGTGACCTCAAGGACTGAAGCCCACCAGGCTTTTCTGTCCATGGGACTCTTCAGGCAAGAATATTGGAGTGGGTTGCCATGCCTTTCTCCAGGGGATCTTCCTGGCCCTGAATCAAACCCTCATCTCATAAGTCTCCTGCATTGAGAGATGGATTCTTTACCACTAGCACCACCAGGGAAGCCCTCATCATGATATATGATCACTTTAATGTGCTGTTGAATTTTTAAAAACTTGCTTTTTTTAGTTGAAACATAATTGCTTTACAATATTATGTTGGTTTATGCCACATATTAACATGAACCAGCCACATATATATGTGCCCCTCCCTCTGGACCCTCCTTCCCACCTCCCACCCCACCTCACCTTCTAGGTTGCCACAGAGCCCGGGTGTGAGCTCCCTGGGTCACATGGCACATTCCCACTAGCTATCTCTCTGACGTGTGGCAGTGAATCTGTTTCCCTGCTGCTATCTCCATTCGTCCCACCCGCTCCTTGCCCCCTTCCCCAGGACAGTAACTCTGTTCTCTGTGTCTGCACTGCTGTTCTGCAAACAGGTTCCTCAGTGCTGTCTTTCTAGATCCCATGTGTGTATATACATATGATAATGCATGGTGCTTTCTTCTCTGACTTACTTCACTTTGTTTTAATGGCTCCACGTTCATCCACCTCAGTAGCACTGACTCATATGCATTCCATTTTATGGTTGAGTAGTATTCATTTGCATTTATGTACCACAGCTTCTTTATCCATTCATCTGTCAATTGGCATCTAGCTTGTTTCCGTGTCCCAGCTATCAGAAATAGTGCTTCAGTGAACTTTGGGGTACATGGGCCTATTTCAATTATGGCTCTCTCAAGGTATATGCCCAGTAGTGGGACTGTTGGGTCATATGGTAGTTTAATTCCTAGCTTTTTAAGGAATCTCCATACTGTCTTCTATAGCAGCTGTATGGATTTCCATTCCCACCAACAGAGTAAGAGGCTTCCCTTTTCTCCACACCCTCTCTAGCTGTTATCATTTGTAGATTTTTGATGATGGTCCTTCTGATTGGTGTGAGGTGATATCTCACTATAGTTGTGATTTGCAGTTCTCTAATAATGAGCGATGTTGAGCATCTTTTCCTGTGTTTATTAGCAATCTGTCTTCTTTTAAGAACAAATCAGAATATAATAACAATTTTTCTCTGATCTCTGCTGTCAAGTGTCCTTTCCCTCGCTGTGAGTTGCAGTCCGCCTCGCCATCCCTAGGATGCCCTCCAGGACTGAGCTGGTCTCTGGACCTGCTCTCGGGACAGCTCAAATTCTGGCCCTACACCTGTGTATTCTTGCCTCCAATGTCCACAGCCTCCCAAGTCAGTGTCTTCTGTTCTGTGGGAATTCTCATTGTCCCTTCATGCATTTCATAGGCACAGAGTTTGCCTAGTTGATTGTTTGGATTTAACCTGCAGCTTGTACCATTGATAGGAAGGTGTTCAATCCTCTTCCCAAGCCACACTGCCCCTGGGGTTCAATCGTGGTTTTTTTCTCCATCTCTGCATGTGGGTTGTCCATGGCAGTGTGTTCCCGAGGCTGCCCTGGAGGGCTTGGCTCTGCTCCAGTGAGGACCAGGTGTGGAAGTGCTGCGGCCACTTGGGTCTCAGGTCCTCTGGCAGCTCCAGGTTTGCAGGGGAGCAGGAGCTCAGGGGAGTAGGAGACATGGTTCTCTCAGGGTTTTCTCCAGCCCCTGGCAGCCTGCAGCAGTGGGGATCTACTGTCGTGGCCGTGTGGCAGCTGGGAACACAGAGCCGGGTCCCCAGGGGAGCCGGAAGCCACTGGTACGGGAGATGTGGGGCTACTAGGATACTTTCGAGCCTCTGGCACCTTTGTCTCACTGAGAATTAAGAATGGAGCTGGTGCAGCTGCTTGGATTGCAGGGACCCTGGCAGTGCCGAGTGTGCAGGGACCCTGGCAGCCTCAGGCGCAGGAGCCACGGCACTTATAGACTTTTTCCAGCCTCAGGCAGCTGGCGCTCAGAGAGACTTTCTGGCTGGTCCTTCTCTGCTGTTCAGCATGTCAGGCACTTAAATGCCTCTCCTGACTGGGGTCCTTTCTCTCTTGGTGTACCAGGTACTTAAAGGGCTCCCCGGCTGGGGTCCTTCTCTGCTGCTCACTGCATCAGGTACGTAAAAGGCCACCCTCCCTGGGTCTTCCGCAACTGGTCAGTGGCTGGTGCCGGCACGTTGGGAGAGAGGCTACAGTGACGGCTCCACCCCTTGCCATGACTCACAGTATCGCCTTGCCGCCACAGCTGTCTGGCATTCCTCCAAAGGCATTTCCACCACAGCCTCCTCCCTGACGTCCCCTCAAGTGGTCTCCCCATAGTCAACAACAGACCTTACCCTGAGATTGCTCTCCAGTCTATATGCTCCAGCTCCCAGCTCCCACACATTCTGGGAGACTTGTGTCCCTGTCCAGGGAAGGGAGGGGCTGCCACAAAGGTTGTCTGTGTGGTTCTCATTCCATTCAGACTGTCATAGATCAGCTGCTGCATTCTCCTTCAGCCTCCACTGTCCCAAAATATTGCCCTGCTGTGGGGATCTAACTGATGCTTCAGTTCCCCTCTACCCTGGATGCAGGTTCAGTCCTGATCACTCTCCTTCTTCCTTTGTCCTGCCAAGTTTTGCATCGACCTGTACATTCCTTTTCAGTGGTCAGCAACACCTGCCCACTTTCAACTGGTGTTCTGAGAGAACTTCTGCAACTGAAGGTGTATTCCTGATGCATTATCATGGAGAGAGATGTACTCTACACCCTCCAACTCCTCCAACACCTTTCCTATGGCTGTGTACTGTTGAATTTGGTTTGCTAATATTTTGCTGAAGAATTTTGCATCAAAATTCATCAAAACCAGAACATTTCTTTTATTTTTCTTCAAGCTATCCTTGTTTGTTTCAGTATGAAAACAGTGCTAGCCTCATATTGATTGAACATTTTCCCTCCTCTTCTATTTTTCAGTAGAGTTTGAAGATTTGCAGGAATTCTTGAATGTTTTGCATAACTCACCAGGGAAACCAGTGGTCCTGGACTTTTGGTTGCTGGAAGGTTTTTGATTCTTGATTCAATCTCTTTATGGGTAATCAATCTGTTCAAGTTTTATATTTCTTTATGATTCAGTATTGGAAGACTCTATGTTCTTATATTATTATTCATTTCTCTTAGATTTTCCAAATTGTACACATATAATTGTTGATAATAGTCTCATAATCTTTTGCTTTATGTAGTATTAGTTGCAACATATTGTCTTTCATTTTTAATTTTTAAAATTTGAATCTTTTTTGCTCTTATTTTGAAGAGTTTTAAGCTAAACATTTGTCAATACTGTTTATTTTCTTGATTTCTTGGCTTCACTGATCTTTTTCTATTAACTTTTTAGTCCCTATTTCATTTATTTTCAATGTGACTTTTGATACTTCCTTTCATCTACTAACTTGGACTTCATTTGTTCTTTTTTTTTTCTAGTATGGATTAGGATGGTTTTTGTTTTTGTTTTTAGCTTTTCCTTGAAATAGTGATTTATCGCCATAAACTTCTACTTAGAACTGTTTTGTCTACATGGCATAAATTTCACTTATGTTGTATTTCCATTTTTGTTCCTTTCAAGGTACTTTTTGAGTTTTCTTTTATTTCTTTGTTGACACGTGGTTTTTAGTGGTACTTGTGTAGTCTTCACATGTTTTGGAGTTTTCCAGTTTTCTTCTTTTATGTCCAGGTTTATACTATTGGGTTAGAAAAGATGTTGGATATGTTTTTGAAATTCTTCACTTGGTTGAAACTTATTTTGTTGTCTAACATATGATCTATTCAGGAGAATGCTTCAAATACACTTGAGAAGAATGTGAGTTCTATTTCTGTTGGGTGGAATATTCTGTAATATGGGTCAATCTGTCAGGCCTAAGGTTTCTTTACAGCCAATGTTTCTTTTTTGACATTCTGCCTGGATGATCTATCTGACGAAATATATAGGTACTTAAAAGTTTCCTACTATTATTGTATTACTGTTTGTTTCCCTTTTATTCCTGTCCATATTTGCTTTATGTATTTAGTTGATTCTGTGTTGAGTGCAGGCTTCCCTGGTGGCTCATTAGTAAAGAATCTGTCTGCCAAGCAGCAGACATGGGTTTGATCCCTGGGTCAGGAAGATACCCTAGAGAAGGAAATGGCAACCTATTCCAGTATTCTAGTCTGGGAAATCCCATGGACAGAGGAGCCTGGTGGGCTATAGTCCATGAGGCTGCAAAAGAGTTGGACATGACTTCGTAACTAAACAATAAAACAACAAATGTTGAGTGTACATATATATTAATAAATGTTGTTTCTTCTTCCTGTATTGTTCCTGATATCAGTAAGCAGTACCCTTCTTTATCTCTTACTATCAGTATTTGTTGTAAAGTCCATTTTATCTGACTTTAGTATACTTAACTCCAGCTTTCTTTGGGTTTCTATTTACGTGGAATATCTTTTTCCATCTTTTCAATTTTAGTTTGTGTGTCTTTACACCTGCATGGAATTGCTTGTAGGTATGAGAGTGGTGGGTCTTGCTTTTCATTCATCATCCCTTTAAAAGTAATTTTTGATGGCATGAACTACTGTCATTTTGCCCCTTCTTTTCTGGCTATTTTGTCGTTCCTCTGATGCTTTCTTCTGTTCTTGCTCTCTTCCTGCATTCCTTCTTTTTTTTTTTCCTCTTTTGTGTTCCCAATTTTTCTTTCTTTCTTTCTTTCTTTCTTTTTTTTTTTTTTGGTGTTGGGTTTCATTTGAATTTTGTTTTGTTTTTGTTTTATGGTTACCATGAGGCTTGCACATAACAACATATATCTCTCACAGTCTAAGTAGCTAACAAAGCTGTGAATGCCATCTATATTTTGACTTAGAATACATTTATTTTCCTCAACAGGTTTTATGCTTTGTATATTTTATAACTTGTTATGTTACATATAGCTTATCACAATAGTATAGTTGTACTTTTCATGACTCTTGACTTTTATGCAAACCATGTTACCTTTAATTACCTGCCTTGAAAGTGAAAGTGAAAGCCACTCAGTCATGTCTGTCTCTTGGCAACCCCATGGACTATGGAGTCCATGCAATTCTCCAGGTCAGAATACTGGAGGGGGTAGCTATTCCCTTCTCCAGGAGACCTTCTCCAGGAGATCTTCCCAACCCAGGGATCAAACAGAGGTCTCCCACATTGTAGGCAGATTCTTTACCAGTTTAGACACAATGGAAGCCCAATTGCCTACTTTACTTATTCAATTATTCTGAATTTTAGTATATATTTACTTTTACCATTGAGACTTTTACTTCTTATGTTTTCCTTTTAATAATTAGTACCTTTTCTAAACATTAAATATATCCATTTACTATTTCTACTAAGGTTGGGCTAATGGTGTTAAACTCCTTTAGATTTTGCATGTCTGTAAAACTCTTCTTTCTTCTCTTCAATTCTGAATAACAGCTTTGCTTGGTAAAAGTCATCTTTTTCTTTCAGCATTGTGAATTTACCATACCACTACCTACTTGCCTGCAATGTGACTGCTGTCAAAGCTCCTCATGTTCTGATAAGCGGTTCCCTTAGAAGCTGCTGCTTCTAAGATGCTTCCTGTCTTTAATGTTTCATGTTTAATTATGTTTCCTGGTGTGGGTCTCATTGAGTTCATCTTATTTACAGTTCTGGGCTCTTTAAATCTGGATGTCTGTCTCCTTTCCCAAGTTAGGGAATAATTTAGCCATTATTTCTTCAGAAAAGTTTTCTGTCCCTTTCTCATCCTTCTGGAACCTACATAATGTGATTATTGGTCCACATGATGTTGTCCTATAATTACCTTACCTTAAAAGTTTGTGCAGTCATTTTTCCTTTTGCTGAGTTTGTTAATCTTTTCTATGCTCTTTTTAGTTTAACACTGCAATATTCTATTATATATTTCAGTTCAGTTTTGTATTCTTCAATCCTCTGACTTCTATGCAGTATTTTTTTATATTTCTTGTGGTTTTTATGTTCTCACATTGTTCATGCAGTCTTCTCCTTATCTTGGTGAGCATCTTTCAGCATATTATTTTGAATTCTTTACTGGGTAATTCATTTATATCCATTTGATTATGGTCATTTTATGATATGTTATCTTATTAAAGTATCTTATTGTTTTGTTTGGAATCTATTCTGTTGTTTCTGCATTTAACTTAATTGTCTCTTGTTTATCTAACTCTAGATAAAACAGTCATCTCTCCCAGTCTTGAAGGAGTGGCATTAAACAAGATGAATCTAGTCATTCAAGCCTATCCTAGATTTTGCTTTTCTTTGAAAATTTCCATATTGTCCAAGCACCAGCTAATTGCATTATCAGTATCTTTGAGTTGTTAAGGGTATGCTCAGACCTGTCAATGTCCTAAAATGAAGGACCTGACTTAGCATCTAAGACTGGGGTGATTGGAAACCCGACCTCCAGTTAGCAGCCTTTAAAGTATGCAAATTATTCATGCCTCTGAGTGTAAAGGCAAGTTCCACAGGCAACAGAGGAAGGCAACAGAGAGAAGAAAGATGGGTGGCATTCTCAAAATTTTGGGTGCTTTCTTCAGCAACTGGAGAAAGCAAATGGGTGGGGTGACATTAGGCCCACTGGGCTATGCTTGTTGAGAGGACCTCCAAAGGCTGTAAGATGTATGCCAAACAGGAAGTTTCCCTTTCAGACAAAATCTCCTGGGCACACTAATAGGCCACTTTCACAGAAAGTCTGGGGTGTGTTTCAATCTCCTCTCTGTGCAGTGCCCTGGGGAGACAGCTGACCAAGAACTTACTTCTTCAATTGTGATTATTAGAGTCCTATGGGACCCAGCAAGCAAGTCCCTCTGACCAGAGCTTTCTCATCTCCCTTTCTCTCAAACTTACAAAAATGCTGTATACTATGAGAATCACCATTTACCAAATACCACTGGCAAAGTTGCTCCAATCTTTGCTTAAAACCTATCACCTTGCACATTTAGCAAGAGTTACCATAAATCTCTAAAGTAAAGGGTCCAGGGAGAAGAAAGTAAGCAACAAACAAATGAAAAAATAAACAACAACAAAAAAGAAAGAACTATCTGTGTCCAAGATGGTGAGCAATGAGAACTCCAAGAGAGCATGAGTCTCATTATATGTTTATCTTACTATATTAGAATATTAAACGACACACCTACCAGTGCCCATAAATGGAAATTACTGTTCAAAAAGGATTAATAAATGTAGGCACCCCATTCCTTTGAAAAAGCCCTGCCCCTTCCCTGGAGGACTAATGCATATTCTTCTGCATCACTAGCCTCACTCTTCCTTCCCTCGTCTTTACATTTTTAAAGTAAATCCCTATGAGCACGTGGGTGAGAAGTTCATCTGTGAACTTCTTCATTCTTTGCCCATTGAAGAAATTTTGTTATCTGTTGAGAAATCTCAGCTTCCATTTCATTACTCTGCTTCTTGAATAAAACAAAACAAGAACCGTCCCCAGTCCAGGCAGAGAGGCTAGGGTCCATGGGACTTAATTCAATAACAGTATTACTCTGTTGTTACTCTGTGTGAAATATTTAACATTCATGTTACAAAACATATTTTATTATCCTTGCTGCATAAATCAATTAGATGTGTATTGTTACATTTATCATAAAATCCCATTTCTGTGTCATGATTGTTTGCTTAGCTCCTTTCCTACATCTTCTAGTCCTTCCTTCCTTCCTTCTAGTCTCTTTCTCTGAATCACGATTCTTCAACCTGATTGCATTTTACCATCTTTAAAAGAAAATTCTATGCTTTTAATATTCTTCCATATAGTTTCAGTCATTTCTTTTGGTTTGTTTTATCCTTCCCAGTCTTTTGAGCTTTTAACATTTCTTCATATCCACGTATCACTTCACTGTCTTTCCCTGAAAAGTTTTCAACAAGTTCTTCATGTGGCCAGAATTATTTCTTCTCTTTCAGGTCCCAATATGAGTTTTGTCTTATAGAAAGCTTCCTAGACACGTCCCCTCTTTTTTTTTTTTTTACCATAAAGTTTCTCTTCTCCATATTTTCCCTATTTATCTCCCTCTAGGCACTTAATATAAGTCATTTAAATTTTGCTTATTCTCATGTTGACTTTAAAATTCTGTCCCTGATAGACTAATATAAAATATATAACATTTTTCTATCTTGTTAATCATTCACATGACAGACTAACACAATTCTTGTAACAGTACGTGCTTAAATATTTTTTGACAGATTAATGAATCTCATATCAAGATTCCAGTGCTTCACAAGAACTCATCATCATACAGCACTGAACATAGAAATATGAAGCACATTTTCTACAATATCAAATACTCACTCCCTTTAATAAACATTAAAATAATTCATAGGTATTCAGTAAGAATGCTTTTGTCTACATTATATCAAAGATATCGTACATCAAGAACTGCTATAAATATCTCCCCAAAGAAGACAAAGTTTTGATAAAAATCACATCTTACATTGCTCCAGGATTCATTATGCATGCAGTTCCTGGACAGGAACATTCGTAGATGTCATTATTATACCTTAATCCCAGCATAATTCCAAGTAACTGCGTGAAAATTACTGAAAATGCCTCTAAAGTTATCATCTTTGAATACTAAATGAAATAAAAAACAGAATGTTGCTCAAGTTATTTTCTTCAACCCCTGGTTTTTTCATGTAATTGTGACTATATTATCTAAATGCAAATACTAATTTAATAAGCTTTTCTGTAAAGCTCATTATTTTCTTAAGAAAATTGGCAAAGTTAGATTTTGTTATTCTTTTTGCATAATAGTACTCTCAATACAAATGGCATACACCTATAAACAATAATATTAATAATGTATGTTTTCATTACATGCTACTGATTAATTCTAATAAACTGAAAAAATATTCTGAGAAGATTAATCATTGTTTCAGTAACTATAATACTTTTAATTTAAACACTTTGAAAAATACACAGATTCTTAACTGACAGTCAGTTTTAATGTCAGAAATAGTTTTAGGATAAAATTAATTTTTTCCTAAAGGCAGAATGTGAGCATTAAAAAAATAAAACTTGAGTAGTGATGAAAGCAACACACAAAGCCCTGGTTGGTAATCAATGATGTTTTTAACTATCTCCATAGTTTTGCCTTTTCCAGACTGTAATAGATTTAGAATGATACAGTGTGTAGACTTTTCAAACTGGCTTCTTTTACTAACCAAGAATCCTCTAACTAGCAAGACTCTAATTCAGATTTGATGGAGAAATCAAAAGGTTTATAGCCAAGGAAAACATAAGAGAATTCAGCACCACAAAACCAGCTTTACAATAAATGCTAAAGGAACTTCTCTAGGCAGGAAACGCAAGGGAAGGAAAAGACTTATAAAAGATAAGCCCAAATGGCAATAGGAGAATACATGTTGATAATTACCTTAAATGCAAATGGATTAAATGCACCAACCAAAAGACAAAGACTGCCTGAGTGGATACAAAAACAAGACTGATATATATATACTATCTACAAGAGACCCTTGTCAGAGCTAGGGAGACTTACAGACTGAGAGTACGGCAACAGGGGATGGTGTTCCACACAAATAGAAATCAAAAGAAAGCTGGGGAAGGAATGTCATTTTCAGAAAAAGTAGACTTTAAAACAAATACTGCTATGAGAGAGAAAGAAGGACCCTACACAATGATCAAGGGTTCAATTCCTGAAAAAGACATACCAATTATAAATATATACACAACCAACATAGGAGTTCCTGAATATGTAAGGCAAATACAAACAACCATAAAGGAAGAAATTGAGAGTAACACAATTATAGCTGGGGACTTTAACACCCCTCCTTCCTCAATGCACAGTTAATGCTGATAGAAAACTAATAAGGAAACAAAGGCCTTCAATTCCAACACACTTTATATCAGTAGGACTTAACTGATATTTGTAGAACATTCCATCCAAAAGCAACAGACTACACATTCCTCTCAAGCACACAGGCAACATCCTCCAGGAATGACCACATGCAGGGCCACAAGGTGAGCCCTGGTAAATATAAAAAAACTGAAATCACATCAAGCATCTTTTCTGATCACAATACTATGAGATTAGAAATAAGCTACAACAAAAATCTCAAAAAAAAAAAAAAAACAGAAACATGTGGCAGCTAAACAATATGCTACTTAAACAACCAATGGATCACTAAAAAAATCAAAGACAAAATAAAAAATTACCTAGAGACAAATGAAAATGAAAGCACAATGGTCCAAAACCTATGGAATGCAGTTAAAAGCACTTCTGAGAGGGAAGTTTATAGAAATTCTACCTCAAAAAATAAGAAAAAAATCTCAAATAAACAATGCTAGCTTATACCTAAAACAAATAGAGGAAGAAGAAGAAATGAAACCTAAATTTAGTAGAAGGAAAAGAATCATGAAGATAACAGCAGAAATAAATGAGATACAGACAAAGAAAACAACTGTGAATATCAATGAGGCTAAAAGCTGCTCATTTGAAAAGATAACACTAAGTTAAGAAATCTTAAGCCATCAGGAATAAAAATGAGAGGCCTCAAAACAATAAAATTAGAAATGAAAAAAGGGAAGACACAACTGACTCCACAGAAATACAAAGGATCATAAGAGACTACTATGAACAACTCTATGCCAGTAAAATGGACAGCCTGGATGAAATGACAGATTCTTACATATGGTTTCCCCAGACTGAACCAGGAAGAAACAGAAAATGTGAACAGATGAATCACAAGCACTGAAATTGAAACTATGATTAAAAACTTCCAACAAACAAAAGTTCATGACCCGGTGGCTTCACAGGTAAATTCTATCAAACATTTAGAGAAGTTAACACTTATCCTCTGAAACAGTTCCAAAAATTGTAGAGGAAGGAAAACTTCCAAACTCATTCTATGAGGCCACTATCACCCTGATACCAGACAAAGATATCACAAAAACCAAAATTACAGGCCAGTATCACTGATGAGTACAGATGCAAAAATCCTCAATAAAATACTATCAATTCAAATCCAACAATACATTAGAAAGATCATTCACCATGATAAGTGGGATTCATCCAAGGGATGGAAGGATTTTTCAGTATATGCAAATTAATCAATGTGATACATCACATCAACAAATTGAAGAATAAAGACCAGATGATAATCTCAATAAATGCAGAAAACCTTTGGACAAAAGTCAGCAATATTTGTGATAACAGCTCTCCAGAACCTGGGCAGAGTGGGAACATACCTCAACACAATAATGACCATATATGACAAACCTACAGCTAACATCATACTTAATTGTGAAGAGCTGAAAGCATTTCCTTTAAGATCAGGAAAAAGACAAGGATGTCCACTCCCACTACATATATTCAACATAGCTTTGGAAGTCCAAGCTGCAGCTATAAGAAAAGAAAGTGAGGTAAAGGGAATTCAAACTGGAAAAGAAGAAGTTAAACTGTCACTATTTGCAGATGACATGATGTTGTATATGTAGGATTCTAAAGATGGTTTCAGAAAGCTACTAGAATTCATCAATGAATTTGGTAAAGTTTCAGGCTACAAAATTAATACGGACAAATTTGTTGCATTTCTATACACTAGCAATAAAAATGAGAAAAAAGAAGTTTAAGAAACAATTTTAAGGGTTATCATATTGAAAAGAATCAAATACATAGGAATAAGACCACCAAGGGCTGCCCTGGTAGCTTAGATGGCAAAGAATCTGCCTGCAGTGGAGGAGTCCTGGGATCAATCCCTGGGTCAAGATGATCCCCTGAGAAGGGATGGCTACCCACTCCGGTATTCTTGCCTGAAGAATTCCACGGCAGATCGAGAAGCAACAGTCAGAGTTGAACATGGAACAACAGACTGATTCAAAATGAATATGCCAAGGCTGTATATAGTCACCCTGTTTATTTAACTTCTATGGAGAATACATCATGCAAAAGGTCAGGCTGGATCATTTATTTTTCTGGAATTGAGCTGCAGGAGTTGCTTGTATATTTTTGAGATTAATCCGTTGTCTGTTGCTTCATTTGCTATTATTTTCTCCCAATCTGAGGGCTGTCTTTTCAAACCTTGCTTATAGTTTCCTTTGTTGTGCAAAAGCTTTGTTGGATGCATGAGAGAAGTGCTTAGGGCTGGTGCACTGGGAAGTCCCAGAGGGATCCGGTGGAGAGGGAGGTGGGAGGGGGGATCGGGATGGGGAATACATGTAAATCCATGGCTGATTCATGTCAATGTATGGCAAAAACCACTATAATATTGTAAAGTAATTAGCCTCCAACTAATAAAAATAAATGGGAAAAAAAATGTCAGGCTGAATGAATCACAAGCTGGAATCAGGATTGTCAGGAGAAAAATCAACAACTTCAGATATACAGATGATACCACTCTAATGGCAGAAAACGAAGAGGAACTAAAGAGCTTCTTGATGAAGATGAAAGAGGAGAGTGAAAAAAACTGTCTTAAAACTCAACATTCAAAAAACTAAGATCATGACATCCAGTCCCATCACTTCATGGCAAATAGATGGGGAAAAAGTATAAACAGTGACAGATTTAATTTTCTTGGGTTCCAAAATCATTCCGGATGGTCACTGCAGTCACAAAATTAAAAGATGCTTGCTCCTTGGAAAAAAAGCTATGGCAAACATGGATAGCATCTTAAAAATCAGATACATCACTTTGCCTACCAAGATCTGAGTAGTCAAAGCTATGGTTTTTCCAGTAGTCATGTATGGATGTAAGAGTTAGATGATAAAGAAGGCTGAATGCTAAAGAAATGAGGCCTTCAAATTTGCTTCTGGAGAAGATTCTTGAGAGTCCCTTGGCTAAGTATAATATGACAAAAGGGCTTCCCATATAAAGAAAATGCCTGCTGACACAGGGAACTCAAGTAATGTAGGTTCGACACTTCAGTTGGGAAGATTCCCTGGAGAAGGAAATGACAACCCCTTCCAGTATTCCTGCCTGGCAAATTCCACTGATAGAGGAGCCTGGCAGGCTACTGTCCATGGGGTCTCAAAGAGCTGGAAACAATTCAGTGCGCACGTGCACACACACACACACACACACACACACGTCAGAGAGAGAAGCACAAATACCGTATAATTTTTCTTAAGTGGACCCTAAAAACAAACAAAAAAGCATAAAACAGAAACAGAGTTATAAATATGGAGAAGAAACAGGTGGCTGCCAGAATGGAGGAACCTGGGGAAAGAAAGAAATAGGTGAAAGAGATTAAGAGATACAGCTTCCGATTTTGAAATAAATGAGTTATGGGTATGAAATGCAAGGTGTGGGGAATCTAATCAATACCTATGCAGTATCTTTGAAATCAAGAAAATTAGAGATATCAAGGGCACATTTCATGTAAAGATGGGTGCAATAAAGGACAGAAACGGTATGGACCAAACAGAAGCAGAAGATATTCAGAAGAGGTGGCAAGAATACACTGAAGAACTGTACAAAGAAGATCATCGTGACCCAGATAACCACGATGGTGTGATCACTCACCTAGAGCCAGACATCCTGGAATGTGAAGTCAAGTGGGCCTTAGGAAGCATCACTATGAACAACACTAGTGGAAGTGATGGAATTCCAGTTGAGTTATTTCAAATCCTGAAAGATGATGCTGTGAAAGTGCTACACTCAATATGCCAGCACATTTGGAAAGTTCAGCAGTGGCTATAGGACTGGGAAAGGTCAGTTTTCATTCCAACACCAAAGAAGGGCAATGCCAAAGAATCTGAAACTACCACAAAATTGAACACATTTCACATGCTAGAAAAATAGTCCTCAAAATTCTCTAAGCCAGGCTTCAACAGTATGTGAATCAAGAACTTCCAGACTTTCAAGCTGGATTTTGAAAAGGCAGAGGAACCAGAGATCAAATTATGAACATCCATAGGATCATAGAGAAAGCAGTATTCCAGAAAAACATCTACTTCTGCTTCATTGTCTACACTAAAACCTTTGACTGTGTGGATCACAACAAACTGTGGAAAGCTCTTCAATAGACATGAACACAAGACCACCTTACCTGCCTCCAGTTAGAACTGTACACAGAACAACAGACTGGCTCAAAACTGGGGCAGGAATACGACAAGGCTGCATACTGTCACACTACTTATTTAACTCATATGCAGTGTACATCACGTGAAATGCCAGGCTGGATGAAGCACAAGCTGGAATCAAGATTGCCAGGAGCAAAAACAATAACCTCAGAGACGCAGATGACACCACACTTATGGCAGAAAGCAAAGAGGAACTAAAGAACCTTTTGATGAAAGTGAAAGAGGAGAGTAGTAAAAAAGCTGGCTTAAAACTGAATATTCAAAAAACTAAGATCATGCCATCCAGTCCCATCACTTCATGGCAAATAGATGGTGAAACAATGGAAACAGTGAGAGACTTTATTTTCTTGGGCTCCAAAGTCACTGCAGATGGTGACTGCAGCCATGAAATTAAAAGATGCTTGCTCCTTGGAAGAAAAGCTATGACAAACCAAGACAGCAGATTAAAAAGCAGAGACATTACTTTGCTGACAAAGGTCTGTATATTCAAAGCTGTGGTTTTTCCCATAGTCATGTATGGATGTGAGAGTTGGACCATGAAGGAGCCTGAATGCCAAAGAATTGATGCTTTTGAGCTATGGTGCTGGAGAAGACTGTTAAAAGTCCGTTGGACAGCAAGGAGATCAAACCAGTTTACCCGAAAGGAAATCAATTCTGAATGGTTATTGGAAGGTCTGATGATGAAGTGGAAGCTCCGATACTTTGGCCACCTGATGCAAAGAGCCGACACATTAGAAAAGACTCTGATGCTGGGAAAGATAGAAGGTAGGAGGAGAAGCGGACAGTAGATGAGATGGTTGGATGGCATCACTGATTCCATGGAAATCGAGTTTGAGCAAATTCTGGGAGATGGTGAAGTACAGGGAAGCCTGGCGTGCTGCAGTTCCATGGGTTCGCAAAGAGTCAGATACAACTGAGTGACTGAACAACAATCTATGTATAATGATGTATCATTTCTAGACTTATTGTGATAATCATTTTGAATAGTATAGAAATATTGAATTAATATTTTGTACAACAGAGACTAACATAGGGGTGAAGTGAAAGTTAGTCACTTAGTCGTGTCTGACTCTTTGTGAACCCACGTCCATGGAATTCTCCAGGCAAGAATACTGGAGTGGGTTGCCATTTCCTTCTCCAGGGAATGTTCTCAACCCAGGTCTCCCACATTGCAGGCACACTCTTTACCAACTGAGCCACCAGGGAACCCAACATGGGGACATAGGTCAATTATAATTCAAAACAAACAAGGAAACTCAAAAAAGGGACTAGATTAATTTATGGATACTGGGGGCGGAGGTTGAGAGGAGGGGAACTGGATGAAGGAAATCCAAAGGTATTGATATTAAAAAGAACTGCTGTAACTAAACAAGAAAATCAAGTAATGCAGTTAAAAAATGGGCTAAGGTCTTGAATAAACATTAATTTCTCCAGGGATGATGTACAAAACACCAAAAAGGATCTGAAAAGGTGACTCAATATCACTAGTGATTGTAAAGCTAGAGTGAAAAGCAAAATGTGATATCACCTCATACCCCTTGGAATGATTAACAACAACAAAGAATAACAACTCTTAATGAGGGTGGGATGAATAAAATATGAAATGTGAAATGCTGGTGGGATTATAAAATGATGCAACCACTCAGGACCTCAGTATTATGAGTCTTCATAATATTAAAACTAGAAATACCATATGATCTAGCAAACCCACTTCTAGGTATATCTCCAAAATAACTGAAATTACTATCTCAGAGAGATCTGCATTCCCATCTCTCATGTTAATTGTAGCATTATCACAATCACCAAGATATGGAACCAAACTAAGTGATTGCTAATATAGGAATTCATAAAGAAAACATCTATATATACAAATGTATAATATGATATGATTTATATGCATATATGAATAACATGAAATATTATTCAGTTACAAAAATAATGAAATCCTGCTGTTTTCAAAAACATGGATGAAGCTGGATGTATTATTCAGAGAGAAATAAACCAGACACAGAAAGACAAACATTGTATTGTCTACCTTATATGTGGGATCTAAAATATATCATACTCACAGAAGCAGAGAGGAGAATCATGGTTGCCAGGGGGTGGAGGTATGGAAACTGAGGACTTGTTGGCCAATGTGTATGATGTTTCATTAAAGCAAGATAAAGATTCTACACATCTATTTCACAACAATGCAGACAGACTTAACACTATTACACAGTGAACATATAATACTCAAGACGGTCAGTTTTACATAATGTATATTTTACCAGAATAAAACCACTACAATATTGTAAAGTAATTAGCCTCCAACTAATAAAAATAAATGGAAAAAAAAAAGAAAAAAATTAAAAGAATGACAATGTGAGGTTTAAAGTAAAAAATACAGCACTGTATTCAAATATTAACTTAATAAGATGTTAGGTATAGTATACACATTTTTCTTTCTTAAAGAAGATGTTAGCTTTCAAAACATGATATAAGTACTGAAGAGAAGGGACATACCAGAACAAGTCCTGCAGCAAACTTTGGATCACATGCCATTCCATGATATGTTGCTCCTACATAAGTAGAATGGTCCCTGTAACTAAATAATAACATTTTTCTTGTGAATAAATGCACTTTAAGTTATTAATGACTCAATGATCTTTAAGAATTAGATTCCTCAATAAAGCTGCTTTCTTTAAAATATGAATATTGTGTATCATGTCTAATGCTCTCAATCATTTTGTAGTTGGGTAGTCTCCCCTGGTGCCTCCAAATTAAGTTCAAAAGTCAACGTTAACACTCTATGATGCACAGCTTAAAATCCAGCAGTGCCTCATCCTTCCAGAAATTAATCACCACTGCTGTCAACACTGGATGGACAAAGTTCTAAGACAGAAAAGTCAGGATAGATTACTGCCATGAATTTACATGCAGTAAAACCTCAGATGGCATAAAAAGTGTTGATTGGAGGATGAAAGAGAAAGAGGATGCAGCAAAGTCATCAGGAAAAACAGAGATGGGATGCATTAAGTGTCCACACACACATGAATCCTTAGTTAAAGCTGCTCCTGAACCTCCAAACCTGACCTTGAATTCCACAGAGACACCAGAGGTTTATAGATGTATCCATATTACTTAAGGCCTTTCAGAATCATGTTTTTGTTTCTTTCCATCCAAAATAACCAAATCAGTATATAGAAAGACTCTTGAAAGTTACAGTGCAAGCAGGTAAATAGCTACATCTTAGGTCAGGATAGAAATTCCATAAGGTCACCACATTACCATACTATGTTTTCTCCTTTAAGTATATTTATATGGATTTATTGCATTCTGTTAACTAATGTATGCTTTATTTAATGTTAAAATGCTGTTCTTGGTTATTTACCTCTGTGAAATTATTTTAAACCATAGAGGCCTTATGTTTTCCCAAGGCTTTTCATATTTTCAGTTCTTTAAACTCAGAAGTAAGCAGACCGCTCAGGATAATGGCCCACCATGCTTTAGTGTCTCATATAGTATCATCAGATTTTTATAGCTTGCATTCAGTACTCACAGAGTCATTTTTTGAGCCATCTTTGCTATTCTAAATAATATATTTTGTGAACAATTTTGATATTTAACTTATAAATAGTTTGATAAACTTTATACCAATGAAACAAATTACTTACACTAGTAAGTATGCCAAATCATGGGACCTTTGCAATAAAAATGTTTCTCTCCAGGACACAAATCTTTGTAGTACTTCATGTGCATCCCCATCAGTTGAAATCTTATTTCGATCTGACCAGATCTCCAGAGAAGTTAACATAACAGACACTTGAAGCTGAGAATACATCTAAAAACAGGAGAGTCATGATATATGGCTATAAGTAATCATAAATATAATACTATACATTTATATGCAATACCAGTATATCTGATTAACTATCTTCTTTTTCAGATGAAATTCATTGGTGGGATAAACTAGTTTGCAGGAGTATACATTTTATAAAATTGCACATGTGGGATTTCACTGGTGGGCTGTAGTTTAGAATCTGCTTTTCCCTGCACGGGTTGTGGATTCCATTCCTGGTCCAGGAAGATCCCACAGGCCGCAGAGAAATAAAGACCATGCATGGCATCTATTGAGCTGGCGAGGCACAAGGAACAAACCCACGTGCCGCAACTGAGAACCAATGCAGCCAAATAAATACAGGAGTATTTTAAAAAGTGCATATCCTATTATTTAAACAATGCTACTGTATTTACATGAATGCTTCTTACTTAAATATAAAACGTAAATACTCACAGTGTTGATTAGACTAAAAATATAGATAATTTTCTCAGATGCAATTGCCACTTCAGAGCCCATATAATCAAACTGGAAGGCAAATTTTATTTTTTAATCATCAGTGAAAATGATTAAACTACCACATTTCAATGGATATAAAAATGTTAAAATAATGCCACATGCAAGCAAAAGGACAAAAATACAATTAAGACTTAACAAATACTTAACATGTTCTAGACTTAAACCTAGGGACATTATATAGTAATGGATAATATAAAATAAGGCTTCCCAACTGGCTCAGTACTAAAGAATCTGCCTGCCAATGCAGGAGATGTGGGTTTGATCCCTGGGTCAGGAAGATCTCCTGCAGAGGGAAGTGGCAACTCACTCCAGCATTCTTGCCTGGGAAATCCCATGGACAGAGGAGTCTGGAGGGGTTATGGTCCATGGGGTTTCAAGACAGCTGGATATGACACAAGGACTGGCTAAACAACAACAACAATATTAAAATGGATGGTGATGATTATATTCCTCTTTACACATGTAGTTGTTTAGGATTGAAAGTTAAGATTCCAGGATTGCATAATTAATAAGGGTTCCTTTTTATTCACACCCTTGCCAACAATTGTTAGTTGTGGCTTTTTTGATTACAGCCATTGTGATAAGTGCGGAGTGATATCTTTTAGTAGTTCTGATTTGCCTTTCAGACATGCTGAACATCTTTTCTGTGCTCTGTAGGTATTCCTTGAAAAAGTGTCTGTTCAGTTCTCTTGCACACTTTAAAACAGGGTTGTTTTTGATATTGAGTTGTATGAACTCTTTATAGTTTGGATATTAACCCTTTATCAGTCATAACTGGCAACTACTCTTTTCCCATTCTACAGGCTGTCTTTTCATTTGTTTATGGTTTCCTTTGCTGTGCAAAAGCTTTTAAGTAGTTACTATTTGCTTATTTTTCCTTGCACTTTCTTTGCCTGAGGAGACAGATAAAATAACACTGTTATGATTAATGACTGAGAGTGTTCTGCCTATATTTTCTTCCAGGACTAATATGGTTTCCTAACATTAAGTCTTTATTTCATTTTGAAGTTATTTTTGTATATGGTGTGAGAAAATCTTCTGCTTTCAGTCCTACATGCATAGGTGTCTTGTCTTCCCAGCATCACTTATTTTTAGGCCTGCCTTTTTCTTTAATGTATAGTCTTACCTCCTTTGTTGTAGATTAATTGGCCATAAGTGCATGAGTTTATATCTGGGCCCTTTATTCAATTCCATAGACCTATGTGTCTGTGTTTATTCTTGTATCATACTATTTTGATTACTGCAGCTTAGTGGTATAGTCTAAAGTCAGGGAGCGTGATACTTTCTTCTGTTATTTCTCAATATTGATTAGGCAATTTGGGATCTTTCATGTTTCCATACAAATTTTAGAATTACTTCTTCTAGTTTCATGGAAAATGCCATTGGTATTTTGACAGGGATTACACTTAATCCTAATAGCCTTGGGAGTATGGGCACTTCAACAACAGTAATTCCTGAAATCTATGAAAACAGTGTGTCTTTCCATCTGTTTAGGTACAAGTCTTTTACTTCTTTAGAATTATTTCCTAGGTATTATTCATTCTGATGCAATAGTAAAGGAGACAGTCTTCTTAGTCTATCCTTCTGATAGTTCATTGTTAGTAGACAGAAATGCAACAAATTTCTGTATATTAATTTTCATCCAGCATCTTTACTAATACATTGATTACTTCTAGTAGTTTTTGGTGTTGTCTTTAGGATTTTCATGAGAGGGAGATGGTAACCCTCTCGAGTACTCTTGCCTAGAAAATCCCATGGACAGAGGAGCCTGGTACAGTACATGGGATCACAAAGAGTTGGACATGACTGAGCGACTTCACTTCTTTTCACTTTAGGGTTTTCTATGTGTTGTATCGTGTCATCTGAAAACATTGACTATTTTGTTTCTTCCTTTTCAAGTGGGATTCTATTTACTTTTTTTTTTACTGATTGCTAAGGCAAGGACTTCCAGCACTATGTTGAATGAAATTTGCAAGCAAGGACATCTTGCTTATCTTCTCTTCAAGGAAGTGCTTTCAGCTTTTCACCATTAAGTATGATATTAGGTGTGGGTTTGTCATATATGAGCTATATTATGTTGAGGACCATTCTCTTTATGCCTCTTTTCTGTAGAGTTTTCATCATAAATGGAAGTTGAATTTTGTAAAAATCTTCTTCTGTAGCTACTGAGATGATCATATGGTTATTATGTGCCTATTGGCCATGTGTAGGTGTACCACAGTAAATTTTTTTTGTGGATACTGAAAAGCCCTTGCATCTCTGGGATAAATTTCACTAAACCATGGTGTATGATCCCTTTAACATAGCGCTGAAACTGGTTTGCTAACATTTTGTTGAGAATTTTTGCATCTATGTTTATCAGTGGTATTGGTTTGCTATTTTCTTTTTTTTTTTTAATTTATTTGTGGCTATGTCGGATCTTCATTGCTATGCATGGAATTTCCCTGCAGTGTGTAGGCTTCTGATTATGGTAGCTTCTTTTGTTGCAGGGCACAGGATCTCTGTCAGCAGGCTTCAGTAGTTTCAGGGTGTGGGCTCAGTAGTTGAGGCTTGCTGGCTTAGTTGCTCCAAGACATTGGGATGTTCCCAGAGCAGGGACTGAACACATGTTCCCTGCATTGGCAGGTGAATCCTTATCCACTTAAGTACCAGTAACCATTCAATATCACAGTAATCCAAGTCTATTCTCCAACCAGTAAAGCTAAAGAAGCTGAAGTTGAACTGTTCGAGGAAGACCTACAAGACCTTCTACAACTAACATCCCCAAATGATGTCCTTTTCATTATAGGAGGTTGGAATGCAAAAGTAGGAAGTCAAGAGATACCTGGAGTAACAGGCAAATTTGGCCTTGGACTACAAAACAAAACAGGGCAAAGGCTAAGAGAGTTTTGCCAAAGAATGCAGAGGTCATAGCAAACACCCACTTCCAACAACATAAGAGAAGACTCAACACATGGACATCACCAGATGGTCAATACCAAAATAAGATTGATTATATTCGTTGCAACCAAACATGCAGAATCTCTATACAGTCAGAAAAAAACAAGACTGGGAGCTGACTGTGGCTCAGATCATGAACTCCTTGTTGCCAAACTCAGACTTAAATAAGAAAGTAGGGGAAACCACCAGACCATTCAGGTATGACCTAAATCAAATCTCTTACGAGTATACAGTGGAAGTGACAAATAGATTCAAGGGATTAGATCTGATAGAGAGAGTGCCTGAAGAACTAGGGATGGAGGCTCCTGAAATTGTACAGGAGGCAGTGATTATGACCATCCCCAAGAAAAAGAAATGCAAAAAGGCAAAATGGTTGTCTGAGGAGGTCTTACAAATAGCTATGAAAAGAAGAGAAGCTAGGGCCAAAGGAGAAAAGGAAAAGTATACCCATTTGAATGCAGAGTTCCAAAGAATAGCAAGGAGAGATAAGAAGGCCTTCCTCAGTGATCAATGCAAGAGAAAAGAGGAAAACCATAGCATGGGAAAGACTAGAGATCTCTTCTTGAAAATTAGATATGCCAAAAGAACCGTTCATGCAAAGATGGGCACAATAAAGGACAGAAATGGTATGGACCTAACAGAAGCAGAAGATATTAAGAAGACGTGGCAAGAATACATAGAACTATACAAAAAAGATTGTCATGACCCAGATAATCACAGCAGTGTGATCACTCACCTAGAGCCAGGTATCCTTGAATACGAAGTCAAGTGGGCCTTGGGAAGCATCACTATGAACAAAACTAGTGGAGGTGATGGAATTCCAGATGAGCTATTTCGAGTCCTAAAGGATGATGCTGTGAAAGTGCTACACTCAATATGTTGCAAATTTGGAAAACTCAGCAGTGGCCACAGGACTGGAAAAGGTCAGTTTTCATTCCAACACCAAAGAAAGGCAATGCCAAAGAATGTTTAAACTACCACACAATTGCACTCATCTCACGCTAGTAAAGTAGTGCTCAAAATTCTCCAAGCCAGGCTTCAACAGTACATGAACCGTGAACTTCCAGAAGTTCATGCTGGTTTTAGAGAAGGCAGAGGAACCAGAGTTGAAACTGCCAACATACGCTGATCTTCAAAAAAGCAAGAGAGTTCCAGAAAAACATTTACTTCTGCTTTATTTTCTATGCCAATGCCTTTGACTGTGTGGATCACAATAAAATGTGGAAAATTCTTAAAGAGATGGGATTACGAGACCCCTGAGCTACCTCCTGAGAAATCTGTATGCAGCTCAAGGAGCAACAGTTAGAACTGGATATGGAACAACAGACTGGTTCCAAATCGGGAAAGGAATACGTCAAGCCTGCATATTGTCACCCTGCTTATTTAACTTATATTCAGAGTACATCATGTGACATGCTATGCTGGATGAAGGACAAGCTGGAATCAAGATTGCTGGGAGAAATATCAATAACCTCAGATAAGCAGATGAAATCACCCTTATGACAGAAAGCGAAGAAGAACTAAAAAGCCTCTTGATGAAAGTGACAGAGGAGAGTGAAAAAGTTGGCTTGAAACTCAACATTCAAAAAACTAAGATCATGGCATTTGATCCCATGACTTCATGGCAAATTGATGAGGAAGCAATGAAAACAGTGACAGTCTTTACCGTTTTGGTCTCCAAAATCACTGGAGATGGTGACTGCAATGATGAAATTAAGAAGCTTTCTCATTGGAAGGAAAGCTATGATCAACCTAGACAGCATATTAAAAAGCAGAGGCATTACTAGCAAAGTCCATCTAGTTAAAGCTATGGTTTTTCCAGTAGTCATGAATGGAGGTGAAAGTTGGGCCATAAAGAAAGCTGAGTGACAAAGAATTGATGCTTTTGAATTGTGGTGTTGGAGAAGACTCTTGAGAGTCCCTTGGACTGCCAAAGATCCAACCAGTCCTTCCTAAAGGAAATCAGTCCTGAATATTCATTCAAAGGACTGATGATGGAGCTGAAACTCCAATACTTGGCCCCCTGATGTGAAGAACAGACTCATTTGAAAAGACCTTGATTCTGGGAACAATTGAAAGTGGGAGGAGAAGGGGGAGAAAGAAGATGAGATGGTTGGATGGCATCACTGACTTGATGGACATGAGTTTGAGTAAGCTTCACTTCATTGGTGGTAGACAGGGAAGCCTGGTGTTCTGTAATCCATGGTTTCACAAAGAGTTGGACATGACTGAGTGACTGAACTGAACTGAATTACCAGGGAATCCCTGCAATTTTCTGTTTCTTTCTTTATTTTTTTATGATATCTTTTTTTGACTTTCCTGTCAAAAGCATCACCATGGGGTGATGCTCTCCCCATGGAATAAATTCAGAATGGTTCCATCCTCTGCAATTTTGTGGAATAGTTTGAGTAGGATAGATGCCAACTCTTTAAGTTTTTGGGGAAATTCACCTATGAAGCCATGAACGTTTGTTTTTGGGGTGTTTTAAAATTGCAGATTCAATTTCACTACTTATAATTATTCTGTTCACATTTTGTATTTCTTCCTGGTTCAGTCTTGGGAGATTGTACATTTTTAAGAATTTTCCCATGTCTTCCAAGTTGTACATTTTATTTTTGTATAGTTGTTCAGAGTAGTCTCTTATGATCTTTTATGTTTCTTGGTGTTTGTTGTAACTTTTACTCTTTCATTTCTGATTGTATTGACTTGGGACCTGTCTTCTTTTTCCTTGATTAGTATGCCTCTTCTATTCTTCTTTTGGTACCTATTTCATTTGTTTCAGTTCTGTTATTTATTTCTATCCTTCTACTAATTTTGAGTTTTATTTGTTCTTTTACTAATACCCTTAGGTGTAAGGTTAGGTTGTTTACCTGAGATTTTTCTTGTTTCCTGAGATAAGCCTGTGTCAAAACCTGTGTCAAAAACTTCTCTCTTAGAAATGCTTCTGTATGTTGTATCTAAGATTTATGGACGGTTGTGCTTTCTTTTCATTTGTCTCCAGGCAGTTTTTATTTCACCTTTGATTTTGTGGTGACCCATTGACTATTAAGAAGTACATTGCTTAGCCTCTATGTGTTTAGTGGATTTTTTTTTTTTTTGCAGTATTTTTCTTGTAGTTCACTTGTAGTCTCATTGCATGTGGTCAGAAAAGACGCCTGTCATGATTTCTGAAATTTACCAAGGCTGGTTTTATAGTCTAGCATGTCATCTATTCTGTAGAATGTGCCATGTGCAGTTGGAAAATTTTGCAATCTGCATCTTTTGGATGGAATGTTCCATATATGTAGACTGCGCCATTTAAGGCTTTTGATTTCTTATTGATTTTCTGTTTGGATGATCTGTCCACTGATGGAAGTGAGGTGCTAAATTGCCTACTATTATTGAGTTACTGTCAATTTCCCCTCTTATGTCCATTAATATTTACTTTATGGTTTTGGATGCTTCTATGTTGGGTACACAGTTATTTACATTTGTTATACCTTCTTTTTGGATTGATCCTTATCATTATGTAGTGTCTTTGTCTCTTGTAACAACCTCTTTTTCAAATCTGTTTTGTTAGATATAAGTATTGCTACCCTGACTTTTTTTCAATTTACTTTTGCATGGAATACTTTTTCCCATTCCCTCACTTTCTGTCTGTGAGTCTTTAGATCTGAAGTGAGTGGCTTCTCGGCAGTGATGAGTCTTGTCATGTATCCATTTAATTACTCTATTTCTTTTTTTTTTTTTGGAGCATTTAGTTCATTTCCATTTAAAGTAATTATTGATATGTATGTTCACATTTCCACTTTGCGCATTGCTTTGGATTTGTTTCTGTAGGTCTTTTTTGTTCCTTTCTTCATCTTTTGTTCCCTTCTCTTATGATTTGATGACTACCTTAACATTATATTTGGGTATCTTTTACTTTTCTTGTGTGTGCATATAGTATACATTTTTGTTTTGAAGTTACCATGATGTTTTTATGTGTCAATCTATACATACACATATGTATGTATATATGATTAAGTTGCTGATCTCTTAATTTCAAATACATTTTTAACAACCATGTATGTATATTCAACTCCCCTCACAATTACTGCTTTTAACATCTTATTTTACATCTAATTTAAGTATCTCCTAACTCCTTATTATAGATATAGATGCTTTTGTTAAAAGACAAAATTCTTCCTACCTTCCTTCTAGCTTTGCATGTGAGATGATTTCCAACATTTACTGTATGTTTGCTTCTACTAATAAGTGTTTCCTTTCATAATTTTTGTATTTCCAGTTTTGGACTTTCCTTTCCCCTTAGTAAAAGTGCTTTACCATTTCTTGTAATGCTAGTTTCTGAACTCTTTTAAATTTAACTTGTCTATAAAGATTTTGATCTCTAAATCAAAATTGAAGAGCCTTGCTGGACAGAGTATTCTTGGCTGTACATTTTTCACTTTCAACATGTTACATACATTGTGCCACTCCCTTCTGGACTGCAGAGTTTCTGCTGAAAAGTCAACTGATAGCTCTATGGACTGTTTTTTTGTCCTTTTTCTTTTCCTGCTTTCAGTGTCCTCTTTTCATCTTTCACTTTTGCCAATTTAATTGCTCTTTCTCTCTCTCTTCTCCTTCTGGGGGTTCTATAATGTACATATAAATGTGCTTAATGTTGTCTCAGAGTTCTCTTTCAAGGTTCTCATTTCTCGTCATTCTTTCTTTTTTCTGTTCGACATCAGTAATTTACATTACACTCTCTTCCAGCTCACTGATCCACTCTTCTGTATCATTTAGTCTACTATCGGTAGCTTCATGTGTTTTTTTCATTTCAGTGTTGTATTCTTCATCTATGTTTGGTTGTTCTTCATATTAATATTTTCTTGCTCTGTGTATGCATTCTTCTTCTGAGATTTTTGATGGTCTTTACAAGCACTACCCTAACCTCTTTCTCGACTAGGTTGCCTATCTCCATTTCACTTATACCTTCTTTTGGGCTTTTCTCTTGTTGCTTCATCTGGAACACGTCTGTCTAAGTATTTGTCTAAGTATTTGTTTTGTATGTACCTGGTAGATTGGTTGTGCTTCTTAATGCTGGAGAAGTGGCCTTTTGCAGGCACTATGTGTTTCAGCAGCCGACTCAACTTTCATCACCTTTGGTGTATACTCTAGTGGCTTCCCCTGTGTGACTGTGTGGGTCTCTCTGTTGCTGAAGGCTGACTAGGTGAGAGGTCTGTTAGTCTTGTTTGGCCCCTGGTCCAGTTGGTTGGCAGTTCTGCCTCATGCCTTGGCTGCCAGGTGCTGGTTGGCAGGACCAGGTCATAAGGCAGCTGGCTGTGAAACTCCAGGGAGTTCTGGGATAGCGCTGGCTCAGGGCTGTATGGAGTAAAGGTGCAGAACATTGCAAGGCCACACCACTTCCACTGCTTGCTGAAGTGTGGTCCTGGGCCCTGGCTTTTGATAGGCAGAGCTGGGGCCTGGAGCCTGGTTGTAGGGCCCAGGGATCCCAGGAACTGATGTCATAATATTCTATTATTGGTTTTATAAAAATTATTTAAAGATTTGAAAATTTCATTATATGCAAAAATTCTAGAACATCATGAACTTACTGACTTATAAAAAATTACTAGTAATAATGGACAAAACAGATTTTTTTTTAACTTATTGCCTGTGTTTGCTAAATCGAATTGTATAAATGCAAAGTTCCAAAATCAAATGTGTTCCTATCTTTTCTTCTTCTCTTACAATTTATTTACCCAGTGTGTTCTACAGAATGTTTGCCATCAAATCGTAGCCTCCCTCTTACTAACATTATGTTTTTCATAGTTAATTAGCAGTTAAATTTTTAGCATTAAATAATATCCCAATGTCTGAACGTACCACAAATTATCCACTCACTTACTAAAGAAAATCTATGTTTTTTTCCAATTTTATAAATATGAATAAAGCTACCATAGCCATCTAAAAAATGATTATTTCCACCAGAAAACCCAAGCATTTACACAGCACAGAATATTCTTATAAAAGATAATGTTTATTAAAAAAAAGATCTTCTTCAATTTACTCATAAATAAAACACTTTAAAATGAAAATTGACTTAAGGAAGTGTTTCGCCCCAATTTGGGGGTGAACCCAGAAATATATGCCACTAGTTATAATTTAGTTTACTAAATCAAATAGTTTACTCCCCTTACATACAAGATTTTACATTAGTTCTAATAAATATTGTTATTGATCCCCTTATGCCCTTGGAAAGCCAATTGATAATGTGTCTTTATGTCCTGTCTCACTGATACATATATTTTCAACAGAGTAATGTATTTCTGCATTGCAAAGGCTATCTTTATATTCCTTTGCAATTTAAATAAAAGGGTGTAAGGAAAATGTATCAATAATGCTTACCAAAGCTTTATCCACAATGACACATATTTTCAGAACTCTTTTCAACATCACACCTGAATCTTTCTGCAAAACAGTGAACATGAATTGAATAAAAGATTTAAAAAATTTTATCTTGTTTGTAATTATCATGTACATTATATAATGATATATATGTATGTATATTTATGTGTGTATATATATATATATATATATATATACATATAAGCATACATACATATATATATACACACACACACTCACAGAGGTATAGATAGGTAGATAGATAGATTATAGCTACAGATACAAACATGTAAAGATATAATTACAAGAAATATAAAGATCAATGACCACTGAGTAAATAATCTGGGAGATTTTGCATAAACATTTTCAGAACAAATCAGAAGCTTTTGCCTTATATTCTTGATAATTAGAATCCTTAAAAAAAGTTATGAAAATGAGGGAGGATTCTTGTTTCTTTCCCCTGAAAAACTTCTTCTAGGTCCCTGATTTAACCTTCAAGCTAAACAAATTCCTATCAAATTTCCCCCAAATGTTGGTCCATTTTATCATCACTTTTGTATTTGCAATTATTTACCATGGCCTACTCTGAATAAAATGCATGTATTTTAAGAACACAGTTACATGAACTGGCAACAATGTATACAGCCATGCATCCATTACTATCGGTAAAATAAAAAATGTTTCCATTACCCTATAAAGTAAATAGCTTATAAGGCTCAAGGCAACCAGTGATCTGCTTTCTCTCACCATAGGTTACAATAATTTATCCTATAACTTTATATAAGTGAAATCATATGATATGTCTTCTTCTATATCTGGTTTCTTTAACTCAGCACTTGTCCGTGTTGCTGTGATTATTGGTAATTCATTTGTTTTTACTGTTACCAAGTGTGAGATTTTAGAAACATAAAACAATTTGTTAATACATTTAACTGTTAATGACCATTTGGATTATTCAAACATCTTAGCTATCGTAAATAATGCAGATGTGAATATCCATGTACAGGTCTTTGGATAGTTAACAGTCTTTCATTTTTCTTGGTTCAATGCTTAGACTGGAATATCTGATTCACATGATACCTGTATATGTATATAGAAATATAAAAATTTGACTGTTTTATAAAGTTATTAGGTTGGCTAAAAATGTTTGTTCAGGTCTTTCATTACATCAAATATAAAAATCTGAACGAATCTTTTGGCCAACTCAATAATTTGATCATTCTGCATTTTTCCCAAGAACTAATGTCAACTGCTCCATACTCTTGCCTCTATTTAGCATTGGCAATCTTTTGCATTGCATCCATTCCTGTCAGTATGTGCTGAGAATTCACTGAGATTTTCACTTGCAGTTCCTGTATGATTAAGGATGTTGAACATCTATTCACAGTCTTATGGCTCATTAATTTGGTTTCTCCTAAGTCCCCTACTATAAATTTTATGTTTGGTTTGACACTTAAGCTTACCCTCTAATTCATTTTTTTAGAATAAGGATTTCCATGTGGAAATCCAATCTTCTTGCATAATGTGATGAAGACATCATTTTTTACTTTCCAAAGACCTTAGCACCTTTGTGTATAATCATTTGGGCAAGAGCACATGGCTATACTTCTCCTCTATTGTATCCCACTGTTCCACACATAAACAAATACCACGATATGTATCTCCAGAGCAGAAGTCAGCAAACGATAGCCTATGGTATACCCACCTCAGTTCAGTTTAGTCACTCAGTCGTGTCCGACTCTTTGTGACCCCATGAACTGCAGCACACCAGGACTCCCTGTCCATCACCAACTCCTGGAGATTACCCAAACTCATGTCCATTGAGTTGGTGATGCCATCCAACCATCTCTTCCTCTGTCATCCCCTTCTCCTGCCCTCAATCGTTCCCAGCATCAGGGTCTTTTTCAATGAGTCAGCTCATCGCATCAGGTGGGCAAACTACTGGAGTTTCACCATCAACATCAGTTCTCCCAATGAACACCCAGGACTGATCTCCTTTAGGATGGGCTGGTTGGATCTCCTTGCAGTCCAAGGGACTCTCAAGAGTCTTCTCCAACACCACAGTTCCAAAGGATTGATTCTCTGGTGCTCAGCTTTCTTTATAGTCCAACTCTCACATCCATACATGACCACTGGAAAAACCATAGCCTTGACTAGACAGACCTCTGTTGGCAAAGTAATGTCTCTGCTTTTTAATATGCTAAGTTGGTCATAACTTTCCTTCCAAGGATTAAGTGCCTTTTAATTTCATGGCCACAATCACCATCTGCAGTGATTTTGGGACCCCCAAAATAAAGTCAGCCACTGTTTCCACTGTGTCCCCATCTATTTGCCATGAAGTATACCTTCCTGCTTGCAAAAAATATTTTCTTGGAACACAACCATACCTGTTTGTTTATAGTTTACCTATGCTGATTTCAAGCTACATGGACTGAGTGAAGTAGCTGCAACAGATCATATGCCTCACAAGCCCAAAATATTATCTGATCCCTTAAGAAGAAACAACATAAATCCTTCACCTAATTCTCTTTTTCAAACAACTTTTTTACTTCATAAAGATATTTGCATCTCCATAATCAATTTGAGAATCTATTTCTAAAAAAAAAAATGTTTTTCTGGAATTTTGACTGGAATTATATTGACTCTACACATCAATTTGGGGAAAATGGATATCTTGCCTTTTTTTCCTGTAACTTTGCTAGAGTCTCTTGATTGCTTTGATGGAGATTCTTTAGCTCTTATGTGCAGAGTTATCTCACTAAAGAACTAGGGTGATTGTTTTCCTTTCAAAATGTATACCCTTTTTTATTATTAGTCTTTTTCCTATGGCAAAAACTAAGAATTCAGTAAAATGTTGAGTGTAAGTATAATGAAGACAAACAACCTTGCATTATTCTGAATCTCAGGGGTCATTTTCACCAGTTTGGGCACTAAAAAATACACCATAGACTAGATGCTTAAACCACAAACAGTATTTCTGACATTCTAGAGGCTGGAAAGTTCAAGATTCAGGCATCAGCAGATGTGATGAAAAGAAATCAGATTTTTAAAAATATTGATTTAGAACCCCTGCTTAAATCATTTTGATTCTCAATTTCATTTGTATTGGAACTAATACTACATCACCTATATTGTTATTTTAATTGAATATCTTATCTCTCAAATTTCCTTGTCATTTTTGTTTATACTTTAGTTGTGTGTGATTTCTGGAATCTAATGTGATGAACTTTTGAGTTTTTACACATGGTGGCTCAGATGGTAAAGCTTCTGCCTACAATGCGGGAGACCTGGGTTCATTTCTGGAGTCAGAAAGATCCTCTGGAGAAGGAAATGGCGACACACTCCAGTACTCTTGCCTGGAAATCCCATGGATTGAATAGCCTGGTAGGCTACAGTCCGTGGGGTCACAAAGAGTCAGACATGATTGAGCGACTTCATTTTACCTTACATGCTTTTAATTCCCAAGAACTGTTATTTGCTGAATTTTATTTTTTAAACAGTGCTCTGTTCTTAATTTGTGGAGGAAATATTTTCTCCAACCTTTCTGAGTATGGGCTTCCCTAGGGGCTTAGTCAGTAAACAATCTGCCTGCAATGTGGGAGACCTGGGTTCAAGCCCTCGGTTGGAAAAATCCCCTGGAGGAGGCCATGGCAACCCATTCCAGCGTTGTTGCCTGGAGAATCCCATGGACAGAGGAGCCTGACGGGCTGCAGTCCATGGGGTCACAAAGAGTCAGACATGACTGAGAGACTAAGCATAGCACATGTCTCTGAGTATATTGTCATGTTGCTTTCTTCACTCTCTCTTTCCACTCCTTAGTGCCTCAAGATTAAACACTTTGAATTTTTCTATGCCAATATCTACCAGTTAAATTGTTTCAACTTATGCTTAGTGCTTCTTCATATTAGGCATCGATAGCATATTGCAATATCTACAGCCACATATGGAGCTTATGACATGCTGTCTTCAGAGAGTGTAAATTCTCTGGAATGTTTAATGCGAACATCTTGCTGTCAACATACTTAGTTTTGATTCTTTGGAGTGGCTCACTTCCCTCCTGGATCCTAATGAACATCTTAGAATGTTTAAACCATTTCCCACTGTGCAGTGTGTCAAATTTAATATATTCACACTGATATTGGTATCATAACCACCTTCTATTATGATTTACAAAGACATTTAGGCCTGCTGTCCCCACTTCACACATTCCACCCATGAAAAGAGTCTTAGACTATCTGTGAGTTTACAGCAGAAACAATTGTTTAGGAGAGGAAAGTAGGTTTTATACATATTTTTAAACTTATTTTCAACCACTTCTCTTCCTAGACACACCATTAATATCATTTCCTTAGGTATTTGGACTCACAGTTAAAAAGACATTTCAAATCTTCCAGCAAACAAAAGCCCAGACCCAGATGTCTTCTCAGCTGAATTCTACCAAAAATTTAGAGAGGATCAAACACCCGTCTTACTCAAACTCTTCCAGAAAATTGGAGAAGAAGGTAAATTTCCAAACTCATTCTATGAGGCCACCATCACCCTAGTTCCAAAACCAGACAAAGATGCCACAAAAAAAAGAAAACTACAGGCCAATATCACTGATGAACATAGATGCAAAAATCCTTAACAAAATTCTAGCAAACAGAATCCAACAACATATTAAAAAGATCATACATCATGACCAAGTGGGCTTTATCCCAGGGATGCAAGGATTCTTTAATATCCACAAATCAATCAATTAATACACCCTGTTAACAAATTCAAAGATAAAAAGCATATGATTATCTCAATAGATGCAGAAAAAGCCTTTGACAAAATTCAACATCCATTTATGGTTAAAACTCTCCAGAAAGCAGGAATAGAAGGAATATACCTCAACATAATAAAAGCTATACATGACAAACCCACAGCCAACATTATCCTCAATGGTGAAAAATTGAAAGCATTTCCCCCAAAGTCAGGAACAAGACAAGGTTGCCCACTCTCACCACTCCTATTCAACATAGTTTTGGAAGTTTTGGCCACAGCAATCAGAGCAAAATGAAATGGATCCAATAGGAAAAGAAGAAGTGAAACTTTCACTGTTTGCAAATGACATGATCCCTACATAGAAAACCCTAAAGACTCTACCAGAAAAGTACTAGAGCTAATCAATGAATAGAGTAAAGTTGCAGGATATAAAATTAATACACAGAAATCCCTTGCATTCCTCTACACTAACAATGAGAAAACAGAAATTAAGGAAACAATACCATTAACCGTTTCAACAAAAAGAATGAAATACTTAGGAGTATATCTACCTAAAGAAACAAAAGACCTATACATAGAAAACTAGAAAACACTGATGAAAGAAATCACAGAGGACACAAATAGATGGAGAAATATACTGTGTTCATGGAATGGAAGAATCAATATTGTGAAAATGAGTATACTACCCAAAGCAATCTATAGATTCAATTCAATCCCAATCAAGTTACCAACGGTATTCTTCACAGAACTAGAACAAATAATTTCAAAATTTGTATGGAAATACAAAAAACCTCGAATAGCCAGGCCATCTTGAGAAAGAAGAATGGAACTGGAGGAATCAACCTGCCTGACTTCAGGCTCTACTACAAAGCCACAGTCATCAAGACAGTATGGTACTGGCACAAAGACAGAAATATAGATCAATGGAACAAAATAGAAAGCCCAGATATAAACCCATATACCTATGGACACCTTATCTTCAACAAAGGAGGCAAGAATATACAATGGAAAAAAGACAACCTCTTTAACAAGTGGTGCTTGGAAAACTGGTCAACCAGTTGTAAAAGAATGCAACTAGAACACTTTCTAACACCATACACAAAAATAAACTCAAAACAGATTAAGGATCTAAATGTAAGACCAGAAACTATAAAACTCCTAGAGGAGAACATAGGCAAAAACACTCTCTGACATAATTCACAGCAGGATCCTTTATGACCCACCTCCCAGAATATTGGAAATAAAAGCAAAAATAAACAAATGGGACCTAACTAAACTTAGTAGCTTTTGCACAACAAAGGAAACTATAAGCAAGGTGAAAAGACAGCCTTCAGAATGGGAGAAAATAATAGCAAATGAAGAAACAGACAAAGGATTAATCTCAAAAATATACAAGCAACTCTTGCAGCTCAATTCCAGAAAAATCAATGACCCAATCAAAAAGTGGGTCAAAGATCTAAACAGACATTTCTCCAAAGAAGACATACAGATGGCTAATAAACACATGAAAAGATGCTCAACATCACTCATCATCAGAGAAATGGAAATCAAAACCTCAATGAGTTACCATTACATGGCAGTCAGAATGGCTGCTATCCAAATATTCACAAGTAATAAATGCTGGAGAGGGTGTGGAGAAAAGGGAACCCTCTTACACTGTTGGTGGGAATGCAAACTAGTACAGCCACTATGGAGAACAGTGTGGAGATTTCTTAAAAAACTGGAAATAGAACTGCTATATGACACAGCAATTTCACTCCTGGGCATACACACCGATGAAACCAGATCTGAAAGACACAAGTGTACCTGAATGTTCACCACAGCCCTGTTTATAATAGCCAGGATATGGAAGCAACCTAGATGCCCATCAGCAGAAGAATGGATAAGGAAGCTGTGGTACATATAGTCAATGGAATATTACTCAGCCATTAAAAAGAATTCATTTGAATCAGTTCTAATGAGGTGGATGAAACTGAAGCCCATTATACAGAGTGAAGTAAGCCAGAAAGAAAAACACCAATACAGTACACTAACACATATATATGGAATTTAGAAAGATGGTAATGATAACCCTATATACAAGATGGAAAAAGAGCCACAGATGTATAGAACAGAATTTTGGACTCTATGGGATAAGGCAAGGGTGGGATGATCTGAGAGAATAGCATTGAAGCATGTATATTATCAAGTGTGAAACAGATCACCAGTCCAGGTTGGATGCATGAGACAAGTGCTTGGGGCTGGTCCACTGGGATGACCCAGAGGGATAGGATAGGGAAGGAGGTGGGAGGAGGGTTCAGGATGGGGAACGCATGTAAATCCATGGCTGATTCATGTCAATCTATGGCAAAGTACCACTATGATATTGTAAAGTAATTAGCCTCCAACTAATAAAAATAATTGGGAAAAAATAAAAATGTATCAATAATATTTAAAAATAAATAAATAGAAATAAAAAGACATTTCAGTAGTTCCCTTGTGCAAGGGTCCCCAATCTTAAGCCACCAGTCAGTAACAGTAGTGATATCTCTGGTTTCATCTTAGTTCTGAAATTTCAGTGTCTTTTATTTCATATTGCATTCTATTTTGTATCCCAATTTTCCATAATCAGCTCCAATTACTTTGCTTCAGTACATGAGAAACTATTGATAGCAAATACTAATAGTAGTAGTAGGAGCAATATTTATTGATATTCATTGATCACTTACAATTCCCACATACTATGCTATGTAATTTCCAATTACAAATTTTTTGAAATTTTCAAATACCTCTGTGTGACTTGGGTATTATTTTTATTACTGGATTTTTACAGATGAGAAGATTTAAATACAAAAAGATGATATGCTGCTGCTGCTAAGAGCTTCAGCCATGTCTGACTCTATGTGACCCTATAGACAGCAGCCCAGCAGGCTCCCTCGTCCCTGGGATTCTCCAGGCAAGAATACTGGAGTGGGTTTTCATTTCCTACTCCAATGCATGAAGGTGGAAAGAGAAAGTGAAGTCGCTCAGTCGTGCCCGACTCAGAGTGACCCCATGGACTGCATCCTACCAGGCTCCTCCGTCCATGGGATTTTCCAGGCACAACTACCGGAGCGGGGTGCCATTGCCTTATTACTCAGCCAAATACTTGTGGCTATAGCCTAACTGACTAGAACTTCAAGCTATGGCAGCTGGAACTGTATGTTATCTTTGCCTCTGGCAATCCCTCTCTTATTGCTGATTGTTCAAGTCAAGTTGAGGGTTTCAAGCGCAAGGCTATTTGTCTTTGCCATAACATGTCAATCCATTTGGATTTTCCCACTGCCATAGAAGAGGGTTCATGGAAACCTTTAAAGTTATTTTATGTGACAATGCTCTGCTTCAGTTTTGAAAATGGTCTTCAATTGTGTCAGTGTTGCACTGAAACAGGCAGATGGCATAGGGTTGGGAGTCACATCTCACTTCTATTTGAAAAGGAAATTTTCATTTCTACATAAAACTATATTTTATCATTTTTATGACATTCTGAAAGGGTGATTTTTAAAATCTGCATTTACACCAATATTTTTGACAAAATAAAATAATTAAAGCAACAATGAGATGGAGATCATCAAAAATTAAATTCACATTTCATATTACAATTTTGTTTTGCTTCTCTAAACAGCATATCCAAGTTTGATATGAATATGTGGACTGAGTTTCATTTTCTTAACTACTGATGGCAAAATGTAAAGTTGTACAAACATTTTTAAGGAGGAAGTTGAATATATATATCTAAAAATCTTGGAAATATGCCTATTTCTAGATAAAAGCATTTTTAAGAAAAGTGTGAATGTTCAAAAATCTGGTACATTCATGCAGTATTTCTTGATTGAATTTAAAAATATAAATATGCAAAATATACCATAATGTTATAAAGCATATGTTTTAAATTTATATATCTATAATATATATGTATATGAAAAACAATATATCAAAATGATTGTCCTGGATTTCACAAGAGCCTTTTGCCTAGAGAATAGTATTATGGTCAATTCTTATTATCCTTTTACTTATATTTAAATTTTTAATAATATTAACTAACATTAATTTAAAATAACAATAAATGCCATGAAACAAAGACGCTTATTCCTTGGACAGAAAGTTATGACCAACCTAGATAGCATATTAAAAAGCGGAGACATTACTTTGTCAACAAATGTCCGTCTAGTCAAGGCTATGGTTTATCCAGTGGTCATGTATGGATGTGAGATTTGGACTATAAAGAAAGCTGAGTGCCCAAGAATTGATGCTTTTGAACTGTGGTGCTGGAGAAGACTCTTGAGAGTCCCTTGGACTGCAAGGAGATCCAGTCAGTCCATCCTAAAGGAGATCAGTCCTGGGTGTTCATTGGAAGGACTGATGTTAAAGCTGAAACTCCAATACTTTGGCCACCTGATGTGAAGAGTTGACTCGTTGGAAAAGGCCCTGATGCTGGGGGGACTTGGGGTGGGAGGAGAAGGGGACGACAGAGGATGAGATGGCTGGATGGCATCACCAACTCGATGGATATGAGTTTGAGTAAACTCCGGGAGTTGGTGATAGACAGGGAGGCCTGGAGTGCTGCGATTCATGGAGTCACAAAGAGTCGGACACGATGAGTGACTGAACTGGACTGAACTGAACTTACTGATAAGTGAAACCTTATATTATCCTCTCAATAGCACAAATGAAATTTCAAAGAAAAATACATGATTAGATAATTTTTCTTAAATATTCCTTTATAAATCATCTTTATAACTAGATACAGTAAAAGAATTAGAACCTACGCCTCAAATTTCTAAAAACACTATGTCTAGGTAATGAGATATGGGGCAATTCTTCCTTCATTTTTACTCTTGCATTTTCTATCAAAATTAATTTTTATTTTTACAAAGTTAATAAAGTAACTAAATGGAAAAACGGATGACACAATCAGCAAATTTGAGTACCATTATATTATTAGGATGGAAATTCAGTAACAGTGGAACTGTGTTACCCTAGAACTGCAATGACTCCTAAATGCAATAATAGATAGAAGAAGGTATTTACATGGATTTACATGATAATCAAGCAAGATGGGTCTATTCTTAGATATTAAATGGCAAAGGTCATTATCAAATGTCCACTTAATATTTTCATTTAATATTTGTGTATATTTGCATAAAAGTACTTGACATATCTGCATAAAATACTTAAAATTAGGTATATGTGAGAATTTTGACTTATATATTTACAGCTATTAAATTTTTAAATATTATATGACTAAACAAAATATATTTAAAATAAATACCTTATAAGAGAAGGCTTTATTATAACCAGTATCACTTTAAATTTGTTTTCCAAATGTACCAGATATCAATGTGAGTATGTTTATCAAAATTTGCATACATCAGTTACTTACATGTGATTTCACAAGAATTTTATAGGATTGATCTGCAAATTGAGTGGTAGAATTATCTTCTGTTATGGGAGGAAAATCACTTTTTTTATCCCTTATCAGATAAATCACATGCTCATATGTAGTTGAAGGTTCTAATGGTTCAATTCCATAACTGACATTTTCAAACTGCAATAATCCCCTGAATATTGAAACACATAAAAAAGAAATTTAAAATATGGACTTCTCAACAATAAACATAAATATTAATAGAAAAAATTAAGTAGAAATCATCAAATTAAATTATTAAATTAAGTAGAAATTATTAGAATTAAGTATATAATTTGATAATAATGATTTTGTCATCTAATATCTAATAATAGCCCCACCTTACTTCCATTAACGTGTAAACCCAATTTTCTACCTTCTTCTATCTATTATAGCATTTAAGAGTCATTGCAGTTCTAGAGTGGCTAAATAATAGGGCTATTTCTCATTCTGATGACAGTTTTTTCTGAATGAATTTTATAATTGCAAGCCTGGGAGAGACACAGAGTATAGCGGAAAAGATAAGACAAGCAGGCACAGAAAGTAGATGAGAAGAAACACAATGTAAGTGTCTATTTCTTTGTCTTCCATCTACCCTTCAAGAAGTTTCTTAAAGTTAAAGGGTACACTAGATATCAACTATGTACATCTCTAGAATATGTCATTACCTGAGTCCAGAGCAGGTACTAAGTGTCACAACTGAATTTGGAATCTCTGTGGCATATCCTTGATAAAAGCAATGGCCCTGCACAGGAGTAATATAAAGACACATCAGTAATGATTAGCAAACAAAGCGTTTGGTTTTATTGATAACCCGCATCCTAGACATCATCAAATATCAGATTTAAGCATCTGATGCTTAAATCATTTCCTCTTTAGCTTTCTACAGTCTTTTCCCCTTGACACTCTTCTGTCTATAATTACAATTCCTATTCTCTCCCAAAGGATTTTTGCTGTAAATCTGAACTTTTCATAAATAATGTTCTGATCTACATCTTTTCATTCTCAGACCATATTTTGAATATATAGCCTAAAAATGCTTCCTCAAGGTAATCACCAGCATTAATCACAGACTTCCACTGTGAGCATTTCATTTGTTTTATTCTAAGTAAGACCAAAACATCTTAACTGACTTTTCTTCACTCTTTTCTACTATCTCACCATGTTGATCATAAGGATGATCAACATAAGTCTCTTCTCAACGGACTTTCAAAACATTACTCTTCCTACATTCTCTGCTGATACAGTGTTTTACTGAATAGTCCCTTCTCTTCCCTAAGAAGTGTACTGATATCTAGAATCAACCTTGTTCCTCAGTTAATCCTGGACTATGAGCACACTAGTATCATCACATTCTCATGTACGAATGTGTTTCTGTGGCATAAGTGTCCATACACACAAATCCATCAGTAAGCATTCACTCATCTCAATACTCGGCTTAACTCCTATCTCCAACCAACTGATAGAGGCAGAGCATACTCCACAGTCAGACAACAGTAGCAGCCTCTGCTGCTCACAGTGGTACTATGAGCAAACTATGCCACAAGCCTTCACAAAGATGTAGAATGCAAACCAGCTCCCAACACTTTACCCAGCAGAAGACAGCATCTCAGTTTATGCATTTCCTGGCCTTGCACACCCAATAAGAGAAAATGATCCTCGTGAGATGATTCTCAACACTCCAAACTGAAAGCAGCCACAGTGGCCTAGATTAAAAACTTTCCTCTCTCAGGGGCACTAGCAGAGATGAAAAGCATATTGATAGCCAGAGACTGACATACAGCTAGAGGAAATGTTCTTCATTATATGGTTCCCTCATCAATCAACATCACCAAGCAACAGAAGGTGGCCCAAGAAAGAAACTTTTCCTGCCATGGGCTGCCCCAGAAGAGATCCAGTGAGCTCCACATGAGCCAGGAAGAATGAAGGACAACAAAATACTTTCAAAAGTCCCAAGAAAGCTAAAAGGTTACTGGAGCAACAATCACACTAAACTTGAACTTAAACTGGGTGATTGCCTTCAACAATAGAAGATTTCAATGACAAGGATACAATCTAAAACTATATACTATATCAAGAACCAAGAATATCACAACAAAATGGGAGAAGACACCAGATGCTGTAATATTGAGATTAGCCACATGCTGGAATGATCCAATGGATTTTAAAGCAGCTGTGAAAATACTCATTCAATGAACATTTTAAAATCATCCTCAAACAACTGAAAGAATAAGAAAATTTCAGAAATGAAATAGAAGCTATTAAAAATAACAACTAAGAAATTAGAACCAAATAATATAATAATAAAAACAAACAAAGAAAACAACCCAAACTGGGGCACAAACATAGAGTGAGGATGACAAGGGATGGAATCAATGAACTTGAGACAGATGAGTAAAATTTACTTGATATATAAGTCACAGTAAAATTAACTAAGAAAATGAATAGAGTTTCAAGAACACATGGAACATTACCAAAAGTTTTAAAATATATGTCAGAATCCACTAAGGAAAACCAGAAAGAATGCAGAGTAGAAAAAACATTCAAAGAAATAAAGGCTTAATATTGGTCAAAAGATGGTGGTTTAGAAATCCCTGGATCTGCCATCCTCCAATAAATACACCAAGTGAGTAGCAATTAATGCACCAATTCCATTTGTAAGAGACCATGAAATAACTGACTGGCTCGTGCACATCTTTTGGTGAATGCAACATCAGATGCACCAAAGCCAGTAGGGAGATTTGGGATGACTGTTCAGCAGAGACTCTGCCCCAGAGTACTACCTTTAGATTAGAAAGAGCTAATCTAGCTTCCAGATTGACCCAGGGCAGCAGAGGGTGTTGTTCAAGCAAGTAGTGCCCCAGTGTTTCTGAGAAGAATACCCAAGGAGCAGTGTCACCAAACCTGGGCAGTCTAGTCACCCAAAGCACAATGGAGATGGTGGTTTGGGTTACTTGACACCATTGACTCCCTTCCCTGCTTGTCCACACTCATCACAGAGTGAAAAGAAGAAAAATCCCACCTCTCTGCCTCCACTGCAGGAGACAATAGTTGGCTGATTGAATGCAGTGCTCCCACCTCACCAATATTGACCCAAGAACCACCATTTGTCTCTCCAATCTTGCAGCACCGATGCCTCAGTACAGTCTGAGGGAGAACAGGGGCACTAACTTGGGATGACAGAGAACAGTGATCATCCCTTCTGACCAGCAGAGACAGAGTAAAAAACCCCACAGAGGTCTGCTTCTTCTTGAAGAGAGAAAGAGCTGGTAGAGGACCCCCAATTCACTGGCCGAGCTGATTTGTGGTGGTGTCCTTCTGTACATGGCCACTCATGAAGACTCTGTGAGGGGACTGCTTTGTCTAATAAGCAGACACCAAAGTAGAGTGTTAAGTAAAATGAGGAATAAAGAAATGATATTTCAAACAAAGGAACAAGATACAGGCTGAAATTGACACTAGTGAAATAAAATTAATGCATCTAATAAAAATTTCAAAATAAAGATGTTCCCTTAAAGATGCTCATTGAGGTTAGGAGAACAATGCATGATGCAATTGAGAGTTTGAAAAAAAAAAAACAAATAAAACATTAAAAGTATCAAACAGAAATCATGGAGCTGTAGAATAATTGCTGCTGTTGTTTAGCTGCTGAGTCGTGTCCAACTGTTTTGCTACCCCAAGGATTGTAGCCCTCCTGACTCTTCTGCCTGTGGGACTTTCCAGATAAGAATACTGGAGTGGATTGCCATTTCTTTCTGCAGGGGATTTTCTTAGCTCATAGATTGAACCCGTCTCCTGCATTGGCAGGCAGGTTCTTTGGCACTAAGCCACCAGGGAAGCCCTAGAGTAATAACTGAACTGAAAAAATTCACCAGAAGTCTTGAACAGCAGATTACATCAGACAGAAGAAAGACTCAATTAAACTCCAACAGATCAAAGGAGCAAAGGAAGACAGTAAAAACTGATAAAATCTGACAGGAGTTATGGGATAGTAATTAAAGCTTCCACTTTGGAACTAGCAGAAAGAAAAGCAAATTAAATCCAAAGTAAGCAACAGAAAAGAAATATTTAGAATTGACAAGCCTCTTGCCAGGCATGCTAAGAGAGATGATACTAATTACTGATATCAGTATTATAAAAGAAGTATCTTAACTATAGCCTCATGTACACTAAAAGAATAATAAAGGAATGAGATATACAACTCTATGTCCACCAATTTGAAATCGTAGATAAAATGGTCCAACTATTTGAAACACGCTATTTCTCAAACCTCATGTAAGAGGAAATAGACAATCTGAATACGTCTGATTCTATTAAAGAAGTTGAATAAAATTGATCACCTGCCAAATCACAAAGCAGCAGGCAGGCCCAGATGTTGTCACTGTTGAATTCTGCCAAATACTTGAGTAAACCTTATCAAATCTCTACACATTCCTTCAAAATATAGAAACAGAAGAAATACTTCTAACTCATGCTATGTGGGCCAATATTATACTAAAACTAAAACAACCAGTGACACTTAAAAAAAAAGCTACACGTTAAAATCTTTCATGAGCATATATGCAAAAATTCTCAACAACATATTAGGAAATAAAAGTCAACAATAAATTTAAAAATTGTAAACCAAAACCAAGTTGGATTTATCCCAGATATGCAAAGGAGGTTCTACATTCAAAATTCAAGTAGTAAAAGCAATACCTACATAGGTTAAAGAAGAAAAATATTAGTAAATTGAGCAATGTTACAGAGTATAAAGCTAACAATCAAAAATCATTTGTGCTTATACAAACTAACAAACTGTCAGAAAGAGAAATTGACAAAACAATTCCACTTACAATAGCATCCAAAAGAATAAAATATTTTTGATTACATTAAACCAAGGAAGAGAAAGACCTATACTCTAAACCTATAGTACACTGATGAAAGAAATAATGACACAATGGAAAGAGACCCAGTGGTCATGGATTGGAGGAATTCTTACAGTTATAATACCCATACCACCTAAAACAATCTACAAATTCAATGTGATTCCTATACAATATCTAATGGCATTTTTCACAGAACCAGAAAAAATGATCAGGAAATTCTTATGTAGCCACAAAAAAAAAAAAATAGGCAAATAACCTTGATAAGGCTGAGGTATCACATTTCCTGATTCAAATGACATTAAGCCTTCTCCTCTTTCCTTCAATCTTTTCCAGATGAACGGTCACCTATTAAGTTTTTTCCTCAATATATTAGAAGAAGAAGAGCAAAATAAACCTGAAGCAAGGTATCAGGGAGAAAAGAAATACAGCAAAACAGTGTGACATTGAAAATAAAATAACAGTGAAGAAAATCAAAGCAAGAAACAGTAGGTTCTTTGATAAGTGCAATAAATGGGAAAATCTCTAGTAAGACTGACAGTTAAGAAAAGAGGAGTCACATATCAGCAATGTCTGAAAGGAACCAGCTCATCACTAAAGCTCCTGTAAGTCATTAAATGAATAATAAAGACTATTACAAAATTCCATGCAAAATGCCACTGAGATGAAATAGACCAATTGCTTTAAAAACTACAACCCACCAAAGCAATCCAAAAAACAGATAAAGAAAATAGCTTATAACTATTAAGTAAATTGAATTGCTAATTTAATAGCTCCCAACACACACACATGCAAAATCCCAAAGCCCAGGGATTTCACTGTAGAATTTTACCAAGCATCTTAAGAATTAGCAAGTATTTTATACAATGTCCTCCTGAAAAAAAAAAAAGAGAATGCATTCCTTTTTCATGTGTTTAATGAGGCCTGTATTACTCTAATCTAAAAGTTAGATAAAGTCACTACAAAAAATAAAATCATAGACCAATGTTTTTCATGTAATTTGACTCCCAAAATTCTCAAGAAATTGTTAGCAAATCAAATGCAGGCATGAATAAAAAATTCATACAACAAGACCAAGTTTAGATTTTTCTAGGTATGAAAGATATTTTCTAGGTACTGTATCAAGATTTGAAAATCAGTCAAAGCAATACACTATCTCAACATCATATGATCATATCAACTAATACAGAAAAGACATCTTATACAATTAATTACATTCCCCATCATGGGGCAGAAAAACAAACAGATTCTTACCAATCTAGGAACAGTGAATTCCCTTAACTTTGTATCAACCATATTTAAAAAGAAACAAACAAAAATAACCCAAAAAACCTATATCTAACATTATCCTTAGTGGTGGATGACTGAATATGCTATCCCTACAATTCAGAAAATCCAAACTCATGAGAAGTCCTATTTGATTCAACTCTTGAACTGTAGCTAAGACATTATTCCTAGTCAGAGGACCAAGTTCAATGTGAGACTTACCCTCTGTGCTTCCTTTCTGAAGGAGGAAGAATCCCTGATTTTTCTTTTAATTGTCAAATGTCTCAAACCAAGTGTCTCATGAATTCTGACCTACTTTCTACTTGCAGATGGTGAGAAAGAAATGTTGTACCAGTTACCGTATTTTAAATATCATTCTCTCTGAATTGTAGCACAGCAACAGAGTTTGAACAAACACTCGAGTTCATATCTTCTCCATCATCTAGTCTGGCAGAATACACATCTTAGACTAAAGCCAACTTCTGCATATTCTTTTAAACATTTTTTGACTCTTATCTGCATTGGGGGATATAATTCAAATTCCTGTGCTTTTCATGTAAACATATTAGGATTTAGTACTCCATATGCTATTGCAGCTTTATTTTTCTGTGCTCTTTCTGTGAAGTGTTTCCACTGTTCCCTCCACTGCCCAGTTCCTATGACACTTTCATGAAAACTTTGCCCTGTATTGAGAGGCTTCTGAGTTCCTTTTCCCACTTCTTTCTCCTCTCAAATTCCTACAACTACTTCCACAGAATGTAAATGACCTTTTCAATTTAGTGATTCCTGAGTCTCAAATTCTAAAATGCTCATTCTATTCAACATGTTTTCATAGCAACAGCCACATTATGTTTTGGTCTGTGATCAATCTGCTTGCTCAACTATCTGGCTGAGCATAAGGGAGGCTCATTCTTCCCACCAATGATGTCTTTACCACAAAGGCATAAAAATCTACAAAATGAAGTAAAGCTTACCTTTATAAATGAAGAATCTGTATATAACATCCCCGATTTGTTGTGTGAATACACCAGGAAATTAGAGTCTAAAAATGACCTAATTCAACCAAAATAATAAACTTTGTTTTAATATCAGCAGGAATAAAAGTAACTTCCAGAGTTATGAAATTTAAGAAAACTTTACTTTCCACTTTATAAGCTTAAATATGCACAAATTAAATGGGTTCCTTGGACTACAAGAAGATCAAACCAGTCAATCCTAAAGGAAATCAGTCCTGAATATTCACTGAAAGGACTGATGCTGAAGCTGAAGCTTCAATACTTTGGCCACCTGATGCAAAGAATGGATTTATTGGAGAAGACCCTGATGCAGGGAAAGATCGAAGGCAGGAGGAGAAGGGAGTGACAGTGGATAAGATGGTTGGATGGCATGAGTTTCAGTAAATTCTGGGAGTTGATGATGGACAGGGAGGCCTGGCATGCTGCAGTCCATGGGGTCGCAAAGAGTCAGACAAGACTGAGGGACTGTACTGAACTGAAGTGGGTTCACCTCCCCATTGTCTACCTTTCTTTCTGATAGTATATTATGTATATGAGAGAAAACAAGAACCAGAATGACCAGATTCAGGTGTGGGCACTGTAATGACACAGATTGATGTCTGATAAAATCCAGCACTTCCAATACCCAAAGCAAAGTTTTTATAGATTCAACCATCTATACCTCTCATGGCATAAATGCTTTTGTTAATAATAATAAGCAGCCATGGGTTGATAAATAACAAAAAATTCATGCTTATATCATTAATTTTTTCATAACTTATCCTAGGCTAAAACACAACCTCCAAATTCCCAGTGCTTTAATATTAAAACAAATGTTGTTTACAAGGTTACTGCAGATTCAACACCACACTGCCTTCCTTCTGGAACCTCGGAAAACACATGATCCCTTTATGCAAACTGCTTCTCTTGAAGCAGTAGGAGAAAATTGTAGAACCGCACAATACATCTCAAAGTCTTTGTTTAGAAGAAGGATTCTACTCTTTGGCTCAAATATCATATGTTATTTCTATACATAAATGTGATATAAATGGAGTATGGAGCTATAATCTTCTTACAAGGTGGATGTTGATTATCTTGGGACAATCTAACATACTTATTGTAGGGATGAGATAGGGTGGGACCTGAGCTCTTTACTGGAGTGCTTGACCTGGAAATGTCTCCTTGAGTAACAAGTGATAAAGGAAATATAAGGGACTAAAAATAACTGCCTGCATGAGCAGTCTGGGTAAGTATGAACAAATAAGACACAAGAAGGCCGCAAAGCGACTACCACTTCTGAGGTGCCAGGAGAAAAAGCAAGGCCCTGTGCTTGGTGCTTGTACACAGCGCCACCAAGGGAACCTGCAGACTGTTGCAGAGAAGCCAATTCTGACTCCACGCTGGAACTGTTTCTTTGACTTGCTTTTCATTGCTTTTGTTACTATAATGAAATGGCCAGCCTCAGAGAATCGCATCCCTCTGCCTGACTGTAAACTGAAGTGCCTTTGTTCAGAACCATGTGATGTAGATGGCAAGAAGGAAGAAATGAACACGTCCTCTGCCTGAGACTTGGCATTCTAGGAGATGTGTGCAAGATTCAAGGTCTTTTTACTTTGCTACCTCACCTCCCCCCATCTCTGATCTATAAAAGAACCTGGCATCCAGACCCCAATAACACAGTTATTTTGAGGTGCTAGCCTGCCACCTTCTTGGTCAGCTGGCTCCCCAAATACAGTCTGTTCCTTGCCTCAATCCCTGGTCTCTCGATTCATTGACCTGTCCTGTGGTGAGCAGAGTGGGCTTGGACCACCAGTCCACCCTGACTTTCACCTCACATAAGGAACCAGCCTGCCCTCCTCAGAGAGTGAGCAAGGGAACCTGCGACTTGTTTTCACTCCCTCCTGCTGCAGCATGAGTCTCAGCAAAGCCTTGCCTGAATTTCTTGTCTGGCCACTTAACTACTTCTACTGACTAAAGAGTCCAAGGACCCTATTTCTCAAGGATTCCAAACATCAAGAAGCCTCTGAACACCAGGATAAAGAGAAACTAAAGCATTAACACAGTCCTTTCTTCACCACTACTTTTCTATTCATACCTGCTTTATTTGCTCTTTTCTTTTAAAGTGAAGGAAGTATAGTTAATTTGTGATGATGTCTAAGACAAAAAGATTCACTTATATTATGTATATATATGATATATATACACACATATACATATATGTATACTGAAATGATATACTATGTATATCTTTATATATCAGTATATATAATGATTAAAGAATCTGAATGGCCCAGATGGGTTTAGGTGAAAGCATCTAGAGCATGAATTCTGGAACAAGGGCAGAGCCACCTTTTATAACTTTAAGCATATAAATGGAGGTGGTGAAGTGGGAATCCAACAGTACTTCCTGGGAAAAAGAAATTAGAGGTAAAAACCTTGACAGATATTTGAAAAGAATTATTAAAATGAGAAAAAATTAGTTTGTAAGTTTATTCATCCTAGGCTCTTTACCAAAACCACCCCTTTTGCTTTTTTATATGAAACAACATACCAATCCGCCTTTATCAGTGTTATAAGGAAAATCAGGCTTCCTTGGTAACTCAGATGGTAAAGAATCTGCCTGCAATGCAGGAGGCCTGGGTTCAATCCTTGGGTTGGGAAGACCCCCTGGAGGAGGGAATGGCAACCCACTTCAGTATTCTTGCCTGGAGAATCCCATGGACAGAGGAGCTTGCTTGGTTACAGCCTATGGGTTGCAAGGAGTCGGACATGACTAAGCACATTAGTGAAATACAAGCGAGCACTGAAAGAAAAACAGCGTCCAACCAAAGGAAATTGAAAAGCAAATCAAAGGCAAAAGTCAAAAGCTAGCTTCTAATGAAGTAGCACTGATGGACAAGAACAATCTTAAGTTTAAGAAAAATTAATAAGCATTCCAAGGAGACCATTTGAATAGGGAAAAAAAAAAGATACTATGAAACTAAAATACACGGCATGTGAGTGCTGTGTCCCTTCAGTTGTGTTCAACTCTTTGTGACTCTATGGACTACAGTCTCCTTTGTCCATGAGATTTTGAAAGCAACATTACTTGAGTGTGCTGCCAAACCTTCCTCCAGGGGAGAGTCCTGACTCAGGAATCAAATCCACATCTCTTCTGTCTCCTGCATTGGCAGACAGTTAATATTAAGGAATCGAATAAATGTATCCAAGAAAATTTGCTTACTATAAACATAATTAAAGGTCTAGCCAATAAAGAGGAAAAATGCTGGCAGAATGCACATTAAAAATAAAGATTTGATCATAATTATAGAATATGGTATAGAACACAGAGAAATAAGATGCAGGATGAAAGCATAGATTCCCCATGGAAGAAAATAAGGTATATGGACTGAAAATTAAAAAGAAAAGATTAAGGGACTTTGGATATTTCAGAGAGTATTATACAAACATATACACAGAAACTTTAGATATTTCAGGGAGTATGTATACAAACATATACAAACTTTGGATACAAACATATTTGGATATTTCAGGGAGTATGTATACAAACATATACACAGAAACTCACACTCACCCATACAAAGAAAACATACTGGAAAACTTAAAATAGACTGTACCAAATTACAAAAATTTATAGAAAAGAAATATGACTCACAAATTCTACACACTGCCAAAATATTATTCAATTATGAGAATAAAAAGACATCTACAGATGTGAGATTAGGGAAGCATGCTATTTGCACATTCCTTCTGAAGAAAATAATCTAACTAATCCACCTAGAAAATATTCTAACCAAATAATACCTGAGTCAGCAGAAAACTGCAATGAAAAAAAAATGCTTCAAAAAAGTAGAAAAATGAAAATAGGATTGAAACTGAAAGCAGTGGCTTTACATCTCAAATGGAAAGAGAATTTTTAAAAATATAGGATGTTATGGTATCACTTTAGGATCTGAGATACACAAGAGAAGAACATGAGAACCTATGAGAAAAGATATGAATATGAGGATTATTTGAAAATTCTTTTTTATAGCAATAAATCCCCAAAACATAGGAAGAAAACAGCAATATTCAACATGCTATTTTCACAACTACAGAAGAGAGAAAGTGGTAATAGCCACAGAAAACAAAACTTCTCACAAATTGATGATGGAGCAAAAAGTGGAAAAACAGAAAAATAAAGCCATACATAGAATATAAATAACTCAAAACTAATGAATAAAAGACAATACTTTGGCCACCTGATGCAAAGGACTGACTCATTAGAAAAGACCCTGATGCTGGGAAAGATTGAAGGCAGAAGAAGACGATGACAGAGGATGAGATGGTTAGATGGCATCACCGACTCAATGGACATGAGTTTGGAGAAACTCTGAGAGTCGGTGATGGACTGGGAGGCCTGGCGTGCTGCTGTCTATGGGATCTCAAAACTGAACTGAATTGGACTGCCTGAATGAATAAAAACTAATTACCCTAAAATCTTAAGGGAAGCAAGTCAATGAGAACTGTACATTTAAACTTGGAAAGACACTACATGTTATTAATAACCAGAGAACTGCATAATAAAGCAACAATAAAATAGCACTTGTTATCTACTAATTAACAAAGATGAGTAAATATACACATGTGGTTGAGAATGTAGAAAACAAATATCCTTTAATTTATTGCCATAAAAATTGGTTATAAAAGTTTTGAAGAAAAAAAGAAACTGGCAGTATATAACACTTAAGAATCTTCTTATTTATAATCCAATAGCTACACTGAGGGCTCGGAAGTCATGTCCAGGGATGTCAACTAGAGAGCTTTCTTGCTGTAAATAAGGGAGGATAAATAATCTATGAGATATATTGATTTGATGGCTACATATGCATTAAAATCATTTTGCATGCATCAGTATGAATGAGTCTCAACAAATGATATTATGCACAATGTTGCATAATGGACAACCACAACAACATACAGTAAAACAAAATGTACCTACTGCTCACTTTTGGGTCATGTGCCAGTAGCCATGACAACTCTGCTAACTGGTCAGGTTTGCTCAGTGGTACAAGATTCAGCTGAATATTGGCTGATGTAGGGATAAATAGAACACCTTGGCTATGATCCACATGTCTTTGATCTTTCAGCAAGCTTAGCCAAAGCATATTCTCATGGGGATGACAGGTGAAGATGGAAAGCAGAAAACCATGAGCGCCTTTTTAAGCCTCTGTTGAAATCAATTCACCCAACATCACTTTGGCAAAAGTAAGCATGAAGTAGTGCTCAGTCACTCACTTATGTCTGACTCTGAAACCCCATGAACTGTAATGCACCAGGCTCTTCTGTCCATGCTGTTTTCCAGGCAAGAATACTGGATTGGGTTGCCATTGCCTCCTCCAGGGTATCTTCCCCACTCAGGAATTGAATGTGAGTCTCTTGCATCTCCTGTTTTGGCAGGAGGATACTTTACCACTGAGCCACAAGGGAAGGCCCCATCAAAAAAAGTGACTAGTCTCAAACTGGGCTGGCAAATTGCCAGCCAGGTAAAATCCCCTTCATGGATTACATTAAGGCCTTGCTTTGGCAGAGATGCTTGTGTCACTACATGAAGCTATGAGCCATGCTCTGAAGGGGCACCCGATATGGATGGGTCACAGTGAAGAATTCTGACAAAATGTAGTACACTGGAGAAGGAAATGGCAATCTACTCCAGTATTCTTGCCTGGAAAACTCCACAGACCATATGAAAAAGGCAAAAAGATATGACACTAGAAGATGAGCCCTTCAGGTTGAAGGTATCCAATATACTACTCAGGAAGAGTGGAGGGCAATTAATAATAACTACAGTACAAAAGAAGCAGTTTGGCCAAAGCAGGAACAAAGCTAAGTTTTGGATGCGTCTGGTGGTGAAAGTCCAGTACTGTAAAGAACAATATTGCATAGGAACCTCCTGGAATGTTAGGTCCATGAATCAAGGTAAACTGGAAGTGGACAAGCAAGAGATGGTAAGATTGAATATCAACATCTTAGGAATCAGTGAACTAAAATGGATGGGAAAGGGCATATTTAATTCAGATGACCATTATATCTACTCTTTTGGGTAAGAATCCCTTAGAAGAAACGGAGTAGCCCTCATAGTCATCCAAAGAGTTCAAAATGCAGTAATTGGGTCAATCTCAAAAATGACAAAATGATCTGTGTGTTTCTAAGGCAAACCATTCAACAGCACAGTAACCGAAGTCTACGCCCCAATGGCTGATGTTAAAGACGGTAAAGTTGACTCGTTCTATGAAGACCTAGGACACCTTCTAGAACTAAGATCAAAACAAGATGTCCTTTTCATCATAGGGGATTAGAAGGCAAAAGAAGGAAGTCAAGAGAAACTTGGAATAGCAGAGAAGTTTGGCCTTGAAGTACAAAATGAAAGCTGGCAAAGGCTAACAGAGTCTTGTCAAGAGAACACACTGGTCATAGCAAACACTCTTTCCAAACAACCCAGAGGACCAGTCTACACATGGGCATCAACAGATGATTAATACTGAAATCAGACTGATTATGTTCTTTGTTGCCAAAGATGGAGAAGCTGTATACATTCAGTAAAAACAAAACCTGGAGCTGACTGTGGCACAAATCATGAGCTCCTTATTGCAAAATTCAGGCTAAAGTTGAAGACAGCAATGAAAACCACTAGGCCATTCAGGTATGATCTAAATCAAATCCCTTATCATTATACAGTAGAAGTGAAAAATAGATTTAAGGGGTTAGACCTGGTAGAAGAGTGCCTGAAGAACTATGGATGGAAGTTTGTAACACTGTACAGGAGGTAATGACCAAAACCATCCCAAAGAAGAAGAAATGCAAGAAGGCAAAGTGGTGGTCTGAGGAGGTGCTAAAAATAGCTGGGGAAAGAAGAGAAGTGAAAGGCAAAGGAGAAAGGGAAAGATATACTCAATAGAATGCAGAGTTTCAGAGAATAGCAAGGAGAGATGAGAAAGATTTCTTGAGCAATGAAAACCAAACCAAACCAAAACAGAGAAAAATGATAGAAAGGGAAAGACTGAAGATATCTTCAAGAAAACTGGACATAAGAAGGGAATATTTCAAGTAAAGATGGGCCTGATAAAGCACAGAGACACTGAAGATATAACTGAAGCAAAGATATTGCGAAGAGGTGGCAAGAACATGCAGAAGAACTATACCAAAATCCTAAGAGATGATGCTGTTACAGTGTTGCACTCAGTAAATCAGCAAATTTGGAAAACCGAGCAGTGGACACAGGAGTGCAAAATGTCAGTTTTCATTTCAACCTCAAAAAAGGGCAATGCCAAAGAATGCTTAAACAACCTTACCGTTGTGCCAATTTTACATACTAACAAGGTTATGCTCAAAATCTTTCAAGTTAGACTTCAGAAGTACATGAACCATGTGATTCCAGATGTACAAGCTGGGTATAGAAGAAGTAGAGGAGCCAGAGATCAAATTTCCAACATTCATTGGATCATGAAGAAAGCAAGGGAGAAACAGAAAAACATCTACATCTCCTCCACTGACTATGCTAAAGCCTTTGACTATGGATCACAACAAATTGTAGAAAATTCTCAAAGAAATGCTTGTACCAGACCACCTTACCTCTCTTCTGAGTAACCTATATGTGGGTCAAGAAGCAACAGTCAGAATCAGACATGGAACAGCTGACTGGTGCAAATAGGGAAAGGAGTAAGAGGGTGTATATTGTCACCCTACTTATTAAACCAATAAGCACAGTGCATCATGAGGAATGATGGGCTGGATGAAGCACAAGCTGGAATGAAGATTGTTGGAGAAATAACAATAACCTGAAATGTGCAGATGATACCATTCTAATGGCAGAAAGTGAAGAGGAACTAAAGGGCCTCTTGATGAGAGTGAAAGAGGAGAGTGAAAAAGCTGGCTTAAAATTCAACATTCAAAAACTATGATCATAGCTTCTGGTCCCCTCACTTCATAGCAAATAGATGTGGAAAAAGCAAAAGCAACGACAGATTTTATTTTCTTGGTCTCCATAATCACTGAAGACAGTGACTGCAGCCATGAAATTAAAAGACACTTGCTTCTTCAAAGTAAAGCTATGACAAACATAGACAGTGTACTAGAAAGCAGAGATACTGCTTCACCAACAAAGGTCCGTATAGTCAAAGTCATGGTTTTTCCAGTAGTCATGTGCAGATTTGAGAATAGGCCCATAAGAAGGCTGAGTGCTGAGGAACTGATGCCTTTGAATTGTGGTTCTGGAGAAGACACCTGAGAGTCCTGTGGACTGCAAAGAAAGACTGCAAAGATCAAACCTTTATCCTAAAGGCAATCAAATCTGAATAATCAAAGGAAGGACTGATGCTGAACCTGAAGCTCCAATACTTTGGCCAGCTGGTGTGAAGAATCTGCTCATGGGAAAGACACTGATGCTGGGAAAGATTGAAGGCAAAAGGAGATGAGGGTGGTGGAAGATGAGATGGTTAGATAGCATCACTGAATCAGTGAACATGAATTGGAGCAAACTCTGGGAGATAATGGAGGACAGGAGAGCCTAGCATGCTGCAGTCCATGAGGTACCAAAGAGTCATACATGACTCAGCAACATGCAGATTGCTAGAAATGCACTTGGAGAACAGTACTTGCTCAGTAAATGTCAGTTACTGTTGTTCTTGTCATTATTATTATTATTGTTAACAATGACTATTTTTAGCATTCATCCTTCTTGATCCAGAAGTCCATTAATTTATATCATCTGTTATGTAACAAAATCTGTATGATATAAAAATACATGGATGAGGATGCTTCTTGTTGGAGTTTAAAGTGACAATCCCTGGAAATAACCTCATTACCCATCAATACTATATACCATGCATTCTCACTACTAAAAATGAGTGAAAATATACATACAGAGACAGAAAATATATGCTGCTATTAAATAAGACACTTGCAGAAGACAATGTGCATTTGAACAAAGAAATCCTTTTTTGGGCAGGTTTCTGTATATTTTATTTCAGGTAAAGAGGAAATTTAGGTTAGAAAGTCATGGAGTGATACACACAGGTTATTGATGTTGGTTTCCTCACAGAATGAAAGCAGAAATACGAAGACATTAAAAGTATATACTATAGCAAAATGAGACAGACTGAGAGTGTAACATCAAACAAAATGCATGAAGTCACATAATTATGTAAAATGACATGAAACAAACAAGCTCAATTATGGGCAGATAACATTAGTTCATTTATAATTGTAATGTAATTAAAAGTAAGGGAGTTACATAAAATGGTGTTCATGTATTTCATATGCTCTAATATTTATATCATTATCATTGAATCTGAATATTAGACTTAAAATCTAATGATAATGACTCAAAAGTCTAATCTGACATGAATTAACAAAAAGACAACATGTTAAATAAAACACTCATGCCTTTGAATGTTTAGGCTTTAATGTAGACTCAGTTTTAGGAAGCCATTAAAAACTTAAGAAACTAAAAACAACTCTATGAAAAGAAGAATGTCCACTTACTGTTTTTCGAGTGGGAGAGTGTATGTTTTCTTAGCAATTTGGATGGAATAGGTGACCTATAGCAAAGGATTCAGAGAAAAAGTAATTATTAGATATTTCAAATCTCTGAAAGTCAAAAGTCCTAATTTTAAAAAATATGTACTCTTTCATATAAACAGGGCTGATATCATGTATCAAAATTATATATACTGGAGAAGGAAATGGCAACCAACTCCAGTCTTCTTGTCTATGAAATCACATGAACAGAGGAACCGGGCAGGCGACAGTCCATGGAATCTCAAAACAGTCAGAAATGTTTAAGAGACTAAAAATAACAAAAACAAACTGTATATCTCCACTTCTACAGAGGTGTACTATTAAAGTTATCTTTTTTCAATCTTGGAACATATGACAGAATTAATCATAATCCAAGTTACATAAACTCTAGGATTATAAATCTACTGCAAAATGAGAGCATTAGTTATTAGCATTAAAGTCTCGTGAACAAATTTTCACTTAAAATGATTATATTTAGAAATGTTGAGTAAACTTTGAAGAAATTTGAGTTTTCTGATTGCTTCTTACTTTAAAGTTTCCAGAGAAAATAAAAGGAAAATTAAAGAATACAAAGCAAGTTCCCTTCTAAGATAAAACAAAATTAAACTAAAATCTGATGTTCACCTAAAGGCACTATTCAGAAAGCTAAAACGCAAGGATGATATCTGGAATTCAGATTCTATTGGCCAGTCTGCATTTGTGTGAGTCTTACTTCTAACAGTACATCTCTTCCTTCTCATTTTCCTTGGTCTATCTCACCAAATGTTCTGTTTAACCTTCTTCTCAGAAATCAAGTTTTGACATTGGGAATCTGAGCTACTTAAGTTTATTTATTTTTTCGTTAATTCTACCTCTTCATTTAAGGAGAATCTTTAAGAATTTTAAGGTTATATATATATTTTCTATTTTTAAATTTCCAACCATTTTCTGTCACTTATTTATTTGTGGATAGGAGTATATTGTGCTATCATATAAACTTGAGAGCATGATACACGTTTTTCTTTGCAATTTTTTCATTCTCATTCATTGTTTATTATTTAATATTGATTACAGTTTATGACCTCGCAATCAATGCATGAACCATGTACAAATATATTTTTAAATTTAAAATAAACACTCATGAGTTTTCTCCAACACCATAGTTCAAAAGCATCAATTCTTCTGCACTCAGCTTTCTTTATAGTCTATTTCTCACATATACATAATACTGAAAAAATTATAGCCTTGACTAGAAGGACCTTTGTTGACAAAGTAATGTCTATGCTTTTTAATATGCCATCTAGGTTGGTCATAACTTACTCCAAGGAGTAAGCATCTTTAATTTCATGGCTGCAATCACCATCTGCAGTGATTTTGGAGCCCAAAGAAACAAAGTCAGCCACTGTTTCCACTGTTTCCCCATCTATTTGCCATGAAGTGATGGGACCGGATGCCATGATCTTAGTTTTATGAGTGTTGAGTTTCAAGCCAACTTTTTCACTCTCCTCTTTCACTTTCATCAAGAGGCTTTTTAGTTCTTCACTTTCTGCCATAAGGGTGGTGTCATCTGCATATCTGAGGTTATTGTTATTTCTCCTGGCAATCTTGATCCCAGCTGTGCTTCATCCAGCCCAGTGTTTCTCATGATGTACTCTGCATCTAAGTTAAACAAGCAGGGTGACAATATACCGCCTTGACCTACTCCGTTTCCTATTTGGAACCAGTCCATTGTTACATGTCCAGTACTAACTGTTGCTTCTTGACCTGCATACAGGTTTCTCAAGAGGCAGGTCAGGTGGTCTGGTATTCCCATCTCCTTCAGAATTTTCCAGTTTATTGTGATCCACACACTCAAAGACTTTGGCATAGTCAATAAAGCAGAAATTGATGTTTTTCTGGAACTCTATTCCTTTTTCAATGATCCAATGGATGTTCACAGCTTGATCTTTTGTTCCTCTGCCTTTTCTAAAACCAGCTTGAACATCTGGAAGTTCATGGTTCATATGATGTAAAGCCTGGCTTGGGGAATTTTTAGCATTAATCTACTAGTGTGTGAGATGAGGGAAACTGTGCAGTAGTTTGAGCATTCTTTGGCATTTCCTTTCTTTGGGATTTGAATGAAAACTGACCTTTTCCAGTGCCGTGGCCTTTGCTGAGTTTTCCAAATTTGTTGACATATTGAGTGAAGCACTGTCACAGTGTCACAGATCTTTCAGAATTTGAAATAGCTCAACTAGAATTCCATCACCTCCAGCTTTGTTCATAGTGATGCTTCCCAAGGCCCACTTGACTTCACATTCCAGGATGTCTGGCTCTAGGTGAGTGATCACGCCATTTCAATTATCTGGGTCATGAAGATCATTTTTGTACAGTTCTTCTGTGTATTCTTGCCACCTCTTCTTAATATCTTCTGCTTCTGTTAGGTCCATACCATTTCTGTCCTTTATTGAGCCCATCTTTGTATCTCTTTGTACCCCTTTGTATCTCTACTTTTCCTGGAGACATTTCTAGTCTCTCCCATTCTATTGTTCTCCTCTATTTCTTTGCATTGATCACTGAGGAAGGTTTTCTTATCTCTCCTTGCTATTCTTTGGAACTCTGCATTAAGATGCTTATATCTTTCCTTTTCTCCTTTGCTTTTCTCTTCTTTTCACAGCTATTTGTAAGGCTTTCTTAGACAGCCATTTTGCCTTTCTGCATTTCTTTTTCAGAAAGAATGAAAGGATGGAGCCAAAGCAAAAACAACACCCAGTTGTGGATGTGACTGGTGATGGAAGGAAGGTCCAATACTGTAAAGTGCAATATTGCATAGGAACCTGGAATGTTAGGTCCATGAATCAAGGAAAAGTGGAATTGGTCAAACAGGAGATGGCAAGAGTGAACGTCGACATTCTAGGAATCAGCAGACTAAAATGGACTGAAATGGTGATGTTAATTCAGAAGACCATTATATCTACTACTGTGGGCAGGAATCCCTTAGAAGAAATGGAGTAGCCATCATAGTCAACAAGAGTCTGAAATGCAGTACTTGGATGCACTCTCAAAAATGACACATTTATCTCTGTTCATTTCCACGGCAAACAATATCGGCAATATCACAGTAATCCAAGTCTATGCCCTGACCAGTGAAGCTGAAGAAGCTGAATTTGAATGGTTCTATGAAGATCTACAAGACCTTTTAAAACTAACACCCAAAAAAGATGTCCTTTTCATTATAGGGGACTGGAATGCAAAGATAGGAAGTAAAGGAACACCTGGAGTAACAGGAAAATTTGGCCTTGGAGTACGGAATGAAGCAGGGCAAAGGCTAATAGAGTTTTGCCAAGAGAACGCACTGGTCATAGCAAACACCCTCTTCCAACAGCACAAGAGAACACTCTACACATGGACATCACCGGATGGTCAACACAAAAATCAGATTGATTATATTCTTTGCAACCAAAGATTCAGAAGCTCTATACCGTCAACAAAAACAAGACCGGGAGCTGACTATTGGCTCAGATCATGAACTGCTTATTTACAAATTCAGACTTAAATTGAAGAAAATGGGGGAAATCATTAGACCATTCAGGTATGACTGAAATCAAGTCCCTTATGATTATACAGTAGAAGCGAGAAATAGATTTAAGGGACTAGATTTGATAGACAGAGTGCCTGATGAAGTATGGACTGAGGTTCGTGCCATTGTATAGGAGACAGGGATCAAGACCATCCCCAAAGAAAAAAAAGAAATGAAACTATTTAACCATCTAAAGTTTGAAACATTTTATGATGTTACATATAAGATACTCTATAGTTAAGGAAAATAATGACAGGGCTGTTAGTAATTATCATAAAATTAACTCCTAACTCTACCCATAAAAGGAAAAAAGCCAGCTACAACTCTCATACACACTCATTAAAATTTTATGTGTGTGTGTATGCATGTCTCTAAAACTTCCTTTAAATTTACTGCCTTTAGAAAGTGAGATAGCCATTCACTCTCTTAACAAGTCTCTGCACTGCCTAGATTTCCTTTTACAATGTACATAAGGGACACACTTTATCATGTTATATCAAAAATAATGTTACTTTTATTTTTGCAAAGATATACATATACACATATATGTTAAATATAGGCATGAAGATATTTATATACTGTTATCTTAAAATCATGCTACAAGTCAAATATTTGTATGGCCTCATTTACATATGAGATCTATTTAAATAGAAAATTTAGTAGACCATAGAGTCCTTTTTGTGTGATACGAATTCAAGGCATTTCTTCTCTTTGAATCTGTATTTCAAAATTGTCTCATAAGGTTTATATTTACTTGAGAAATGAAAAGAAAGCACTTGCTCTCCTCAGACAAAACGTCTCTTAAACACAATCTTTAGAACACAAAATGTCATGAAGGCATGCATCGATTTGGGTCTTGCACTCCAGTAAAAATAAAACACTTTTATTTTAAAGTGATTTGTTAATTACATGCGTTTCTGAAATACTGCCATCTTTAGTGTTTCTCTCAGTCTTCCGTGGCACTGTAATTTGTAGACGTGCTGTTTCAGAGTCTGCAGTAAGGAAAACAGGAGTGAGCATTCCCCAGGGCATGACCGCATTCATTCTTACTTGTCCTCTCCTATCACATCACTTGTGGATCTTCCAAGCCCCCTGTGCGCGCGCAGCCGCGCACGTGCAAGCACACCCGCGCATGCACGCACACACACACCCCAAAATATTATACTGTGTAGGGTTTTAAGAAGATGTCCCCTGGACCCCATCCAGGATCCTCTCCCTACCCCCATCCCCCCACCCCCCTCTCCCTAGAAGACCTGTGTCCCCATCTGGGAGTGAAGGACAACTATACCTCCGACCAGCGGGCCTGGCAGAAGTCTGAAACTGGGCAGGACTCCGACCAGACCCGCCCGGGCTCCCCCAGCCTGGCCTGGGCTTCTGGGGCCAGGAGGGCAACCGCTCCACCCCCGTGCCCAGGGACACTGCGACGATGGGCCCCCCTCCTATCCGGCAGGGTCCTCACTTACGATGGCCCGCTGAGGCCAGCCAGCCCAGCCCTGTGAGGATTAGCAGGAGAGACAACATTGCGTGGCCGGCATCACCTCAGCGAAGGCGGTTGACTGGACTTAGCTCGCGCTGTTTGTCAAGCACGGCGGGGATTGGGCGCGCGGTCTGGGGAGGGGCGGGGCTAGGCTGGGGCTGAGGGGAGGGGCTTGAGAGGGGCGGAGATGAGGGGCGGGGCTGGAGAGGGGCGGGGCTGGAGGGCGGAGAGGAGGGGCGGGGCTAGAGTGGCTAGGGGAGGTTTAGGGGTAGGAGTGGGACAGGTTTTGGCCAGTTGAGGCTCGAAGACGGATGAAGTGTGGTTTGAGGCAGGGTTTTATTTGGTCTCTGAGTTCCCTCGAACTCTTATCGGACTTCGTGGACTATAGCCTGCTTAACTCCTCTGTCCATGGATTTCCCTGGGAAGAATGCTTTTTCCTTGTCCAGAGCATCTTATGGGACCTAGGGATGGAGCCCTGGTCTCCTGCATTGGCAGCTGGATTCTTTAACACTGAACCAACTTGGAAGCCTATGATTGAAATAGATGACTACAAGACCCTTAAGAAAAACATCCCTGGATTGTGAAACTGGCAAGGGTTGCACTTCATTCTCAAAAAGAGTTGCATACACCTTCTAGAGAGATAGCAATTATATGTTTCTTTTTTTTAATTTTTATATATTTATTCCCATATAGATAGCACTGTGATTATCTCATAGAATTCTCTCTTTTTTTTTTTTTCATTTATTTTTACTAGTTGGAGGCTAATTACTTTACAATATTGTAGTGGTTTTTGTCATACATTGACATGAATCAGCCATGGATTTACAAGTATTCCCCATCCCGATCCCCTCTCCCACCAATTATATGTTTCTAAAGGAAGTTTGGGCTTCTCAGGTAGCACTAGTGGTAAAGAACCTACCTGCCAATGCAGGAGTCTCTGGAGCTGTTGGTGAGATCCTGGGTTGGGAAAATCCTCTGGAGGAGGAAACGGCAATCAACTCCAGTATTCTTGCATGGACAGGGGAGACTGGCAGGTTACATACAATCCATAGGGTCACAAAGAGTCAGACATGACTGAAACCATTTAGTAAACACTCAAGCAAAGGAAGTTGCCTGAGAAAAGGGAGTGTCTGTTTGCATGAGTCTGGGAGATAGAAGTCCTCCTTCATTTCTGGTACTAGAGAAAATCAGTATTTTTATCTTATAGGTTTTTTACCCTTACACTATATATAGAAAAACAACAGGTTTGTCAACTAGTTTATACGAAAATTGCATGCATGTGTACTGAGTTGTGTCTCGCTCTTTGCCACCCCTATGGACTGTAACCAGCCAGGCTCCTCTGTCCATGGAATTATCCAGGCAAGAATACAGGAGTGGATTGCCATTTTCTTCTCCTGGGTATTTTCCTGACCCGGGGTTTGACTCTGTGTCTCCTGCATCTTCTGTGTCTTCTGCATTGGCAGGCAAATTCTTTACCACTGAGCCACCTGGGAAACATGAAGATTTCTGAAACTGTTAATGACTAAGCAGCTGAAACGATCATGACAAACATTCATGAGAGGCCAACTTGTACAAGATTTGGGAGATAATATGCTGGGTTGAAGCTTTGTTGGTTTCAGGTATTTATGGGCTAGAAAGTATTCAGACTAGAAAGTATTTATGGAAATAAAAGTCTGGATCCCTAGAATTTGAGCTGAACACATACATTTTCAGATGACGGTAGATACCAATATTATACAAGGAGAATGCTAAAGATGCTACTAGAAAATTACTAGAGCACATCAATGAATTTGGTAGAGTCCCAGGGTACAATAATAATGCACAGAAATCTTTGCTTTTTTAAACACTAGCAATGAAACAGAAATTAAGGAAACAATTCTACATACCACTGCATCAAAAAGAATAAAATACCTTGGGATCAACTACCTAAGGAGTCAAACAGACCTGTACTCTGAAAACTATATGACACTGATGAAAGAAATTGAAGATGCCACAAATGGTTGGAAAGATATATAATGTTCTTGTATTGGAAGAATCAGTATTGTTAAAATGACTATACTACCCAAGACGATGTACAAATTCAATGCAATCCCTATCAAATTATCAATGGTATTTTTCCCATATCTGTAATAAATTTCTTTTAATTTGTATGGACCCACAAAAGACCCCAAATAGCCAAAGCAACCTTGAGAAAGAAAAATATATTTAGAAGAATTAGACTCCCTGAGTTCAGACCATACAAAGCTACAGTAATGAAAACAGTATGGTACTGGCACAAAAACAGAATTATAGGTTAATGGAACAAAATTGAAAACCAAGAGATAAACTATACACCTAATATCAACTATCTATGACAAAGGAGATGAGAACTTACAATGGAGAAAAGACAGCTTTTTCAAGATACGGAAGCAACCTAAATGCCCATTGAGAGATAAATGGATAAAGAAGAAGTGATACATTTATACAACAGAATATTACTTAACCATAGACTAGAATAAAATAATTCTTCCTACAGCAACATGGGTGTAACTAGAGATTGTCATAATAAGTGAAGTAAGTCAGACAAAGACAAATATATAATACCACTTATGTGTGGACCCTAAAGGAAATTATACAAATGCATTAACATACAAAACAGAAATAGACCCACAAACATAAACAGCAAAGATATGGTTGCCAAAGGGAAAAAGTGAGTAGGAGTTTGGGGCTAACATATACACACTACTATATATAAAACAGATAACCAACAAGGACCTACCGTATAGTACATGGAATTATACTCACTATTTTTTAACAACATATAAGGGGAAAAAAATCTGAAATACATATATATATATATTATTTGCATAGAAAATATATATATTATATATATGAAATATATATATATATATATATATATATATATATATATATATTATTTGCATCGAAAATCCCATGGACGGAGGAGCCTGGTGCAGGCTACTGTCCATGGGGTCGCAAAGAGTGGGACACAACTGAGCGACTTCACTTTCTATATATGCATAACTGAATTACTCTGTGGTACACCTGAAACTAACACTATATATCAACTATACTTCAATTTTAAAAAAAAAGAAGAGAATAAAATAAAGGATTGGCTTCCCAAGGGAGGAAGGCAGCCAAATGGCAGTCTCAAATTCTTAGCTGATTTAAGGCCTATTTTTGAGCCAACTACATGACCTTTTGGAAACGTAACAAGTCAATTACCAAGCAGACAGTGGTAAAAAGATCTAACCTTTGTCTCCTTTAATGAGCAATGTTTGCTCACCAGTTCCTTTGCTCTGCAGCAACTTTTCTGAGTTGGCAGAAACTTTGTCAGGTCTTCATTATGATCCTAACCTCCTGTTACTCAATACTACTTCCTTCTTCATTTCACACATTTTGCTCCCTAAAATCATTTCAACCCTCTGGCTCTCCCTCAGCTTCTTCTTCTTGGAGAATACAATGGAGATGTTCACAATTGACTCATTACTGCCAACACAATAATCACTTTCTCTATTCTCATTCTACCTGATCTCTGAGTAGTATTAAAATTGCTCACTAATATCCCACTCTGAATTTCTATTTTATGTTTATCAGTATAACTATACAATCTTCTACCTATCATACACTTCAGTTTTATTTTCTACTTGAATTCTTTTCTCTTAATCCCCAGATCAGTTGTATTGCCCTCAATTCTACTTTGAATCACATTTTTTCCCCATATGCACCTCTTAGTTGATCTTGTTCACTATTTTTCCTTGGAATTTCCTTTTTTTGTGTGTCTTCATAAATCTATATATTTCACCTCAAACTCTGGAGCACCAGACTCTTATTACTAACTACCATTCAGTACATACACCTGCTATTTCACAACCACCTCCAGGACAACATATATTTAAACTGAACTCATTATTTCCCATTCCCATTTCAATCAGTTTCTCATAAAATAGGTAACCTCTCATCAGTGGCTTAATCAACTTAACAGTTTCATCAAGCTCCATGTTAATCTTCATATTAAATTATTCAACAAACCTACCTTCTTCCTAAATATATGAGGTATCTTTAATTGTTTAAAGGTATCATTAAAGGTATCTTTAATTGTTTAGTTTCTCTTTCCACCCTCTAATCCTGAGTATGTAGATAATCTTTTCCCAAACTATGTAAAATTTCCCTTAGTGAATTTATTGCTTCCAGTTCAGTTCAGCTCAGTCACTCAGTCATGTCCAACTCTTTGTGATATCATGAATTGCAGCATGCCAGACCTCCCTATCCATCACCAGTTCCTGGAGTTTACTCAAACTCATGTCCATTAAGTCGGTGATGCCATCCAGACACCTCATCCTCTGTTGTCCCCTTCTCCTCCTGCCCCCAATCCCTCCCAGCATCAGGATCTTTTCTAATAAGAACTCAGCATGTGAGGTGGCCAAAATATTGGAGTTTCAGCTTCAGCATCAGTCTTTCCAATGAACACTCAGGACTGATCTCTTTTAGGATGGACTGGTTGGACATCCTTGTAGTCCAAGGGACTCTCAAGAGTCTTCTTCAACACCACAGTACAAAAACACCAATTCTTCAGTGCTCAGCTTTCTTCAGAATCCAACTCTCACATCCATACACTACCACTGGAAAACCATAGCCTTGACTAGACGGACCTTTGTTGGCAAGTAATGTCTCTGCTTTTTAATATGCTATCTAGGTTGGTCATAACTTTCTTTCCAAGGAGTAAGCATCTTTTAATTTCATGGCTGCAATCACTATCTGCAGTGATTTTGGAGCCCCCAAAAATAAAGTCTGACACTGTTTCCATTGTTTCCCCATCTATTTTCCATGAAGTGATGGGACCAGGTGCCATGATCTTAGTTTTCTGAATGTTGAGCTTTAAGCCAACTTTTTCACTCTCCTCTTTCACTTCATCAAGAGGCTCTTTAGTTCCTCTTCACTTTCTGCCATAAGGGTGGTGTCATCTGCATATTTGAGGTTATTTGTATTTCTCCTGGCAATCTTGATTCCAGCTTGTGCTTCTTCTAGCCCAGGTTTTCTCATGATATACTCTCCATATAAGTTAAATAAGCAGGGTGACAATATACAGCCTTGATGAACTCCTTTTCCAGTTTGGAACCAGTCTGTTCCATGTTCAGTTTTAACTGTTTTTTCTTGATGTGCATACAGATTTCTCAGGAGGTGGGTAACTTGGTCTGGTATTTGCATCTCTTGAACAATTTTCCACAGTTCAGTGTGATCCATACAGTCCAAGGCTTTAGTGTAGTCAATGAAGCAAAAATAGATGCTTTTCTGGAATTCTCTTGCTTTCCTCTCCCTTTTCTAAATCCACCTTATACATCTGGAAGTTCTCAATTCACATCCTGTTGAAGCCTAGCTTGAAGCATTTTGAGAACTGCTTTGCTAGCATGAGGAATGGACACAATTGTTCAGTAGTCTGAACACTCTTTGGCATTGCCTTTCTTTGGAATTGGAATGAAAACTGACCTTTTCCAGTCCCGTGGCCACTGCTAAGTTTTCCAAATTTGCTGGCATGTTGATTGCAGCACTTTCAGAGCATCATCCGTTAGGACTTGAAAATACTCAACTGTAATGCCATCATCTCCACTAACTTTGTTCATGGTGATGTTTCCTAAGGCCCTCTTAACTTCGCATTCCAGGCTGTCTGGCTCTAGGTGAATGATTACACTACCATGGTTATCTGGATCATGAAGATCTTTTTTGTATAGTTCTTCTGTGTATTCTTCCTATCTGTTCTTAATATCTTTGATTCTGTTAGTTCCGTCCCACTTCTGTCCTTTATTGTGCCCATCTTTGCAGGAAATGTTCCCTTGGTATCTCTGATTTTCTTGAAGGGAACTGTAGTCTTTCCCATTCTACTATTTTCCTCTGTTTCTGTCAATCATATTTTGTTTAATTATCCATCCTTTGAATGACATGTTGTGAATGTCAATATTTAGTAATTATGAGTAGATCTGCAATGAAGATTTGTGTGGAAAATTCTACATGAAAATAAATGTTTAATTCTGTGGGGAGTATGGCTGAGAGCAAAATTGCTGTTTGTAAAGTAAGCCATTTATAATTTTGAAAGCAAGTGCTGAGCTACTTTGCAGAGTGACTATATGGTTTGACATCAGCACCAATAATATAGTAATGACTGGGTTTTCTGCATCCTGACTAACAATTGATTTTTTTTTTTTGCCTTTCTATTGATGTGTTTCAATATCACATTGTGTTTTAAGTTTGTGCTTCCCTAATGGATAATGATATTGAATGTCTTTAATGTGTTTATTTGGAACCTGCATATCCACCTAAATGAAACCCCTAGTCATATCTTTTGCCCATTTTCTAATTGTGTTGTTTGTTAAATATTGACTTTGCAGATATACATCTATTTTATGGGATTTGTAGTTTGAGCCTGTTTTCTCCAAGTCTGTATTTATTTTTTCTCAGGTCAAAAGGTATTTTTTTTTCCAGTTTTTATTTTGATAAACTTTTTGTTTCTGTTTGGACCTATGCTTTTGGTGTCAAGTGTATGAGCTCTTTGTCAATCTTAAGTCTTGAAATTTTCTGCTTTGATATCTTTAAAAGATATAGTTATTTTTCCATTTATTTTTATTAGTTGGAGGCTAATTACTTTACAATATTGTAGTGGTTTTTGCCATACATTAGCAAAGCAATGTCTCTGCATTTTAAGTAACTCAAAAAGTAACTCAAAAAGAGAGACAAGTTTATACAAATAGAGTTTTATATTTAAGACCATGATTCTTTTTGAGTTACTTTTTACAAATGGCGAGAGACTATTTTTCTGATTTATTGATGTCAATGACCAAGCTAGACAGCACATTAAAAAAGCAGAGACATTGCTTTGTTAACAAAGTCTGTCTAGTCAAAGCTATGGTTTTTCCAGTAGTCAGGTATGGATGTGAGAGTTGGACTATAAAGAAAATAGCACCGAAGAACTGGTGCTTTTGAACTGTGGTGTTGAAGACTCTTGAGAGTCCCTTGGACTGCAGGGAGATCCAACTAGTCCATCTAAAAGGAGATCAGTCCTGAATATTCATTGGAAGGACTGATGCTGAAGCTGAAGCTCCAATACTTTGGCCACCTGATGCGAAGAACTGACTCATTGGAAGAGACCCTGATGCTGGGAAAGATTAAAGGCAGGAAGAGAAGGGGAGGAGAGGATGAGGTGGTTGGATAGCATCACCAACTCGATGGGAATGAACTTGAGCAAGCTCCAGGAGTTGGTGATGGACAGGGAATCCTGGCGTGCTCAGTCCATGGGGTCGCAAAGAGTCAGAAATGACTGAGCAACAGCAATGAACTGAACTGAATTTTCTAGAAGACAATTTACTCTAGCTTTGAAAAGGCTACATTTATCTACTGGGTTATTTTGCTCCTTTGTTAAAAATTAATTGGACATTTTTGTTTCCGTGTATTTCTCAGAAATCTGTTCCATTGATCTATGTGTCATGCCTTCCACAAATATACACTGTTTTGATCATTGTAACTACAGGAAAATCTTAAACATTAGGAAAGTGAGTCTTCTCAATTCATTCTTGTTTTTCAAAATTGTTTTAGCTGTATTAATCTCCTTTCCTGTACATTAATCTTGTCTATGTTTACCAAAAATTCTTCCATGTTTTTGACATAAATTTTGTTAAACCTATAGATAAATTTAGGAAGTTTTACATTTTTATTATTTACTATTGATTCTTCCAATCTATGAACTCAGTGTTTATCTCCATTTATATGTCTTCTTTGATTTCCTTTATTATATTTTGTAATTATCACCATATACTCTACATGTTTTATTTTTTTTTATTTATTTTTTAAAATTAGTTGGAGGCTAATTACTTTACAATATTGCAGTGGTTTTTGTCATACATTGACATGAATCAGCCTTGGATATTCATGTATTTCCCATCCTGATCCCCACTCTCACCTCCCTCTCTACCCGATCCCTCTGGGTCTTCCCAGTGCACCAGGCCTGAGCACTTGTCCCATGCATCCAACCTGTGCTGGTGATCTGTTTCACCATAGATAATATACATGTTTCAATGCTGTTCTCCTGAAACATCCTTGCCTTCTCCCACAGAGTCCAAAAGTCTTTTCTATACTTTTGTGTCTCTTTTTCTGTTTTGCATATAGGGTTATCATTACCATCTTTCTAAATTCCATATATATGTGTTAGGATACTGTAATGGTCTTTATCTTTCTGGCTTACTTCACTCTGTATAATGGGCTCCAGTTTCATCCATCTCACTAGAACTGATTCAAATGAATTCTTTTTAATGGCTGAGTAATATTCCATGGTGTATATGTACCACAGCTTCCTTATCCATTCGTCTGCTGATGGGCATCTAGGCTGCTTCCATGTCCTGGCTATGATAAACAGTGCTGCGATGAACATTGGGGTGCACATATCTCTTTCGGATCTGGTTTCCTCGGTGTGTATGCCCAGAACTGGGATTGCTGGGTCATATGGCAGTGCTATTTCCAGTTTTTTAAGAAATCTCCACACTGTTCTCCATAGCGGATGTACTAGTTTGCATTCCCACCAACAGTGTAAGAGGGTTCCCTTTTCTCCACACCCTCTCCAGCATTTATTGCTTGTAGACTTTTGGATAGCAGCCATCCTGACTGGAGTGTAATGGTACCTCATTGTGGTTTTGATTTGCATTTCTCTGTTAATGAGTGATGTTGAGCATTTTTTCATGGTTTGTTAGCCATCTGTATGCCTTCCTTGGAGAAATGTCTGTTTAGTTCTTGGCCCATTTTTTGATTGGGTCATTTATTTTTCTGGAGTTGAGCTGGAGGAGTTGCTTGTATGTTTTTGAGATTAATCCTTTGTCTGTTGCTTCGTTTGCTATTATTTTCTCCCAATCTGAGGGCTGTCTTTCCACCTTGCTTATAGTTTCCTTTGCTGTGCAAAAGCTTTTAAGTTTCATTAGGTCCCATTTGTTTATTTTTGCTTTTGTTTCTAATATTTTGGGATGTGGGTCATAGAGGATCCTGCTGTGATTTATGTCAGAGAGTGTTTTTCCTATGTTCTCCTCTAGGAGTTTTATGGTTTCTGGTCTTACATTTAGATCTTTAATCCATTTTGAGTTTATTTTTGTGTATGGTGTTAGAAAGTGTTCTAGTTTCATTCTTTTACAGGTGGTTGACCAGTTTTCCCAGCACCACTTGTTAAAGAGGTTGTCTTTTTTCCATTGTATATCCTTGCCTCCTTTGTCGAAGATAAGGTGACCATAGGTTCGTGGATTTATCTCTGGGGTTTCTATTCTGTTCCATTGATCTATATTTCTGTCTTTGTGCCAATACCATACTGTCTTGATGACTGTGGCTTTGTAGTATAATCTGAAGTCAGGCAGGTTGATTCCTCCAGTTCCATTCTTCTTTCTCAAGATTACTTTGGCTATTCTAGGTTTTTTGTATTTCCATACAAATTGTGAATTTATTTACTCTAGTTCTGTGAAAAATACCGTTGGTAGCTTCATAGGGATTGCATTATATCTATGGATTGCTTTGGGTAGTATAGCCATTTTGACAATATTAATTCTTCCAATCCATGAACACGGTATATTTCTCCATCTGTTTGTGTCCTCTTTGATTTCTTTCATCAGTAATTTATAGTTTTCTATGTATAGGTCTTTTGTTTCTTTAGGTAGATATACTCCTAAGTATTTTATTCTTTTTGTTGCAATGGTGAATGGTATTGTTTCCTTAATTTCTCTTTCTGTTTTCTCATTGTTAGTGTATAGGAATGCAAAAGATTTCTCTGTGTTAATTTTATATCCTGCCACTTTACTATATTCATTGATTAGCTCTAGTAATTTTCTGGTAGAGTCTTTAGGGTTTTCTATGTAGAGGATCATGTCATCTGCAAACAGCAAGAGTTTCACTTCTTCTTTTCCTATCTGGATTCCTTTTACTTCTTTTTCTGCCCTGATTGCTGTGGACAACACTTCCAAAACTATGTTGAATAGGAGTGGTGAGAGTGGGCACGCTTGTCTTGTTCCTGATTTCAGGGGAAATGCTTTCAATTTTTCACCATTGAGGGTAATGCTTGCTGTGGGTTTGTCATATATAGCTTTTATTATGTTGAGGTATGCTCCTTCTATTCCTGCTTTCTGGAGAGTTTTGATCATAAATGGATGTTGAATTTTGTCAAAGGCTTTTTCTGCATCTATTGAGATAATCATATGGTTTTTATCTTTCAATTTGTTAATGTGGTGTATCACATTGATTGATTTGTGGATATTAAAGAATCCTTGCATTCCTGCAATAAAGCCCACTTGGTCATGGTGTATGATTTTTTTAATATGTTGTTGGATTCTGTTTGCTAGAATTTTGTTAAGGATTTTTGCATCTATGTTCATCAGTGATATTGGCCTGTAGTTTTCTTTTATTGTGGCAACTTTGTCTCGTTTTGGAATTAGGGTGATGGTGGCCTCATAGAATGAGTTTGGAAGTTTACCTTCTTCCAAAATTTTCTGGAAGAGTTTGAGTAAGATAGATGCTAGCTCTTCTCTAAATTTTTGATAGAATTCAGCTGTGGAGCCATCTGGTCCTGGGCTTTTGTTTGGTGCAAGATTTCTGATTACAGTTTCGATTTCCTTGCTTTTTATGGGTTTGTTAAGTTCTTCTATTTCTTCCTGGTTCAGTTTTGGAAAGTTATACTTCTCTAAGAACTTGTCCATTTCTTCCAAGTTGTCCATTTTATTGGCATAGAGCTGCTGGTAGTAGTCTCTTATGATCCTTTGTATTTCAGTGTTGTCTGTTGTGATCTCTCCATTTTGTTTCTAATTTTGTTAATTTGGTTCTTCTCCCTTTGTTTCTTAATGGGTCTTGCTAAATGTTTGTAAATTTTGTTTATTTTTTCAAAAAACCAGCCTTTAGCTTTGTTGATTTTTGCTATGGTCTCTTTAGTTTCTTTTGCATTTCTTTCTGCCCTAATTTTTAAGATTTCTTTCCTTCTACTAACCCTGGGGTTCTTCATTTCTTCCTTCTCTAGTTGCTTTAGGTGTAGGGTTAGGCTATTTATTTGACTTTTTTCTTGTTTCTTGAGGTAGGCCTGTAATGCTATGAATCTTCCCCTTAGCACTGCTTTTACAGTGTCCCATAGGTTTTGGGTTGTTGTGTTTTCATTTTCATTCATTTCTATGCATATTTTTATTTCTTTTTTGATTTCTTCTATGATTTATTGGTTATTCAGAAGCGTGTTGTTTAGCCTCCATATGTTTGAATTTTTAATAATTTTTTTTCCTGTAATTGAGATCTAATCTTACTGCACTGTGGTCAGAAAAGATGACTGGAATGATTTCAATTTTTTTGAATTTACCAAGACTAGATTTATGGCCCAGGATGTGATCTATTCTGGAGAAGGTTCCGTGTGCACTTGAGAAAAACGTGAAGTTGATTGTTTTGGGGTGAAACGTCCTATAGATGTCAGTCAGGTTTAGCTGGTCCATTGTGTCCTTTAAAGTTTGTGTTTCCTTGTTAATTTTCTGTTTAGTTGATCTATCCATAGTTGTGAGTGGGGTATTAAAGTCTCCCACTATTATTGTGTTACTATTAATTTCCTCTTTCATACTCATTAGTATTTGCCTTACATATTGCGGTGCTCCTATGTTGGGTGCATATATATTTATAATTGTTATATCTTCTTCTTGAATTGATCCTTTGATCATTATGTAGTGTCCTTATTTGTCTCTTTTCACAGCCTTTATTTGAAAGTCTATTTTATCTGATATGAGTATTGCAACTCCTGCTTTCTTTTGGTCTCCGTTTGCATGAAATATTTTTTTCCAGCCCTTCACTTTTAGTCTGTATGTGTCTCTTGTTTTGAGGTGGGTTTCTTGTAGACAGCATATATACGGATCTTATTTTTGTATCCATTCAGCCAATCTTTGTCTTTTGGTTGGGGCATTCAACCCATTTACATTTAAGGTAATTATTGATAGGTGTGGTCCCATTGCCATTTACTTTGTTGTTTTGAGTTCACGTTTATACAACCTTTCTGCACTTCCTGTCTAGAGAAGATCCTTTAGCATTTGTTGAAGAGCTGGTTTGGTGGTGCTGAATTCTCTCAGCTTTTGCTTGTCTGTAAAGCTTTTGATTCTCCTTCATATCTGAATGAGATCCTTGCTGGGTACAGTAATCTAGGTTGTAGATTATTCTCCTTTGTTACTTTTAGTATGTCCTGCCATTCCCTTCTGGCCTGGAGGGTTTCTATTGATAGATCAGCAGTTATCCTTATGGGAATCCCTTTGTGTGTTATTTGTTGTTTCTCCCTTGCTGCTTTTAATGTTTGTTCTTTGTGTTTGATCTTTGTTAGTTTGATTAATATGTGTCTTGGGGTGTTTTGCCTTGGGTTTATCCTGTTTGGGACTCTCTGGGTTTCTTGGACATGGGTGGCTATTTCCTTCCCCATTTTAGGGAGGTTTTCAGCTATTATCTCCTCCAGTATTTTCTCATGACCTTTCTTTTTTTCTTCTTCTTCTGGGACTCCTATGATTCGAATGTTGGGGTGTTTCACATTGTCCCAGAGGTCCCTGAGGTTGTCCTCATTTCTTTATATTCTTTTTTCCTCTCTGCTTCATTTGTTTCCACCATTTTATCTTCTACCTCACTTATCCTATCTTCTGTCTCCATTATTCTACTCATGGTTCCCTCCAGAGTGATTTTGATCTCATTTATTGCATTATTCATTTTTAATTGACTCTTTTTTACTTCTTCTAGGTCCTTGTTAAACATTTCTTTCATCTTCTCAATCTTTGTCTCCAGGCTATTTATTTGTAACTCCATTTTGTTTTCAAGATTTGGGATTTTTATTATCATTATTCTAAATTCTTTTTCAGGTAGATTCCCTATCTTCTCCTCTTTTTTTGATTTGGTGGGCATTTTTCATGTTCCTTTACTTGTTGAGTATTTCTCTGCCTTTACATGTTTTATTACTTCATATTTGTTATTTCACTTTCTTTAGAGGTATTATAAATAATGTTCCTCTACACTACAGCATATTTTATATTTATAGGCATCTATTAATATGATTAATCAATGTTTATCATTCCTCCATCATGTAACTCATTTTGGTCAACTTTGCATGCATATTTGTCCACTTTTGAATCATATCAAATAGATGTTCATGTCCAAATGTAGTGAAATGTGAAAAGATACTATCCTAGATCTTCCTTACAATACAGAACATTCTATATATACGTGGCAAAGTATTACATGCCAAAGTATGACTAACTGGATAAGAATATCATATTTCCTTTTGTTATTAGAAATATTCTGTTCATTCATTGATTCTTCTCTTGGAGGAAATTGTGATAGCATTGTTTGATGACTTGCAGTAGATTTCATTTGTATGATCAATTTCAGTATCACCATTACAAAGTTAAAATCCTTCTCAGAGTTGATATATAGGGCAGCAAAATTAAAAACAATGTATTGGACAACAAAATTAGAAAATTGAAATATGCCAATGAAAAAAAAATGAGTCCAGAAATAAACTCTTACTTATGCAGTCTGATTTTCAATTAGGATGCATGACTACTCAAGGGAAGGAAGGACAGTTTTTTCCACCAATTATATTGAGATAATTGGATATCAACAGGCAAAAGAACAGATATGGACCCTTACTTATACCATATAAAAATTAACTCCAAATGAATCAAGTATTCATACATCAAGCACTAAAATTCTTAGAGGAAAACAAGGCAGAACTATTCATAACACTCGATTGTGGAATGGTTTCTTGACTATAACACTGAAATCCTGGGCAACAGAAGAAAAAGTAGATAGATTAGAATTTATCATAATTAAAAACTACTGTGCATCAAAGGACACTATCAGTAAAGTAAAAAGCTAAGCCACAAAATAAGAGAAAATGTTAGCAAATCATATATCTGATGAAGAATTTATATATAGAACATTTAAAATACTCCTACAGCTCCAGTACAAAGAAACATAAAACCCAATTTAAAAATGGCAAAGGACTTGAATAGACATTTCTTTAAAAAAGATATATCGATGGTGAATAAGTACATGAAAGTTGCTCAACTTTACTCTTAGGCTATTGCAGGTTGAAACTCCAACTAGATACCATTTCACATCTATTGGGATGCCTATTATTGAAAAAATTCAGAAAATATCAAGCACTAATGAGAATATAGAGAAATTGGAATACCTGTGCATTTCAGGTGGAAATGTAAAAGTGCTATAGATCATGTGGAAAACTGCATGGTGAGTCCTCAAAAAAATATAATACTATATTATCCTAAAATTCCACATCTAGGTATATACTCTAAAACATTGATAGCACTGACTCAAAGAAACGTTTATACACCCATGGTCTTAGCAGGATTATTCACAAATAGCTGAAAGCTGAAAACACTGGAATGCCTATCAACAGTATGAACATACAGTGATATATACATACAATGGAAAATTATGTAGCTTTAAAAAAGAATTGAAATTCTGACAAATGGTACAATACGCATAAAGGTTGAAAACCTTATACTAAATTAAATGAGCCAGTCACATGGGACAAGTATTGGATGATTCTGCTTTTATGAGGTACCTGCAGACACCAATTCATAGGGACATAGTAGAAAGGTAGTTGTAGGGGTCCGGGGGAAGAGGGGATGATAAGTCACTATTTAAGGGATAGTTTCCTCTTGGGAGGATGTAAAAGTTCTAAAGTTTGATAGTGATGATAGATGCACAAAGATGTGAATGTACTTAATGCCACCGACTTGATACACAAAAATGTTAAAGCAATACATTTTATGCATCGGTTATTTTATGACAATAAAGTGTATTTGTCAGGCAAAATTTCCATTTTATGACACCACAAAAATAATACAATATTTAAACATAATTTGATAAAAAGAAGTGTAAGATATACACTGAAAACTAAAACTACATTATTAAAAGAGTGATCTACATAAATGTAAAGACATCTCCAACAAATGATTGGAAGATTCAATATTGTTAATATTGAAATACTCTCAAAATTGATCTGCAAATTCAATGCAATCCTTAAAAAATCCAAATGTCTCTTTTGCAGACATGACAAGCTGATCTTAAAAGTCTTACAGAAATTACAGCAACACAGAACAGCAAAATCAATCTCAGAACCATAGTTTTCAAGAAAACTTGAAACTGAAAAAAAAACACAGTTCCAAAACATATTACAACACTAAAATAATCAAGGCAGTGTAATACTGTCTCAGGAATAAGGATAGACATTTAGTTCAGTGGAATGGAAGAGGGAGTCCTAAACAAAGCTACATGCTTAATCATTGGTTTTTGACAAAGATATCGAGACAGTTCAAAGGAAAAAAGATGATCTTTTAAAACAATGGTCCTGGAGCAAATATATATCCACATTCAAATGAAGCTAAATGACTGCATAACAATATTCACAAAAATTAACTGAAAGGAACCGTAGATCTAAATGTAGAGCTAAGATGAGGATTTTAGCAGACTGATTGAATTTCATCAAAATTAAGAACTTTTGTGCTGCAAATGATGCAACCAAGAAAGTGAAGAACAAACTAAAGAGCAGTATTATATCTTGTATGGCACTTGTATCCAGAATCTATAGAGAACATTTACAAGCCCACAATAAAAAGACAAATAACCCAATTTAAAATGGGAAGGGATTTAAATAAGCTCATCTCCATAGGAGATATACTGATGGACAAAATGCCCATGATATGCATCTTAGGAAAATGCAAATCAAAACCCCGAGGAGATAGTACTTCACATTCATTGGGGTGACTATTATAATAAAAAACACAGTGAGGATATGAAGCAACTGGGATCTTGGTATTCTTTATACCAGCACTGCTCAAATTCTAGTATCATTTTTTCCACTCTCACTCCAGTAAGAGCTGCTGTCTAATTAGCTTCATGTTGTCTCATACTATATGTGTGTATATGTATATATACACACACATCTGTATGTTTCTTTTTCTTCTGCCAAGGGCACATAGGATGACTCCCTTCACACTTTTAGAATCCTTAATCTACAAAGCAACTCTGTGTTAGTGCTCAGCCCTTTATGTCCAGCAATAATTCTGCTGTGAGCTCTGTCCTCTATGAGATTGTTGTACTTTGCCTAGGATTCCAATTCTCTGTGCTGATATCAGCAAGTTCTCTATAGGTAGCATTCTATTTCCATAAAATTAACATCGTGTTTCCTTTTCTTCTGTATTATAGTGCTGTATTTCCTGTTAACCTTCAGAAACCATTTCCCTCGTATTTTTGTCCTGATCTATATTTTTATTATTTGACACAATTAATGGAAAATTTTTACCATGCCCCAGAGTGGAAACTCCTTATCTCTCTTCCATAGAATAATGGATATCTCCCAATTCATCTAATAATAATTTCTTTAATCAGTCTTTGGAGTAAGTAAGCACAGAGGAAGGAAGCTCCACTTGTAATGTGATGATTTTAGCAAAGATTTATCAAAGGGGAGTTGAACTTTTCTGATGGATGAGGCCAAGAAAGGAGAGCTTTAAAATGTTGAGTTCTATCGCAGCGTGAGATTGCTTCATGTTAGATTATTTTCAATATTTTTGCATATATTTGTTAATTTATTTATTAGAAAACACAAAACTTCCTAAACCACTTTCTTTTAGGTAAATTACTTCTAATCGGCATATAATTAGACTGTGTAAGTGTTTCAACATCACCAATTATTATGTCTTTTGGAGGGGAAAAATTTGCTAATACTTAATATCATCATAATTGCTATGGTGGTAATTCTGCTTGCTTAATATAAGTTCTTTGTATTTTAATTGTCTGATTTGTTGGTTTGGCTTAATTGCACCATTTCCATAGATTTAACTTTCCAGCTTTATGTAATGTTTAGAACACCAAGAGGAATATCTTTTTTTCTAATTTAAAGTAATATCACTTTATACATCTGTTATGAAAATTTAACCTCATGTACTATTACTGTTTTATTTTAAATTGGCCTTGATATAGCAATAATTGTTGTGAAATAATTTTTTTTAAATTCTTTATTTTGCTCTTTTTTAATTGTAGGAAACTATTAGATGATAATATCAATCTAATCTATTCTAAGTAGCAGTTCATAGAAGGGGATGTGATACATGAGAGTGTAGCACATAAGTATTAAATGTACATATAAACATTGAAAATTATATATATATGCATATACATACATATTTATATATGTATTTGACAGAAATATATAAAGCACTTTGGAGCATAGTCACAGAATTTTGGAAAATTTTTGAATAAACTTTGAATAAATTTAAATTTATTCATTCTATGATTATATTATTGAATTCCAAATTTTTATTATTTGAATTACTAAAATGCTTTGAATATCATAGTTGAAAGAGTTAAAAGGTACTGTTATGTTTTTAGTTAAAAGTACAGACTTCTTGATAAAACAACATGGTGCTTCTTGAAGAAATGGCCTCGTGATCAGTTTCTATGTTTTTCTACCTTTCCTCATTATGGGTGCCATTATTGCTTTTAAGAGGAATAAATCAAAGATATTTCAGAACAGACAGGATGCAATAAGTGAAGAGTAAGTAAACTCAATATTTTTATATTTAATAATAAAGGTGCTCTATGGAAAAATTAAAATATTATTCAGAATATTATGACTGGGGACTCTTAGATGGATTGAGCTAATCTTTAGATATCTACCAAATGTTTAAAAATGTACCAGATTTTTTTCAGATTTCGGGCAAGTGGGTATCCTTCATGTCTATATAGATATAAGAGCAACTGAAGTTACAGAGCTTACTCTGTAAGCTCAGTACCTTTCAAATAGAAAGTCAAGTTGGCTGTAATTACTTAGAAACTTCTGTCTACTTCCTAAGCAATGCTCTTATCTTGCATTGGCATTCAGTTTTGCCAAGATTAACAGAGACTAGGAAGCACAGAACATGGGGCTGGTGATGATGAATAGATATGGGCAGCTTCTCCATGGCTCAGCAGATAAGGAATCCACCTGCAATCCAGGAGGCACAGGAAACACTGGTTTGATCCCTGAGTTGGGAAGATTCCCAGGGGAGGAAATAGCAACCCCTACAGTATTCTTGTCTGGAGAGTTCCATGGGCAGAGGAGGCTGTCCAAAGGGTCACAAAGAGTTGGACTTGACTGAATGACTAAGCAAGGAGGCAAATATAGAATATGGAGCAAGTGAAGATGAATAGAACAAGGGCAGCCTGGAATATAGGACAGATGAGAAAATACAAAATGGTTACAATGAGGGAGAGCACACATGCCTATGTTACACAGAATTAATATTGCTCATGTGTCTCTAAAATTAGAATTAAGGCACTTATTAAGCTTTTCCTTCTTTTGTGTGTGTGTAGAAAAGCCTGTTTAGGTCTTTTTAAAATTTTTAAATGAGGTATAATTTACATAAGACATGATATCAGTTTCTTGTGTACAACATAATGCTTTGATATTTGTATATATTGTGAACTAATTGCCACAGTAAGTCTAGTTAAACTTTGGTACATAGTTAATAAATTTGATTTTCTTCTGATGAGGACTTTTAAGACCTATTTCAGCAAGATTCAAATATGCAATTTTTTATTGACTGAAGTCAGCAGGTTTACATTACATCCCCATGACATAATTATTTTTTAACTGGAAATTTGTATCTTTTGGCCCTCTTTACCTATTTTGCCCACCAGACTTCTACCTATTAATCTGGCAACCACCAATCTCATCTCTGTATCCATGAGGGTTGTGTTTTTATTTTTACATTCCACATATAGGTGGATCATAATTCTGTCTGATTTATTCCACTGTCATACAGATTTTTCCTTCACTGTAACACCAATAAAAGCCACAATTTGCTTAGAGAATATTAGCAAGTTGAGAACGCAGTGTTAAGGGTAAAGAAGTGTGTCTCATTTCTTCATTGTAAAGGAAATAATTTCTATTCTTGTTTGTCAGAGAAAAATAATAATATACAATTTCTATCAACATTACAGCTTAGTTTATAAACAAGTTAGCAGCAACCAATAAATTCAGGGTAGTATTCTTCATGATTCATGTGGACATTTACATAATCATTCAAATGTTACAAGTTGACTTAATTGAATTATATCTAACATAAGTCTTCCTGGGCTCTAACTTAAGATACCTTAGAAAAATCTGGATAGTGCTCATGATGGCCTAAATTTTAGAGCATCAGTGAGTGGTTTTAGGGGTTCAAGGACAAGAAATGATGTAGAGCGGAAACACAAAATGGTGGTCAGGAACTCTATGGTTAGGAATTCAGTCATTCTATCACCCAAAGCCTTTATGATTGACATCATCTCTTCTTCTCCATAGGGTTTCCCTAGTGGTTCAGATGGTAGAGAGCCCACCTGCAATGCAGGAGACCCAGGTTCAATCCCTGGGTCAGGAAGAGCCCCAGGAGAAGAGAATGGAGACCTACTCCAGTAGTCTTACCTGGAGAACTTCATGGACAGAAGAGCCTTATGGGCTATTGTCTGTGGGTTCACATAGAGTCGGACATGACTGAGCTACTTCATACACACTTTATACACACTTTTATACTTCTTCTCTATGACTATCCTCTCCAAAATAACTAATTGGGTTACATATGCCCAGAGTACCTCTTTCAACCCTTTCTAGTTTCATTTTCAAATAAAAACCTCAATTTCTCAAAACCAGAGCCTATTAATTCATTTTATCAAGCATGCATACTTAGTTGCATCTGAATCTTTGGACTGTAGCCCAGGCTCCTCTGTCCGTGGGATTTCCCAGGCAAGAATACTGGAGTAGGTTTCCATTTCCTCCTGCAGGGGATCTTCTGACCCAGGGATGGAATCTGAGCCTCCTGAATCACAGGCCGATTCTTTACCTGCTGAACCATTGAGGAAGCTCCCATTTTATCAAGAGACGAAGTAAATAGCTGTGCTAGTGTCTCTAGTTTCAGCCAGTGTTCTGTCAGGATTTATAATCACAAGTTAGGTGTTCAAGCCTAATTTCATCATGTAGCCAAAGAATTTAGGAGGAGTTTTATACCATGACATTTCCTTTCAACAGGAGCTGAGTGTGTATGGCGAGACAAAAGAAAAATGGAGTTTGTGTAAATACCGCAATTTGTAACTAAGCATAAATGAAAGAGAGGCCTCATTAAAGACCTCATTAACAGAAGTGAGCTAATAACTATTTACATAGTTATTTTATAGAAATAACATAATTGAAGCTATGATAACTTAAGAATTCACATGTAAATTATCTGCTTAACTTTGGAGAAGCATTATCATAGATAATTGATAAATGATAAAAATATAGATAGATAAATGATAAATGACAGGTAAATGATAAAAACATCATGATTTATCATAGATAAATGATATGATTTATCATTTATATGATTTATCACTTAAATCACAGATAAATCTATGATTTACTATAGATAAATGAAAAAGATATCATGATCATAGACTTTTATCCTATTTTCCAAGTAGACAAAATAGAGAAAAGTAATAGACAGATTTTAAGTTTGAAATTTGAAAAATGCTTAACATATGTAAAAGTTAGGCTAACATTAGGAAAAAAACAAACAATAGAATACATGATCCCTGAATGGAATATAGGAAGCAAAGTGGATATTGTTGCATATTAATTGAATAACCAGTACAAATCTAGTTTTTTCAGTTTTTGTAATTTTAAGATTACAGTATTTCCTAACCTTAGAAATAATTCTATTTCTTTCATACAGATCTTTATCAGAAGTCAGCAGTAGTAACAGCACCCAGTCAAGTTAAAGGTGAAGTAAAGGAATCAAGTTATTGACAGTATCACATAATTCCTTAAATACTTAAAAATACTTTTAACATTACCTCAGTTAATTATTTCCATATTTAATCATTTAATTTCTATTTGTTACTGTCACATAGTAAATCAAAAATCAAAACAAAGTATTTGATTTAATTTTATATTTATCTGGAAATATTTAATGTTACTCGCATTAGCCACAGTTTTATTAACAAACATTTTTATAAAAAGAAATGACTTTAAAGAAATTTTAAATGTGTTCTTAAAATATTTGTGAGCAATCATGCATTTGATAGATTTAAGATTCTTACTGAGAGGTTTACACAAATCTTCTCCCAACACTTGTATTATTACTCACTAACTCCCTGGTTATTGTTCTCCTTATTTTAGATATAAGGAAACAGACAAAGAGTGTAAATTATTCCCCATGTATATAGAATGTTAGGGAGTTTTTGAGTTCAAGTTTAAGATAATCAGACCCCAGGGTTGAAACTCTTAAAAACTCCACAATTTTCCCACATATTTTCTGATATAAGACTGGGGATGGGGAATGGAATTTACATTTTTTGAGGATTTAGTAGATTCCAGGCAAATGCCAACTGCACTCACCCTGCAGGGCGGAAGAACAATTCTTTATTATAATATGGGATATTGAAGGCTTCTGTATATGTTGTTCAAATTTCTAACTCAAATGTGTAAAGAAATCATGATATTTCACATATTTGACTTATCACTGGGAGTATAGGAAAAAAATGAGAAACTCATCTAAGAATGAGATTGTGAGTTCATCTCTTTACTTACCTACCATATATAACTGTGATGGAGAGTGAAATCAATGGATCTCTATTTCCTTTTCTGCCAGTGAAGAAAACATTTATAACTCACTTCCTCAATGTAAAGTAGTCTTATTTATGCCTAGACCAATCTCCACCTCTTCTCTGATCATGTTATTAAAAGCCCACATCTTAGGTGAAGATTTTGGCCCTTGGCTGTCTTATTCTCATGTCCTACAATCATAGTTTCGTCATCATACTGGGTGCCTTCACCAGCACTCCTCACCTCCACACAATTTCAGCCATTTTCTCCTATAGTGATACACTGAGCTCTCCATCTCCCTGTTTGATTTTTTTCCCAGCTCTATGTCATAACTTCAGTATCATGCTTTCATTTACATTTTTTTTTCTATTTTTCACAATCATTTCTTACCAGCATTATTTTAGGATTATATTAAGGACTTGCCTCCAGAATTTGACACATTCATTCCATAAATATATTTTATAAGTTGATTGTAAAGTGTGCTGAAAGGTAACTCATTATATGGAAAAGATGAGAGAAGGAGGAACTGGGGTGCAATTTTAAATATGGCCAACTGAGTAAGCCCTGTTGAGCAAGTGATGTGTTAGCCAAGACTTGGAGGAGGTACAAATAATTATGTAGTTTAGATATTTGAAAGGAGTCACCTGACATCACAGAGCCCAACTCACAGAAGGCTTTTATTTAAATGCAAAGGATGCAGGGCAGCAAGAGAGGAATGCATGCATACACTGGGGGCCAGGGAGAAGCTTCAGGCACGAGGTCAAAAGTTTCTTATTTTAAATTTTAAACAGCCCATCATTAATCCCACTGCCCTTCTCTCAGCAAAAACACAAGCCGGGTATTCAGGCTTTCCCACAGGTTGACTCACAGCTCCACTGCAGCTGTAAACCACCCCTGTCTCACAGGCATCAAGCTGGCAGAGCTATCCTTACATGCACCTAGGCAGGAGCTTTTCAAGCACATGAAAGATCCAATGAAAAAAACCTCAGGCCTGATCCAGGAGAGAAAGGATGTTACCTCATACCAGGGGTAGTAAAGATGGTCTTAGGAATACATTTTGAATGTGAACCAACAGAGTGAGTTGAGAGTTTGGCTGTAGAGTGTAAGAAACAGTGCTTAGGTGATGTTCATTTCTTATAGAGCAGAGAGACAGCGAGGCCACAAAGTTAACTCAGAGCTCTCTGTTCCTAAATGTGTGCTCTTAATATATTTAAAAATTTATTTGAAAATTTATGGATGTTGAAAGAGAAGAATCTGCATAGGTAATCATGAGCCAAGACAGGTGTCTGATATGCCATGATCTAAAGGTTAAAGTTTCTCATTTATGAGTAGGAACATGCTTGTTCGGTTTGCAATTGTTTGGACTTTAGCTCGCCAAGCTCCTCTATTCCATAGGATTCTCCAAACAAGAATACTGGAGTGGGTTGCCATTTCCTCCTCTAGGGAATTTTTTCCGACCCAGGGATTGAACCAGCATCTCCCATGTCTCCTGTATTGCAGGCAGATTCTTTACCTGCTGAGCCACTGAGGAAACCCAAATAGGAATGTAGTTGAAGTATTAACTAATTTTGAAGTGGTAAAGGGAGGGATTTAGCATGATAATGTCCTCTTTTAAAAGATTTCACAGGGATATATTAAGAGAAAATGTGGTCAGATTCAGGCAGAACTGGAGACAAGTAAAATGGAATGCACAGTAAAAGTGTCATGAGGGTAGGATTGGATGATATGGAAAGAGTAGCAGGTTTTGAGACCTAAGGGGTAGACTTGGTTGAAATGGTGACTGAGTGGATGCATTTGGCTTAGAATAAAAGAGGATGATGAAGACTTAAACATTCTGACTCAATGGATAATGATACCTTTTACTATTGACATACTGTACAGTTGGTGAGAACCCATGTGGTTTTAGAGTGATAAAGCAGAGGGGAGTGAACAAAGAGTTTGTTTTGAACATGTGTGATACCAGTCAGAAATGCACAGAAGACTGGAAGTTCTCTTCCTCTGTAGATAAAAATAGATAAAACAGTAGTTATTTCCTTCTTCACATACTTATTGTTCTTTTCCTCTCTGTTTCCTTGTTCATGATTTTCTTTGACTCATGTTTTAGAGACATACATAAATACCATTTATAGCATTTCCTTTTAATGTGACTATCACAGATGTTTCTAGAAAAAGATTAAACAAAACAAACAAAAAAACTTGGGTTTATAAATTCTGTGGAGCACAGGCATAGATTGCGACAGTATAAACTGTCTTATTATACTAATTAATTGACATACCTATAACTTTGTAGTAAAATTAGACAGCTTATGTTAGTTTATAAAACATAGCGTTTTTATTTTTCTATGTCTCTTTTACAACAGTGGCTAAACAACATTTCAAAAAACACAGCGTGGAGAAAAGATATTATCAAGAAACAAACCATTATCTGGCCTGATTCAAGAATGGAAAAAAAAAATCTGCTTTTCTCTCCTTTTGTGATGGCTTAAAGTTTTCAATTTCACAAGCCAAAATAAATCCTGTGAGTGAAAGCATGTAGGCTTGTCTCATTTGATTCTGTTCTCAAATCCAAGTTCATGTGCCTGATGCACACTGAGCCCAAACAAATGGCAATCACAGTATTTGGAGTAGAGAAAGGTTTATTGTAGGGACCACCAAGGAGAGTAGGAGGCTAATGTTCAAAGAACCCAAACTCCCTGATGGCTTTTGGGGAAGAGTTTTTTTATAGGTAAGATTCAGGGACAAAGGCGGCAGCATGTGGAACATTCCTCTGATTGGTTGGTGGTGAGATTACAGGGCTGTGTTCCAGCCATCTCATTCATCAGCCTTTCCAGTCAGTGTGGGTCCACTTGCTTGTGCTCAGCCTGAAGTGACCTCCTCCGTCTGGGCTGAGGGGTTCTAGTTCCTGCTGAAGAACTAAAGGTATGTACAAACTACCAGGCACATCACCTGAGGAGAAACCAGCGCCAGGCCCCTTGCTGCACTATTGTTTCTTCCTGCCTTCCCTCACTTCCCTGGTTAGCAACTGTCTGAAAATGCCCTTTGAAACTCAAGGAAGGTTGAGGAAGCTGAAAGCCTTTTTCCTTCAAATAAGAAATGGGAGACATGGAAAGACTTTTGTGCCCAGGAGGGCCCCACAGGGTCCTGCTCAGCTTCAGTCCTATACTTCCATGATCCTCTAGTTGGTCCTGGGAGGTTGTTCCATCCCAAAGACACATTCTATCATGCACTCTGCCACTGACTGCCTGAGCTCAGATGCCCACAGCCCTGCTAATCACTCTCATCTCAAGAGAGGACACCTGGGTCCACTGTCTCCAGTAGCTTGTGATTCTCATGTGCTACCCATTCCAAGTTTTGGGAGATTAAGAGGATATTGAGTGTTGTAGGTCAGGACAGGCCCAGGGCCCTCAGAGAGTCCCTGGCCTCCATTCTGCCTTCAAGGGATTAAACTGAGTTCCTGGTCATAGGTAACTATTCTATCTCCAGGTGATACTTCTCTGGCCTCATGGAAAATTGAGTTCTAGAATATATCTTGTCCTTTGAAGGACCCAGACTTGCCATCTCTCTTGACGGATGTACTACTGCACATTTCAAAGTGTTATTTGTGGTTTAGGAAAGTGATCCTGGGCTAGCTGTGGGGGGAGCTCATCACAAAGGCCAAGAGTTTCCTTTTCCAAACAAGCAGCTAGCTGGTGACGGATACACAAGAGGTGGTCCAACCATACAATGGGATAGTATTCACCCGAGAAGGAAGCACTGATATGCGATAAGTGGATGAATCTTGAAACCGTTATTCTATTCATGGTTTTTGTGAATAAAGCCAGTCACAGAAACCATATATTATGCATTTCTATGGACATACAGAACAGGAACATCTGGAAAGACCAAGAATAGTGATTATTAACTGCTTGCGGGGTGGGGGGGTGTGGGAAAGAGGGGAATGAAAAACTGGGGTGGGGGATGGTAACAGTTAAAGGGTAGAGGCCTTGCTTTTGAGATGAGAGAGCAGAAACTGAATGTGGTGATGGTTGCACATATCTCTGAATATATTGAAAATCCTACAGTCATTCACCTGTGTGCTTTAAGTGGCTGAATTCTGTGGTAAAAACCATACACATCAGGATGATTTTATTGTACCTTTCCCTCATCCCCTTTGCCACTACCTTATTTGGACCCATTATGATTCATGTCCTACCTTATTTAAAACTAATTTCTCAGGATCAGTTTCCCAGGAGTACTGTTGCCTTCTAGGTCCAAGTTTTAGACCTGATCAGACTTTGTTTTTGTAACTGTTGGTACAATACATCCTTTCTGTGGAGTGTCCTGGGATAAAGGAAGGTGAGGATGAGTGGTGGGCAGAAGGTGAGTTAGCTTTTGAGCCCGAGCAGTTTTAGATATTTGTCAGAAGATTGCGTGTTGTCTTCTGCCCTGGTGCCCCTTTTCCTCTCTGAGTTTGTCTTGCTGGCTGTATCATTTCTACAGCTTCCTTTGTATGGTTCTAAACGGAATTTTAACAAACTACTCTTAGATTCCATTTCAAAGTTTTCTTTTCCCTTTCCTCAGCAGAGTATAACCTAACATTGTATTTAAGAATAGGGACACAGTTGAAGAAAAGTGCTTTCTATTGTTGTATCCAGGGTCAAGTTCCATATTCTTGACTTTTCCGTGTTTGAAAAGACTTTTTTTAAAAAGATTATGAAGTCGGCAGTAGCACGATTTAAGAAATTTTCTTGTAAGAAAAAAAAAAAGTTAATATTGCTACTTTCCTCTTTCTCTCCCACCATAGCAAATAAAAGTCTGTTAGAAAACCGTCACATGGAGAATGGAAATTACTGGGAACTTCCCCAGAAGAGCGTGCGTGCTAATTCGCTTCAGTCGTGTCTGACTCTGCGACCCTATGGACCGTATGCTTCTTTGCCCCTTTACCACTACTGAAGTGTTAGAAGGATATCCACATTGTCGTCACAGACCGCTGTGCGCAGGCGCAAGCTTTTGTCTGCGGTTCCTTCTTCCGGCCCTGAGCGCCCAGTCACTCAGGATGCCCAAGGACCAGCCGGTGCAGCTGAGAGCTAATTCGAGGCCCTGGTCATCACCCCCAGGGCTCGGGGCAGCACGCTGCACTCCGGAGGGCTTCTGCCCGCGAGCCTCAGGGGTACCCAACGGTCTCTCACCTGGCTCTGCTTCCTGCGCCCCCACCCAGCCATGTTCCTACTCCTCGCACTGCTTGCTGCGCTTGGAGGGCTGCTCGCCAGCCCGGGTAAGACTGCGGAGCCTCGGCTTCCTTCTCCCTCTTCTGGGTACTGAGCTGAGCTGAGATCTTCCTGGGGAGCAATTTCTGTAGCTCTAGGCTACCTGCCACCCCTTCCTGGGATTCTCTGATGGTGCCTTCCTCCCACCCCCAGCCACCCCCGGACCAGGATAGGGGATGGAAGATGTCAGCCAAGGATGCATTGTCTCAGCAGCTCAAGGTCTTTCTGGGTCACCCACTCTGTAGCCAGAGGACTTAACCACGTTGGGTACTGCCCTAGCTTTATTCCTCAGAGACCCGAGGGGAAGGCTTCAGCGTGGTTCTGGAGACCACCAGGATGGTGCTGCAGCATTGTCTGTTCTCTGTTCATTTGTTTCCTAGCCATTCTCAGTGCGCCACTGAAAATCTGTTGAAATCTGGGGACCAAGGAGGAGGCTGGACACACGTAGATAAATTGACTTAACAATTATAGACCCCACCATGGACTCAAAGCTTAAGAATCCATGCTTCTCTTAGAGGACCTCTTGCAAAAAAAAAAAAAGTAAATCCTATTTTCTTACTACAGATTCTGAGGGAATGTTCCTATATGTCACAGTTCCACAGAAGATAAGGTCAAATGAGAGTGAAGATTGGGAGAAGCAGGTAAGTGATCAACAATACTACTTTTAAAGATGGAGTGAAGGAATAATTCAGGAGTGTGGGATGGACATGCATACACTGACCTACAGTATGTATGGCACACAGGAAACTCTGCTCAATATTTTGTGGCAGCCTGGATGGGAGCGGAGTTTGGGGGAGAATGGATACAGGTATATATATATGACTGAGTCCCTTTGCTGTCCATCGTGAAACTCTCACAACATTGTTAATTGGCTATGCTGCAATATCAAATAAAAAGTTTTATAATTTAAAAGTTTAAGAATATTTTTATTTACCTTTGCATTGAATCTGATCATACTGATTTGTATTCACTTGCAAAGCCACATGTTTTTATTGTTAATTCCTGGGCCCTTCCCTTCATCTCTCAGGCTCTTCGGAAGTACTTGTTCACAATTTTCAAGAAATATTAAATACTAATGATGAATCATACTGGTAGAAATAAACAACATTAATTAAGTGTGACAGTGGTTCAGACTGCAATTTATGGAAAGAAAACATTATTAATGGCCACAGTTAAAGTGACAGAAAAAATGGTTTTGAGCAAGATTTAGACCTGGGAATCTGACCCAGACACATCAGACTTATTAGAAATAATGGCCAAAGGAAAACTAAAAATATCACTTTTGCCTGAAACTTGATAATATTTAAATAATTGAAGTAAACAATTTGAAGTTTAAAGTGATAGCTATCACATTTACTGACAATGAAAACATGTCAGTAAATATTAATTAGAAAAATAATTTGAAAAGTGTGCACTGCTACTAAAAACTAATTAAATTGAAGACATTCCATCTTGAATATTTTCCTGATTAAAATACTTCAAATTGGCATAGTTATACTGTTTTAGATTGCAGACCAGAAACTAGAAATCATAATATAGGGGTTTAGATTTCCACATGGTTAAGAAATAGGGTCAATATGTAGAAACCCTGAGAAAATGCTTTCAGTTTGAAGGAATAATTTTTGAAATGAGTAAGTAAAAAAAAAATATTAAGACTCTAATAACTCTGTTTTGACATACAGTAGAACATGATTATGTTCTACTACTGAAAAATTATAGTAAAAACTAAAAGTATGAAATTGTACTTGAAAATCATAATAAAATAATTTTCTTTAGAGAAGTTTTTTTTCATATACTATTCTCATTAATTCTCACATTAACCTTTTGAGATATTTTATATATATTTTCATATATATATATATATATATGAGAAAGAGGATTACAGATATTAAGGTGGTCAGAGTTATCAGTTTTAGGACATGGAGTTACAACTTTAATTTATGAATCTTTCTCCATTAAGAGTAAACTAGCTACTGTTGAAAAAATATTTGCATATAAGCTTTCTTTTTTTTCTGATTTACTTGCATTTGTATGTATATTGTCATTGCATGATCACTTTAAACTTCAAGTTGTTTACTTCAGTTATCTCAAAGTATAAAGCAATGATGCAGGATGTGAAATGTGCAGTGTCTGTCTACATGTTTTGAAATCTATGTATGTTTCATTACTGGTAATTGGTCTGTTCATATTTTCTATTTTTTCCTGGTTCAACCTTGGGATTTGTACCTTTCTAAGAATTTATCCATTTCATGTAGGTTGTCCATTTTCTTGACTTATAACTGTTAATAGTCTCTTATAATCTTCCCTGGTGGCTCAGGGGTAAAGAACCTGCCTGCCAACGCAGGAGACACATGTTTGATCCCTGGGTCAGGAAGATCCTCTGGAGAAGGAGATGACAACCCACTCCAGTATTCTCACCTAGGAAATCCCATGGACTGAGGAGCCAAAGAGATTGACATGACTTAGCGACTAAGCAACACCAATAGTCTCTTATGGTCATCTGTATTTCTATGGTGTCAGTTATAACTTCTTTTTCATTTCTGATTTTATTAATTTAGGCCCTCTTTCTATTTTTTTTTGATGAGTCTTACTACAGCCTTGTAATATCGTTTGAAATCATGGAGTGTGATGTCTCTGGCTTTGCTTTTCTTTTTCAAGATTGTTATAGCTATTAATGTTCTGCTTTAGGATTGTTTTCTCTATTTCTGTGAAAAATGACATTGGAATTTTGATAAGGATGCATTAAATCTATAGATCACTTTGAGTGGTATGGAAAAGTATTATTCCCTTCAACTTGTAGACATAGATTATCTGTTTATCTGTGTCTTCTCTAATTTTATTCATGATTGGTTTTTAGTGTGTATGTTTTTCACCTCCTTGGTTACATTTATCCTTAAATATTTTATTTGTTTGTTCTTATTGTAAATGGGGTTGGTTTCCTCTTCTTCTTTCTAATAGTTCATTGTTAAGTGTATATAAACACCACTGATTTTTGTATTTTGGCCTTGTGTCTTAAGACTTTTCCGGATTCATGTATTAATTCTGACAGTTTTTTGGCATCATCTTTAGGGTTTTCTGTACATGTGATCATGTCATCTGCAGAGACAATGTTATTTCTTTCACCCCTTTTGTTTTCTCTGCTTAAGGGAAGCTATCCCATAACTAGGTGATTTCCTAGCCAGTTCCTCCAGTGCATCTGTATAAGGTGGGGCAAAATGCATGGACAAATTCCATTGAGGGAAAAGCTGGAGAGTTAGTTTTATAATGATCAGAGGCATGAATCAGAGCAAGAAAGCACAAGGAATGCCCTCACATCTGTTCAAGTTCCCAGATGATGACTAATTATGTACCGTAAGCTACTAATTATGTAGCTGCCAAGTATAAGCTATTTAGAAGCTCAGCCCCCAGGCAGCAGCCTGGGAAGTATGCACTCAAACCCTTTCGATGGAGAAGTTGGGACTTTTATGTTTCTTCCTGTCCCATCTGTCTTGAGCCCAGAAAGATAGTCCTGGGATGTGCTTGCATTTGTGTATAAACATTTTCTCTTAAGAAGATTCTGGGAACCTATAAATGCGGACCCTGTCAGATTTCAGAGTTGGGTGATATGGCATCCAAACCTTCAGGTGGCAGCCTTAAAAGTTGAGGTTGTATCGCCAACATTTTCTAAGTAGAAATGGAATATAGACTTTAAAAATTGTGAATCGCTATATTATACCTCCATAACATATAACATTATACATTAATACGTGTGTGTGTGTGTGTGAGTCACTCAGTCGTGTCTGAGTCTTTGAGACCCCATTGACTAGCCCGCCTGTAGGCTCCTCTGTCCATGGGATTCTCTACGCAAGAATATTGGAGTGGGTTGCCATTTCCTTCTTCAGATGATCTTCCCAACCCAGGGATCAAACCCGGTCTCCTGCATTGCAGGTGGATTCTTTACTGCTGAGCTACCAGGGACATCAGTATACTTCAATTAAAAAAAAATTGAGATTCTTATTATATAGAGAAGCTCCTATTAGGAAGAAACTGGAGACTTGCTTTTCTTGTTGAATTGAGCAAAGAGTGGGGGAGGGTAGTCAGAGGAAGCACCCACCAGCCCTTTCAGGCTGGTATCCCTAATAGCAGTATCCTGGCAGTATCCCTAATAGCATACATGTGTAGTCTGATTCAAAGCTGGACCTTCAAGCTGCAACTGAGAATGTGAGTAGTCAAACCCCTTCCAGGAAGAAAGTGAGAGCTGGGTGCTTTGGCCTTCCCCATCTATAATGCACCTGGGAATAACCATGAAATGTGCTCATGGACACATAAAAATCTGCTTCTTTGTTTAATGGGAGACTCATGGATGCCAAGTCCCAGTGGCTGTCTGAACTAGGCTACTTGGAAGCCAGTCCCTTGGGTGGCAGCCTTAAAAGTTGTGCTGCTGAGTGGATCTAGAGATTGTCATACTGAGAGAAGTAAGTCAGACAGAGAAGAAATATTGCATGACACCCCTTATATGGGGAATCTAAAAAGAAATGATACCAATGAACTTACAAAACAGAAAGAGACTCACAGACTTAGAGAATGATTGTACGGTTGTCAGGGATAAGGATGAGGGGAAGGGATAGTTAGGGAGTTTGGGATGGGTATGTACACTCTGCTATATTTAAAATGGATAACCAACAAGGACCTACTGTATAGCACATGGAACTCTGCTTAATGTTTTGTGGCAATCTGCATGGCTGGTGAGTTTGGGGGAGAATGGATGCATGTATATATAAGGCTGACTCCCTTTGATGTATACCTGAAACTATCACAACATAGTTAATCGGCTATGGCTGCTTTGTTGTTCGTTGTGTCTAACTCTTTGCAACCCCATGGGTTGTAGCCTGCCAGGCTCCTCTGTCTGTGGGATTCCCCAGGCAAGAATCCTGGAGTTGATTGCCATTGCCTTTTCTAAGTGATCTTCCTGATCCATGGATCAAACCTGGGTCTCCTGCACTGCAGGCACATTCTTTGCCATCTGAACCACCAGGGGAGCCCTAATTGGCTATACTCTAATATAAAATAAAAAGTTAAAAAAAGAAAAGTTCTGCTGCTGGATGCCTGGTCCAGACCTTTTGGTGCTGAGGGAGATACTGAGAATCGGGGCTTCTCTCCTGATTGGAAGTTATTTTGCCAGGGCTGGGTTTTATGGTGTATGTGTTTCCACCTTTCCTGCCCTTTTGCATGGTGGATATCTTCTCAGTCACTCCGTATTGAGGAGTCACTCTGCTACTTTCTGGATTTCTCTCAGAGGCTATTGACTCATGCAAAGCTTATATTTGTTATATCTGTGGGAGGAAGATAAGACCAGAACCTCTTATCCTGTCATCAGGCTTATTTCATGTTCCTGGGTATATTTATGTTTGATTGGATTAACCCTGCTAATTTTATTTGGTTGATTGCTTAACTTTGTAATTTTCTTTTAAAATGTATTATACTTTGTTTCATCAGGCACTTAGGTTACCTATGAACCAGATTGAAAATGTCATGCTTGTAATGTCTTTTGTGGGGCTTTCTTGATGGCTCAGTGGTAAAGAATCTGCTTGCAATGCAGGAGACTCGGGTTTGATACCTGGGTTGGGAAGATACCCTCCAAAAGGAAATAACAAATTGTTCTAGTATGCTTGCCTGGGAAACCCCATGGACAGAGAAGCCTGGACAAGTCTATGAAGTAGCAAAGACATGACTGAGTGACTAAACCATAATGTCTTTAGGATGAATGTCTAGAGTAATCGTGACTCAAGTTTCTAGGTTTGTTTCTTCTTAACACTAAAATTTGACCCTTCTGTGATCTTTACTGAATGGCATGAGTGTGTTCAGTGACATTTTTCTCCTCTGGTTGATCAGACCTTGAATGTCTCCCAGCACTATGTGAGCTGTGGGTTTCATTCCTTAGCTCCCCAGTTGTTCTTTGCGCATAGTGTTGGACAGACCCTAAATTCACAAAGTGGTTCCTACCATCTAGCTTCAGACCACTGAAGAAGCTCCACCTCTGAGTATGAGAAAAACCTGTGACTTCCTTCCAACCAATAGGATATGGCCCAGTAGATGGAGGTACCTCTGAGGATCATATTTTGTTAAAGGTCAAAAGGCTGGATTTCATGCCTGTATCGTTCTTTTATATAAAACACGTTTTGCTAGACACTCTCTCACCCTCCAGATGATGCTTTAAAAGCAACCTGCCATAATGTGTACTGTGTACATCTCCTGCTCCGGGACCCCTTCCCATCAAGGTGATGAGGACCATTACAGCTTAGTCCCTGTAGTCTCACAGCTCGTATTGCTGGAGCCCCGGCATTCTTCCCTTGCTTCCTTCTCTCAGGTCTGTCTTTAGCTTATATGTGAAGCATTGCAAAGCGGCTCTAGTGTTTGAGAATGTGTATTTATGTATTTGTAAACATGTTATTGTTTCATTGTATTTTGTGTAGCATGTAAGCCTACAGTCATGCCTCATTCAGTCTGGCTAAGGATGAGTATGTTTTTTATAAACATAAAGAGTAAAATCTAGTATTAATACATAGTAAAGTTATATTTATTCAAAATATAGCTTTCATCTCTTCCTTTCAAAAGCCATTCCCTACATTTATCGCCCTCATCCTGAATTTATTAAAAAATTTAAAATTCATGCTAGTTAGAACAATAAATTCTGAAGGATATATGCTTTTTAAAAATGGATTGCATGAGTCTTTTTTGACTTTAGTGAAAAATACTCTTTTATTTTATGTATTTTTGATTTCTAATTAATTACTGATTTCTAATTAATTATCTTTATTTGCTTTATTTTAGGTGACTTATATCATTACCATTGATAAAAAACCATACACTCTGCATCTCAGAAAACAGTAAGAAATGATTTTGCCTTAAAGCTTAGAATTTGCTTTAAAAAAAGTTTTTGTATGCTATTTAAATTTAAGTATGTGGCAAAATGTAGGCTGTTTAATTAATTTTTCAGTTTTGGATTCATTAGTTCCTGAATATTAAGTCTACCAGATCTTTGAATTTTTATTTTCCAGCTTGTTACTTTCAAATAAAGCTATGCATAAATAAGTAAGCATTTAAATCCATGAACTCAAGAACAGCAAGTTATGTATTAAGTATGTCCAATATGCAATCAAATGTGTATATATCATGTGGTTATAGGCAGAAAATTAAACTAGTGGCATACTTTGTGTGGAGGTTTTAATTATCTATGTATTTATTTTAATAACTTTATTTGGTAAATTATGTGTATATACATATAATCATAAAACTCTCAAGTTCATAATTATGTAAGTTTAATATAGTATCACAATTTTCAACCATAAATCAGTTTTAAAACATTTCATTCTCCACATGAGACCCATCATATCATTTCACATTTAATCCCTGTTATCAGCCACTGCTCTGGAAAACAAGCAATCTACTTTCTGTCTCAATCTGTGTTTTTCAACATTTTATATACTCAAATAGCATCTTCTGTGCCTATGTCTTTGAAAATACGTATTTTTAACAACTGCATTGTGTCTGCCAGCATTTTTATGGTTGAGTAAGGCTGGCAGAAGGTGAAGAGGAACTAAAAAGCCTTTTGATCAAAGTGAAAGAGGAGAGTGAAAAAGTTGGCTTAAAGCTCAATATTCAGAAAACTAAGATCATGGCACCTGGTCCCATCACTTCATGGAAAATAGATGGGGAAACAGTGGAAACAGTGTCAGACTTTATTTTCTTGGGCTCCAGAATCACTGCAGATGGTGATTGCAGCCATGAAATTAAAAGACGCTTACTTCTTGGGAGAAAAGTTATGACCAACCTAGATAGCATATTAAAAAGCAGAAACATTACTTTGTCAACAAAGGTCCGTCTAGTCAAGGCTATGGTTTTTCCAGTGGCCGTGTATGGACGTGAGAGTTGGACTGTGAAGAAAGCTGATCGCTGAAGAATTGATGCTTTTGAAGTGTGGTGTTGGTGAAGACTGTTGAGAGTCCCTTGGACTGCAAGGTGATCCAACCAGTCCATCCTGAAGGAGATCAGTCCTGGGTGTTCATTGGAAGGACTGATGCTGAAGCTGAAACTCCAATACTTTGGCCACCCATGAGAACAGTTGACTTGTTGAAAAAGACCCTGATGCTGGCAGGGATTGGGGCCAGGAGGAAAAGGGGACAACAGAGGATGAGATGGTTGGATGGCATCAATGAATCGATGGACATGAGTTTGAGCAAACTCCGGGAGTTGGTGATGGACAGGGAGGCCTGGTGTGCTGCAGTTCATGGAGTCACAAAGAGTCAGACACAACTGAACGACTGAACTGAACTGAACTGAACAGAAGGCTGGAGAATATTTTCCTTACTTAATTCATGACTATTCTCATCTAACTCATGATCATAAACTCATGTTGGTCTTTAGGGTCACTACAATTCAATTAAAAAATATTCTTTGGTAAGATCATCAATGATCCTCATGGTTCTAAATGCCAGTTACTTTTTATTCTTCATTTTTCTTGATCAATCAGTGGCATTTTGTATAGCTGAGCAGTGTCTCCTCCTTAAAACAGTTTCTTCATTTGGTTCCCAGGACACAGCAAGTCTCTTGGTTTGTCTCATCATTGTACTCAGTCTTTCTCAGATTTTGTTTTGTTTGTTTTCTGATTCTACCTCATCTCTCTCATCTTAGAAATACTCCATGGTGCTATTCTTAAACCCCCCCTTTTTTCCCTAGCTATACTCAATCACCTGGTTCTTTCATCTGCTCCTATGGGTGTATTGATTACTCCCAAACTTTTATCTCTACTTTATTTCTCTTCAGTGAACCCTACATTCATGTATTTGACTCCTTATTTACTGTAATTCTCATATTTAATGTGCCTAAAATATACTTCTGATCATTTTTCAAAATTTGTCTTTTCCTCAGTTATTTTAGTGTTATGTCTACTCTTTCAGTTTCTCAGAACAAAAATGTTAGAGTCACTCTTGACGTCTTATGTTTTTCTTTTGTTTTCCCCCACATTCAATGAATTACTAAGTCCCATGTGATCTACCTTCAAAATGCATTCAGCAGAAATCAAACCAATATTTTAAAGTAATCATCAATCAGTTAAAAAGTTATTTTTTAAAAACGCATTCAGCAATTGGACCTCCACCACTGCTACAATCCTAGTTCAAGCTACCATCATGTCTTTACTGGATAATAGCCTATCATCCAGCTATTGTAGCCTAGTTTATCTCTTTGCTTGTGCTTATATGTCCTACAGAAGGTTCTCAACATGACAGTCTGATTCTATTAAAATGTTGCTCCCTGCTCCCTTCCTGCTCAGAATCTCCCAGTGGTGACTTCTCATCTCTGGGACACCACCTCTTACTGTTTTCTCTTGTCATCTCCCCACACTTCACCACAGGCACTTTGCCCTCTAGATGGTCTTTATAGACACAAAACCTATCTCTGCCTCGGGATATTTGCATTTCCTCTTAGACCTGTGCAGATCCAAGTGGCTTGTTTTTCAGGTCTTCAGTAATCAAATCATTTAGCCTTTCCTTGCCATCCTGTCTACATATGCAACCAACCTTCAGGCCTTATTTATTATCACCTAACGTAGCAGTATGTGTCTCTCACTGTGAGGAAGACCCTGGTTTTGTCTTTTCTATATTGCTGTACCCCAGTGCCTTGAATTGGATCTATCAGATTGTTGTCACTCAGCAAATATTGTTGAATGAAGACATTTGTAGGCACACACACAAATATCTGATATGGAGGATTCAAAGTCTATTCCAGTGTTAAGAAAGTCTAAACTCTCTGAGATGCCAGGTCAGTGAATTTACACTGTGATGGCATGTTAAAATTACTCTAATTAAAGAATACTTTTATATGAATCCTAAATATTTTACTCTTATTTTTATTACTTTAATGTTTATGTTCATAGTAAATTCATGACTCAGCCACTTTTAGTTTTTGTTTTCCTTAGCTCATTTGTATCCCAGAACTTTTTGGTTTATACATATAATGAAACTGGATCCTTGCATTCTGAGTCTTCATATTTTAAGGTAAGACCCAGATGTCTTAGACATTCATTACCACACATTTCTTTATTGAAGTGGGCTTATTGTTACCATTGGGATATGCTTGTTCCATGTTGGTGGTTTCGTACAAATATTTTATTCCATATTCCATGTATGATAAGGATGAAATCCAGATCCAGAAAACACATCTGGGCACCTTGTTGGTATAAAATAAAGAAATGTGTCAAATACTTATTTTCCTTGAAAACCACTTTTAATAAATCTTTATGATACACAAACTTATTACTTTTAACTGTTTTAATGTTTTGAATATAACTTTTGCCAATACATTTTATGCATAAATAATTTATTTATTGACCTCACTGTACTGTTTTTAAGATGCAGTGTCATTATCAAGGATACATTGCAGATTTCCCAAATTCAGTCGTGACACTTAGCATCTGTTCTGGACTCAGGTAACAGAATCTTGGGGCTTCCCCATAACTCAGTGGGTAAAGAATCTGCCTGCAATGCAGGAGACACAGGAGAGGTGGGTTCAATTCCTGGGTCTGGAAGATCCCCTGGAAGAGGGCATGGCAACCCACTCCAGTATTCTTGCCTGAAAAAAGTCCCATGGACAGAGGAGTCTGGCAGGCTACAGCCCACCCCTGGTGGCTCAAAAACTAAAGAATCTGCCTGCAGTGCAGGAGACCCACGTTCAGTCCCTGGGTTGGGAAGATTCCCTGGAGAAGGGAATGGCAACCCATTCTTGTAGTCTTGCCTGGAGAATTCCATGGACAAAGGAGTCTGGTGAGCTGCAATACATGGAGTCACAAAGAGTTGGACATGGCTGAGCAAGGAACACACAACAGAATCTTTGAGGTTATTTACACATGGAAAGTTAGGATATACTTTGAAATGAAACTTAGTGTAAAACACAAAAAATTTGTGCAAAAAAAATTTGTGCAAAACACAAATCTGGAATATTTAAGGAGAATTCCAATCAGAATGTTTTCTTCATGGTGGCTTTACTTTTTAATATTAATAAATGGGCCTTTGCAGTAAACACTGAAGTGAAATCACTCAAGGGAATCCTAACTGAAGATATGTTCAAAATATTGAGGAGAAAGAGACATATGCAGTTAAAAAAATTCAAACACACTCACCCCCCCCCCCCCAATCCTTTAGAACATCTCCCTGGATGTTATTATTGTATTTTGTATCAGCTGTCTGGAATACTTATGGAAAATGACATACTTAACTAAGCGCAAGTTGTAAATTCTCAGTGGACGTGTGCTTTGTATCAGATGTAAGATGACTAGCTGAGAAGGTACCTCAGAGGTAAAAGGGCAGGGGTGATGATTTTCATCACTGAAGTGGCAGGAAGAAGGTACTGAGTTTATCAGATGAAGATCCAGGCCCAGAGCAGAGCGAAAAGACTCTTCCCACCTTCCCTTTGCTTTTTGTCACCTGATGTCCAGAATTTGACTCAGAAACTTGACATTTTCTGAATGTGGTTTTCCTACATGTCAGCCTTTTTAGACCTCCACTCTATATATCCACTGTCCCTTATTTTAACCTCCGTAAGAACAGGAACTTTTTATTCTTGAAATTCTCAGCAAATGCTTTGGTTTTCAGCAAATCAGTTCAGTTCAGTCACTCAGTCGTGTCCGACGCTTTGCAACCCCATGGGTGGCCTTAATACACCTTGAATGAATGTGACTGCTATACAGAAAAAAAAAATTCTTCTCAGTATATTTAGTACTTTAATATGTGAGAAAAACTGAGGCAGATGTGGTTACTCAGTTACTAGTGATAGCTGAAAAAAAGTAGGAAAAGAGAGTGACTTTAAAACATGTTCCTCACTATGGTTGCTTATTTCTTATGGCATTTTGAATTATAAATCTGATGGAATCATTTGCAGGATGATGGGATTATCTGCAGGATTTTTATGGCATTGTTTTCTAAATATTCAGGGGATTCCTTCAGTTTGAAAATATCAGCTATGGCATTGAGCCTTTGGAATCTTCAGCAAGATTTGAGCACATAATTTATCAAGTGAAAAATGACCATCCAGATAAACCAATGTTCGCAGAAAATTACAGTAATATTTGGCATAAAGATCAGTCCTATACAATCCATTTAAACTCACAGGTAACTGAGACAATTCTGATGTCATGGCACACTATAAAATTACTTCTGTAAAATTGTGTTAATCAGGAAAAGGAAGTACTTAGCTGCCGAGTAGCAATATAACAATTGGTATCTTTTTTCTACATGTGTAAATAAAACATCCATATTCCATCTAAAATACATGGAAATATGCAACAATGTACTTCAAACTTATTGTTTTATGTTGTCTTATGCAATATTTCTTGTTTTTCATTTTTATTCAAGCAAAAGTGCTTAGTATTGAATAAAATTAGGAATATAGAAACACTAGTTACCACTGACTGCCCTGGTAAAATTGCTTTTAATATTTTGATATATAGATTTACATACTACTGGGACATGTCTTTATAAAATACTGTATCATTTGTATATTATTAAGCTTTTAATTTGTAGGCTGAATATAGAATTTTTCGTTTACAGGTGTTTTTCTTTCATCACTTTGGACATTTAAGCTCACTATCTTTTGGTCTCTGATGAAAAATCAGACATTAGTCATCTTACTGAGGATTCCTTGTACACGATGTGTCCCTTCCTTGTTGATTATTTCAAGAGTCTCTGTCTTTGCCTCATGATAATTTTCTTAGGATGTGTCTTTCATTGGATCCCTTTGAGTTTATCCTACTTGGAGTTCATTAAGCTTCTTGGATGCTTCAATTAATTTTTTCATGAGATTTAGGAACTTTCTGGCCATGAGTTCTTTGAAGATCCTTTTTGTGCTTTTATCTATCTCCGCCCTATTACCTCCATTATGTACATGTTGGTGTGCTTGAAAATGCCCCACAGGAAAAGAGCAGGCTCTGTTCATTTTTTTCCATTATGATTTCTTTCTCTTCCTCAGACTGTATAATCTCAATTGACTTTAAAGAGGTACAAGAAGGGAAATCTTTGTGGTAACAAAATAGTTTTGTATCTTGATTGGAGTTGTGGTTATATAAACACACACATGAAAAAATGATGTAGAGATATACATATACACATTGTACCAGGTGCATACCCTAGTATTGAAAATGAACTGTAATTTTGTAAGACGTAACCACCGGGGAGAATTACAAGAGATCTGTGATCTCTTTTGGCAATATTCTATGATTCAATAGTTATTTTTATTTTTATTTTTTCTCATCATATCTGACCTGATTCAATTTATTTATTTTTTATTTATTTTTATTTTTTATTAGTTGGAGGCTAATTACTTCACAATATTGTAGTGGTTTTTGTCATACATTGACAAGAATCAGCCATGGTTTTACATATATTCCCCAACCCGATCCCCCCCTCCCACCTCTCTCTCCGCCCGATCCCTCTGGGTCTTCCCAGTGCACCAGGTATGAGCACTTGTCTCATGCATCCAACCTGGGCTGGTGATCTGTTTCACCCTAGATAATGTACATGTTTCAATGCTGTTCTCTTGAAACATCCCACCCTCGCCTTCTCCCACAGAGTCCAAAAGTCTGTTTTCTACATCTGTGTCTCTTTTTCTGTTTTGCATATAGAGTTATCATTACCATCTTTCTAAATTCCATATATATGTGTTAGTATGCTATAATGTTCTTTATCTTTCTGGCTTATTTCACTATGTATAATGGGCTCCAGTTTCATCCATCTCATTAGAACTGATTCAAATGAATTATTTTTAATGGCTGAGTAATATTCCATGGTGTATATGTACCACAGCTTCCTTATCCATTCGTCTGCTGATGGGCATCTAGGTTGCTTCCATGTCCTGGCAATTATAAATAGTGCTGTGATGAACATTGGGGTGCACGTGTCTCTTTCAGATCTGGTTTCCTCACTGTGTATGCCCAGAACTGGGATTGCTGGGTCATATGGCAGTTCTATTTCCAGTTTTTTACAAAATCTCCACATGGTTTCCATAGTGGATGTACTAGTTTGCATTCCCATCAACAGTGTAAGAGGGTTCCCTTTTCTCCACACCCTCTCCGGCATTTATTGCTTGTAGACTTTTGGATAGCAGCCATCCTGACTGGAGTATAATGGTACCTCATTGTGGTTTTGATTTGCATTTCTCTGATAATGAGTGATGTTGAGCATCTTTTCAGGTGTTTTTTACCCATCTGTATGTCTTCTTTGGAGAAATGTCTGTTTAGTTCTTGGCCCATTTTTTGATTGGGTCATTTATTTTTCTGGAGTTAAGCTGGAGGAGTTGCTTGTATATTTTTGAGATTAATCCTTTGTTTCTTCATTTACTATTATTTTCTCCCAATCTGAGGGCTGTCTTTTCACCTTGCTTATAGTTGCCTTTGTTGTGCAAAAGCTTTTAAGTTTCATTAGGTCCCATTTGTTTATTTTTGCTTTTGTTTCTAATATTCTGGGATGTGGGTCATAGAGGATCCTGA
>CM035300.1:10204117-10216038 GCA_020226075.1 Hydropotes inermis | reverse complement strand
GTAGTGAATTTTGTCATACATTGGAATAAAACAGCCATGGGTTTACATGTGTTCCCCATCCCGATACCCCCTCCCACCTCCCTCTCCACCCGCTCCCCCTAGGTTTTCCCAATGCTGCCTTGCCCTCTCCTTAACCCACTGCACCCTCTCCAGTCACAGCGTTTTCTTTGAACTGTGATAGACATTTGCCATCTGACCAACTGACTTAATATTTTTTCCAATTTTTTGAGGAATAATTGATAAATATAATTGTATATGGCTAAATTGTACAATGTGAAGATTTGAGGACCAGGTACATTGCAGATTGTTTACCAAGATAATTAACACATTCACTGCCTCACGGCATTAACACTTTGTTCCGTGTGTGTGTGTGTGTGTGTGTGTGTGTGTGGTTAGAACACTTAAGAGAACTCATTAACTTTCAAGTGTACAATACCATATCATTAACTGTAGTCACTGTGCTGCACATTAGATACTCAGAACCTATAACTGAAAAGTTTGTACCCTTTGGCCTACATTCCTCCATTACTTCCTCTGGCAACCAAAATTCTATTCTTTGTTTCTACGAAATTGGACTTTTTTTTTTTAGATTCTACATGTTAGTGATACCGTGACACAATAGTTTCTGTCCTTCTTGGGTTGGCTTATTTCACTTAGCACAATGCCCTCCAGATTTATCATGTTGTTGCAAATGAGAGAATTTCCTCCTTTTTGTCACTGAATACTATGCCATTGTACATGTACTAAGTCACTTTAGTTGTGTTTGATTCTTTGCAACCTTATGGATTGTAGCCCACCAGGCTCCTCTGTCCATAGACTACTCCAGGCAAGAACACTGGAGTGGATTACCAGGCCTTCTTCCCATTGTACATATATACCACTTTTTTCTGTTCTTTCATCTGTTGATGGACACTTAAAGTTGTTTTCATATCTAGGCTATGGTGAATAGCGTTTCAAACATGGGCATACAGGTATTTCTATGAAACACTGATTTCACTTTCTTAGGCTCTCTACTAAGAAGTGGGATTGTCATTCATATGGTAGTTCCTTTTTAAACTTTTTAAGGAACTGTTATATTGTTTTCCATAATGGTGCACCAATTTACAATCCCAGTGTACAAGGGTTTTCTTTTCTCAACATGCTTACCAGCATTTGTCAATTCAAATCAATCTTTCAGTCGTGTCCAACTCTTTGCGACCCCATAGACTACAGCGTGCCAGGCTTCCCTGTCCATCACCAACTCCCAGAGCTTGCTCAAACACATTGAGTTGGTGATGCCATCCAACCATCTCATCCTCTGTCATCCCCTTTTCCTCCTGCCCTCAATCTTTCCCAGCATCAGGGTCTTTTCCAATAAGTCAGTTCATCACATCAGGTAGCAAAAATGCTGGTGCTTCAGCTTCAGTATCAGTCCTTCCAATGCATATTCAGGACTGCTTTCCTTTAGGATTGACTGGTTGGATCGCCTTGCAGTCCAAGGGACTCTCAAGAGTCTTCTCTAATACCACAGTTCAAAAGCATCAATTCTTCAGTGTTTAGCATTCTTTATAGTCCAACTCTCACATCCGCATATGACTACTGGAAAAACCATAGCTTTGACTAGATGGACCTTTGTTGGCAAAGTAACGTCAGCTTTTTAATATGCAAACTAGGTTGGTCATAGCTTTTCTTCCAAGGAGCAAGCATATTTTAATTTCAGGGCTGCAGTCACCATCTGCAATGATTTTGGAAAGAAAATAAAGTCTGTCACTGTTTCAATTGTTGCCTGGTCTATTTGCCATGAAGTGATGGAATTGGGTGCCGTGATTTTAGTTTTTTGAATGTTGAGTTTTAAGCCAACTTTTTCACTCTCCTCTTTCACTTTCATCAAGAGGCTATTTAGTTCCTCTTTGCTTTCTGCCATAAGGGTGGTGTCATCTTCATATCTGAGTTTATTGGTATTTCTCCCAGAAATCTTTATTCCAGCTTGTGCTTCATCTAGCCCAGCATTTCGCATGATGTACTCTGCATTTAAGTTAAATAAGCAGGGTGACAATATACAGCCATGACGTACTCCTTTCCAGATTTGGAAACAGTCCGTTGTTCCATGTCTGGTTCTAATTGTTGCTTCTTGACCTGCAGACAGATTTCATAGGCATATGTAAGCTCTTGTTTTTTTCTTTTGTTTTGTTCTGTTTTTTTTTTTTTTTTTTTGATGATAGCCATCTGACCAGTGTGAGGTGAAATCTCACTGTGGATTTTGTTTTCATTTCCCTGATGGTTAGTAATGTTGAATACCTTTTATGTACCTGTTGGTCACTTGCATGTCTTTTTTGGGAAAATATCCATTTGGTAAACATAGTGTCTTTTGAATATCTAGATAAGAGTGAAAATGTTATTTCATTGGGTTAGTGTAAATTACTTTTAGAGGATACTGATAATTTTCAAAAGTGACTGTAGTAGTTTGCTCTTCCATCATCTCACAAGTGATTGGTATTGATAGTCTTTTTCAACTTTAAATGGAGTATAATCTATGAAAATATTGAATCACTATGGTGTACACCTGAAGCTGATATAATATTGTGAATTGACTATAGTTTTTAAAAATATATTTATCAGTTTCAAAGAAAAAATGTTTTCTTTATTTTCACCTTTACCCTATTTCATTTTGTTCTTTATCAAACCTTTGTGAATCATTCATGCCACATAATTTTCACTTTACATCATTAAGATTTCTGTCTTCCTAAAGATTTATTTGAGCATGTTGATTATTTTTAATATTTATTTACTCTTCTTTAACTGCTAAGCATGCAATGGGAAATACTGTGATTGATTTCTTCTGTTTTAGAAAATATCTACTTCAAGAAATCCCTTTATAATACAGACAGATCTGTGAAGTTATTTTAGTACCTCTTGATGATTTCAATTATTTTTGCTGGACAGTGTATTTTTTTTTCCCATTTATTTTTATAAGTTGGAGGCTAATTACTTTACAATATTGTACTGGTTTTTGCCATACATTGACATGAATCAGCCATGGATTTACATGTATTCCCCATCCTGATCCCCCCTCCCACCTCCTTCCCCACCCGATCCCTCTGAGTCTTCCCAGGAAACCAGCCCCGAGCACTTGTCTCGTGCATCCAACTTGGGCTGGTGATCTGTTTCACCCTTGATAATATACATGTTTCAATGCTGTTCTCTCAAAACATCCCACCCTCACCTTCTCCCACAGAGTCCAAAAGTCTGTTCTATACGTCTGTGTCTCTTTTGCTGTCTTGCTGTCTTGTTACCATCTTTCTAAATTCCATATATATGTGTTAGTATACTGTATTGGTGTTTATCTTTCTGGTTTACTTCACTCTGTATAATGGGCTCCAGTTTTATCCATCTCATTAGAACTGATTAAAATGTATTCTTTTTAATGGTTGAGTAATATTCCATGGTGTATATGTACCACAGCTTTCTTATTCATTCATCTGCTGATGGGCATCTAGGTTGCTTCCATGTCCTGGCTATTATAAACAGTGCTGTGATGGATATTGGGGTACACGTGTCTCTTTCAGATCTGGTTTCCTCAGTGTGTGTGCCCAGGAGTGGGATTGCTGGGTCATATGGCAGTTCTGTTTCCAGTTTTTTTTTTTTTCTTTTTTTTTTTTAATTTGTGGTGGATTTTGTCATACAAGTTTTTAAAGAATCTCCACACTGTTCTCCATAGTGGCTGTACTAGTTTGCATTCCCACCAACAGTGTAAGAGGGTTCCCTTTTCTCCACACCCTCTCCAGCATTTATTGCTTGTAGACTTTTGGATAGCAGCCATACCTGTAATGGTACCCCATTGAGGTTTTGATTTGCATTTCTCTGATAATGAGTGATGTTGAGCATCTTTTCATGTGTTTGTTAGCCATCTGTATGTCTTCTTTGGAGAAATGTCTGTTTAGATCTTTGGCCCATTTTTTGATTGGGTCATTTATTTTTCTGGAATTGAGCTGCAGGAGTTGCTTGTATATCTTTGAGATTAATCCTTTGTCTATTTCTTCATTTGCTGTTATTTTCTCCCAATCTGAAGACTGTCTTTTCACCTTGCTTATAATTTCCTTTGCTGTGCCAAAGCTTTTAAGTTTCATTAGGTCCCATTTGTTTATTTTTGCTTTTATTTCCAATATTCTGGGAGGTGGGTCATAGAGGATCTTGCCATGATTTATGTCAGAGAGTGTTTTGCCTGTGTTCTCCTCTAGGAGTTTTATAGTTTCTGGTCTTACATTTAGATCTTTAATCCATTTTGAGTTTATTTTTTGTATGGTGTTAGAAAGTGTTCTAGTTTCATTCTTTTACAAGTGGTTGACCAGTTTTCCCAGCACCACTTGTTAAAGAGGTTGTCTTTTTTCCATTGTATCTTCTTGCCTTCTTTGTTGAAGATAAGGTGTCCATAGGTACGTGGATCAGCATCGAAACATGTATATTATCAAGTGTGAAACAGATCGCCAGTCCAGGTTGGATGCATGAGACAAGTGCTCAGGGCTGGTGCACTGGGATGACCCAGAAGGATGGGATGGGGAGGGAGGTCGGAGGGGGGGTTCAGGATGGGTAACACATGTAAATCCATTGCTGATTCATGTCAATGTATGGCAAAAACCACTACAATATTGTAAAGTAATTAGCCTCCAACTAATCAAAATAAATGGAAAAAAATAAAAAATAAAAATAAATAAAAAGAATAAAATATATAACAAATCAGAGTCTATTTTGAATGCCTAAGTATGATTTTTTATTGTTGTTTTCATTATGGTAAATATTATTATCTTTATGTTAATATACTTTAATTCATCTCACAAATCCTATGGTTTTCCTGCTTGCTATAATCAAGAGATATTCATCATACAAGAAAAATTGCTGTCACTTACATTTTTAAGGGAGTCATAAAAAATTTCTTTTTCAGTATGATTATATGGGATCAGAAGTGATGGCTGTAACACAGAAAATTATCCAGATTTTTGGCCTTGTCAATGCAGTAAGTTTTAACATTTTTGCATGTATAAATTTATGAAAAGTCATAGAAAACCTTTTCATTATATCATGGCAAATTAATGACTTCAAGTCCTTTATTTGGGTTAATACCCAAAGTAATCAAACTTTATGTTTTGTGTACTGTTTTGATGTAATGATTTATTTTATTTGAATATATACACTATAAATCTTATTTTTAGATGTTTAGTCAGTTCAAATTGACTGTGATATTGTCGTCCTTGGAATTGTGGTCAGATAAAAACCAAATTTCCACCACTGGAGATGCTGATGATTTATTACAACAATTTTTGGCATGGAAACAAGACTATCTTATCCTTCAGCCCCACGATATAACATTTTTACTTATGTAAGCACAATATTCTACATTAACCAAGAGATATACATAAATAATTTCATTAATTTTATAATATAATTCATTTACAGTGTTGTTCAGTTTTCTGTAGGCCCCTTTGAAAATGTTAAGTAAAATATAGCTGTTGCTATCAAGGTGATAGTGTAGTAGGAAATATGATAAAAATTAAAACAATCTGAATCACTTACATGACAAAATATTTTGGAATATAATTTATATGAAAAAATCTGTCTTTCATGAGCTTTTATAATATCAGCTATATGACAGAATACATACAAACCCCACCTTATTAATAAAGTAAAACTGATACTATTCAGTTAATAAATACTACCTACCATTTGTGAATGCATTTCATGTCAACTGTTCGATAAAGAAACATTTAGGTTTTTGGTAATGTGGTTAGGTCTTCTCTGGTGGCTCAGATGGTAAGAATTTGCCTGCAGTTGGGAGGCTCAGGTTTGATCCCTGAGTTGGGAAGATCTTTGGAGAAGGGAATGGCTCCCCACTCCAGTATTCTTGTGGAGAATTCCACGGACAGAGGAGCCTGGTGGGCTACAGTCTATGGGGTTGCAAAGAGTAGGCCATGACTGAAGAAATGCCTATCTATGATTTTAAAAACTGCTTATATTTAGATGGCAAGAATTACTTTCCATAAATTAAAAATTCCTCTTAATTTTTAGTGACCAAAACAATGAATTGCTGAATAAGAGAAACTGAGGAGAATTTGAGATAAGAAAATGATTTCAAGTCAGGGAGTTAGGTTAAGAAAAAAAAATTGGTATTAAGGTGAATTATAGTTTTCAAAAATTTGAGCATTTTGTACAGTATATTAGGTATTATTCAGATTAAAAATAGTATGTTTGAAAACTTATTTTAAATTTTATGGGAGATTTAACTTAATAAATAAGCTTGTGAATCATTCTGAATGACCATGCTAATAAAAAGGCAACATTATAATGATGTAGTTACAGGGAACAGCCTAAATATGTGGGAGCAACATTTCCTGGCACAATATGCAATAGAAGCTATGATTCAGATGTTGCTGTGGTATGTAATTTGTGTCCTCTCTGTGACTATTTTTTTCTAAACTTTATATTGTGTTTTATAAATATTATTTTACATAGAGAAGTAAACTTGATTTTTTTCTCTCTATCTGTATTTATTATTATTTTGTTGGGACAACATGATTTTAATCTCAGACAGTTTATTTAATTATAAATTTCAAACATAGGGAAATGATACAAAGAGATACTATACAAATGATACTATAACTCTTCACCAGCCTGGCATAAAAGATAATAGCATTGTATCAGATTTCCTAAGGACATAAAACCTTAGGGAAAAGTTAAAGCCTTCTGTTATGTCTCCTTCAAATTCAGGAAATAACAGAAGGCATGACTTCATATTTGCTAGTGAAAGGTTGTTGCTGAATCACGCAAAGATGCTGGGGTTCTTGGCCTCTGGAGGAGAAGAATTCAGTCCGGGGCCAGAGACAAGGCTGGATCCCTCAGAGCTTTTGTGTTATAAACTTTTATTAAAATATAAAGGAGATAGAGAAAGCTTCTGACATAGACATCAGAGGGGGGTAGAAAGAGTACCCCCTTGCTAGTGTTAGCAATGGAGTTATATACTCTCCAATGAATCCAAAGAATGTCTGGAGGTTGTAAAGACCACACCAGACCTACTCCCATAATTTACAGTTTAAAATAATGGAATTAGCCAGAAGGTTTAAGCCAAAGACTGTCCTCAGGCAAGATATGTCCTTGTAAAGACCAGCCCTACTCCCATAATTTATGTTTTAAGATAACAGATTGCTGGGAAAAGTATCAGTAACCTCAGATATGCAGACATCATGACCCTTATGGCAGAAAGTGAAGATGAACTAAAAAACCTTTTGATGAAAGTGAAAGAGGAGAGTGAAAAAGTTGGCTTAAAGCTCAACATTCAGAAAACTAAGATCTTGTCATCTGGTCCCATCTCTTCATGGCAAATAGATGGGGAAACAGTGGAAACAGTGTCAGATTTTATTTTTTTGGGGGGGGGCAGCAAAATCACTGCAGTTGATGACTGAAGCCATGAAATTAAAAGACGCTTACTCCTTGGAAGGAAAGTTATGACCAACCTAGATAGCATATTAAAAAGCAAAGACATTACTTTGCCAACAAAGGTCTGTCTGGTCAAGGCTATGGTTTTTCCAGTAGTCATGTATAGATGTGAGAGTTGGACTGTGAAGAAAGCTGAGCACCAAAAAATTGATGTTTTTGAACTATGGTGTTGGAGAAGACTCTTGAGAGTCCCTTGGACTGCAAGGAGATCCAACCAGTCCATCCTAAAGGAGATCAGTCCTGGGTGTTCATTGGAAGGACTGGTGCTGAAGCTGAAACTCCAATACTTGTGGCCACCTCCTTTGAAGAGATGATTCATTGGAAAAGACCCTGATTCTGGGAGAGATTGGGGGCAGGAGGAGAAGGGGACAACAGAGGATGAGATGGCTGGATGGCATCACCACCTCGATGGACATGGGTTTGGGTAAACTCTGGGAGTTGGTGATGGACAGGGAGACCTGGTGTGCTGTGATTCATGGGGTTGCAAAGAGTCAGACATGACTGAGCGACTGAACTGACTGAACTGAAGATAACAGAATTAGCCAGAAGATTTAATCCAGAGACTGTCCTCCGGCAGGATACATTATTGTTATATAATCCTAAGGAATGTAGAGGGAAAAAAAAGTAAAAAGTTTGTCCTTTCTTCTTCCTTGAGTATTCCAGACCATTCTTCTTGGGGACACCTAGACTTCTTATCAACCTGCCTAGGAAATGACTCTCTCACTAGTTTTTGCATATTTTATGCTATTGTTACAAATACATGTAACCATTAACTATGTATTATTGTTTTGCTTTGTTCTTTATATACCATTTCAGAACTATTTTGAATAGCTTGTTAAAAGATGTACACAAGTTGAAGCATAGAACTCTACTACTTTGTCTTTCAAAATTGTATCTTATCAAATAAAGCATATATTCTTATTACAAATAAAAATGGTTTTACATGACCACTGTAAACAACTAAATCAGTTCTTTGCCTAATCTACACTTCTTGAATCCTCTTCCTTTTGTTTTTAAACTTTCCCTCCTGGCATATAATTTAGTGTATATTTCCTTCTAAATAAAATTTTATTGAAGTGCATCATGTATAGAGAACATTGCACAAGTCATAAGTGTATAGCACAATTGATTTTGACCATGTCATACACAGGTATAAGTATCACAGAGGTCAAAAAATAAAATCTTATCAACACATTAGAGGACTCATAAATCCTTCCTCCCCCTATCTTGACACTTACTCACTGGTTAATTTGATCTTTCTTTGAGCTTTCTGTAAATAATAGAGTATGTATTCTTAATGTGTGTGTCTACTACATATTTGCTCAAAACTATGTCTTTGATAGTTATTCATGTTTATATGTGTGAAAATAGTTTGTTCATTCTTTTGCTCTGTATTTCTGAGTAATATACTCAATAAATTCCTTGAATATTCAAATTTCAGTTCAGTTCAGTTCAGTCACGCAGTCGTGTCCTATTCTTTGTGACTCCATGGACTGCAGCACGCCAGACCTCCCATTCAAACACCAACTCCCAGAGCTTACTCAAACTCATGTCCATTGAGTCAGAGATGCCATCCAACCATCTCATCCTCTGCCATCCCCTTTTCCTCCTGCTTTCAATCTTTCCCAGGATCAGGGTCTTTTCAAATGAATCAGCTCTTCAAGCAGGTTGCCAAAGTATTGGAGTTTCAGCTTCAGCATCAGTTTTTCCAATGAATATTCAGGACTGATATCCTTTAGGATGGACTGGTTGGATCTCCTTGCAGTCCAAGGGACTCTCAAGAGTCTTCTCCAACACCACAGTTCAAAAGCATCAATGCTTCTGTGCTCATCTTTCTTTATAGTCCAACTCTCACATCCATACATGACCACTGGAAAAACCAGTGGTCTTGACTAGATGGACATTTGTTGGCAAAGTAATGTCTCTGCTTTTTAATATGCTATCTAGGTTGGTCATAACTTTTCTTCCAAGGAGCAAGTCTTTTAGTTTCATGGCTGTAGTCACCATCTGCAGTGATTTTGGAGCCCCCTGAAATAAAGTCTGTCCCTGTTTCCATTGTTTCTCTTCTGTTTGCCATGAAGAGATGGGATCAGATGCCATGATGTTAGTTTTCTGAATGTTGAGTTTTAAGCCAGCTTTTTCACTCTCCTCTTTCACTTTCATCAAGAGGCTCTTTAGTTCTTCTTCACTTTCTGCCATAAGGGCGGTGTCATCTGCATATCTGAAGTTATTTATATTTCTCCTGACAATCTTGATTTCATCTTGTGCTTCATCCAGCCCAGCATTTCTTATGATGTACTCTGCATATAAGTTAAATACGCAGGGTGACAATATACAGTCTTGACGTACTCCTTTCCCAATTTGGAACCAGTCTGTTGTTCCATGTCCGGTTCTGTTGCTTCTTAATCTGCATATAGATTTCTCAGGAGGCAGGTCAGGTGGTCTGGTATTCCCATCTCTTGAAGTTTTCCACTGTTGTGATCCACACAGTCAAAGGCTTTGGCATAGTCAATAAAGTAGAGGTAGATGTTTTTCTGAAACTGTTGTTTTTTCGATGATTCAACGGATGTTGCCAATTTGATCTCTGATTCCTCTGCCTTTTCTAAATCCAGCTTGAACATCTGGAAGTTCATTGTTCATGTACTGTTGAAGCCTGGCTTGGAGAAGTTTGAGCATTACTATGCTAGCATGTGAGATGAGTGCAACTGTGTGGTAATTTGAGCATTCTTTGGCATTGCTTTTCTTTGGGACTGAAATGAAAACTGACCATTTCCAGTCCTGTGGCCACTGCTGAGTTTTCCAAATTTGCTGGCATATTGAGTGCAGCACTTTCACAGCATCATCTTTTAGGATTTGAAGTAGTTCAACTGGAATTCCATCTCCTCCACTAGCTTTGTTCATAGTGATGCTTCAAAATTAGGCATTATTTCTTGACTTCCTATATTGAAGACAGGATTCAACATCTTAATAGCTTATTTCTCATGGAAACATTTATGATCTTTTTATCCTTCCATGGTATCTTTTATCATCCAACATGCTTGTTATATTAAAACACTTTTTTCTTTAGGTTATTTTGAAAATTTTTTTGTCCATTATATATACATATATATATTTTTTTCATTTATTTTTATTAGTTGGAGGCTAATTACTTTACAATATTGTAGTGGTTTTTGCCATACATTGACATGAATCAGCCATGGATTTACATCTGGGTACTAATTTACTTCTGTCCTGAGAAGTTTTATTGTATTTTTTACTTGATCATATTTTTGTTTCCCTTTTCTTTGAAGAACTTTGTTAAGTATGTATGAGAGCATTTTGACTCATCATCTATTTTTTTCTCTTTTTAACTTTTTCATTTTCTTTTTAATCCTTTTTCCCAACCTTGAGCAATTGGATTAACTTTTTCAGGGCATTAAATTGCACTACTTCATATCATGGGTGGTGGTGGTTTAGTTGCTAAGTAGTGTCTGACTCTTGTGACCCCATGCACTGTATGTCGCCCATCCAGGCTCCTCTGTCCATGGGATTTCCCAGGCAAGAATACTTGAGGGGGTTGGCATTTGCTTCTCCAGGGGATCTTTTCCAACCAGGGATCAAACCAGGTCTCCTGCATTGCAGGCAGATTCTTTACCACTAAGCCACCAGGGAAGCCCAGTCATGGGTAGAAACCTTACAATTATTGAAGTCCATGAACACCTTGGTTTAAGCCACATATGTTACAAACTGCATAAGACATATATCATGCTGTAGTTGAATGTTCTATAAATGCCAGTTTTATAGACATTGATAATATTTTTCATGTCTTTTAAACAATTTCCTGTTGTCTAGTGCTTTTGTCAATTATGAGAATTGTCAAAGTCTCCAACTAAATTATGTATGTGTGTGTTTATTCTTTCAATTGTATTCATTTTTGCTTCATATTTTTGCAGCTCTTATGTTCGCTATGCAAACAATTAAGATTATTATTGAACTTTTTATTATTGCAATATCCTTTGTCCATGATAATCTTTGTTCTGAAGCTCGCTTCATCTGTTATCAATATAGCCTCTCCAGCTTTCTTATGATGATTGTTCATATGTTAAATCTGTTTTCTTAACTGCTTTTGTCTTTATATATTATGTGAATTTCCAATCAGCAAGCTAGACCATGTGTTTTTTCCTCCGTTTCTCCAATCTGTGTCTTTTAATTAGTATGTTTAGAAATTTGCACTGAATCTAAATGTTGATGCATCTGTACTTCAGTTTGTCAACTTAATATATGTTTTCTGTTTTTTTTTAAGATAATTTTATTTATTTATTTTTTCATTTACTTTTATTAGTTGGAGGCTAATTACTCTACAATATTGTAGTGGTTTTTGTCATACATTGACATGAATCAGCCATGGAGTTACATGTCTTCCCCATCCCGATCCCTCCTCCCACCTCCCTCTCCACCCAATCCCTCTGGGTCTTCCC
>CM035300.1:10102728-10204017 GCA_020226075.1 Hydropotes inermis | reverse complement strand
TTTGTAGTGGTTTTTGTCATACATTGACATGAATCAGCCATGGAGTTACATGTCTTCCCCATCCCGATCCCTCCTCCCACCTCCCTCTCCACCCAATCCCTCTGGGTCTTCCCAGTGCACCAGCCCCGAGCACTTGTCTCATGCATCCAACCTGGGCTGGTGATCTGTTTCACCCTAGATAATATACATGTTTCGATGCTGTTCTCTCGAAACATCCCACCCTCGCCTTCTCCCACAGAGACACAGATGTTTTCTGTTTTATCTCTCTTTTTTTGGTCCTCTGTTGCCATTTCCAGTTCTCATTTTTGCTAGAACAATTTTTTGTATTCTATCTTGACTTATTTATCATAGACATAATAAGCAAGCTTGACCCATTGGCCAAGTCTGCCAACCACCTATATTGTAAATAAAGTTCTATTTACAGCTTTATCCATTCAGTCCACTGTGTCTAGGTAATTATAGTTGTGACAGATACTGTGTACAAATATATCCTGTCTCTTGATAGAAACTATCAATCTCTTATTTTTAGTGTTTTTCAATATTCCTCTTCATAAAACATTTTTAATATGTTGTGTAGTGAGATTACACACACTGACACAATCACATACACACAAGTTTGTTTACCAGCATTTTACTATTTCAAGTAGAATATAGAAATGTTAATACCATATTTATTTTAGATCTGAAATTATGTGTATAATCATAAAGTGTGAAATTTTATAACATAGTTTGCTTAAATATTACTTCCAAGCATATTAATAAGTATATCACACTAAATTATAATTTTTATTTTCAACCCTGAAACATAATTTTTAAAAATCAAATGAAAAATAGTCTATTTTACCTACCTGTGTAAGTACCTTTTTTGTTCCTCTTTCTTCACTACTGATGTTACAGGTTTTATTTTATTATCATTTTCTTCCTTGTCTGAAGAGCTTCCTTTAGTCATTGATTTAAAGCTTGGTTACTGGCAACATGTCTCTTAATTTTCCTTCATTTTAGAATGCCTTTATTTCATCTTCATTCTTTAAGGATATTTTTGTTGGATGAAAGTCGTTTCCAGCACTTCAGAACTATTGTGTTACATTCTCTGCCTGACACTATTTCTGATGAGAACTACTATTAATCATTGTTCCTCTGTAAGCAATCTGTTGTTTTCCTTTGGTTGACTTCAAGACACTTAAAAATTTTCTCTGGCCATCTAGTTATGATATGTCTGATCATGCATTATTTTGAGTTTATTGTTAGAAGTTTTGTGAATCTATTAAATATGTTGATTTGTGTCTTTTGCCAAATTGAGATTTTCAGCCATTTTTTTTTCTTCAAATATATTTCAGCTATGCACTTTTTCTCTTTTTCTGGGCCACTAACAATATTAATGTTAGGTTTTTGTTGTTGTCATTGTCCCACTGTTCCTGTATTTCTGTTAATTTTTTTCAAAAGTTATTCCTCTCTGTTTTGAGATTGGACAATTTATACTAATCTGTCTTTAAGTTCACTGATACTCCCTTCTGTCATCTCTGGGTTTTTTTTTTGTTTGTTTGTTTTGTTTTTTTGTTTGTTTTTACTAAATTCATCTACTGAAGTTTATTTTCCTATTATTGTATGTTTTATCTTCTGAAGTTTTCATTTGGTTCTTTTTATATTATCTGTTTCTTTGATGAGATTTTCTATTTCTTAATTTGCTTTAAGAGTTTTCACAATAGCTCATTGGAGCATTTTCATGATGGTTGCTTTAAAATCCTTGTCAGGAAATGCATCTTGGTTTTCTTTCTGTTGATTGCTATTTCTGACTATAGTCAAGATAGTCCTGGTTCTTGGTATGAGAGTAATATTTCTGAGAATTGTCATGAGGCACTGATTTTTCTTTACATTTTCTATCTCTGAAGACTGTTTATTTTCTAAAATACACATTCTAGGCTAGTTTTATGGGCCTTTGCTCCCAACCTGATTTAGTTTCCATGGCCTTTTTAATGATATTCTTTGAAACCTTGGACATTACAACATTCATAGGAAGTCTGGATTCTGCTGCTTTTCTCTGTTGAGGGTTGATTTTTGTTTGCTTGTTTTGTTATTCATTGCTCTTCTTGATTAAAGTCAGAACAGCAACTCAGCCGCACAGACGGCAGCTCTGGCCTCAGCTGAAGCTCTTCAGTTGTGTTTGAGGATGCTAATTGTATGAGTGTCTCAGGAATCAGCGAGAAATGTGGGAGACAGACTTAAGATTATCTTCTTTCTGAAGTTTTCTCCTTGTGTATTTGACAGTCATAATTTCCTGATATTCACATTTTATATTTTCCCGGCTAGAAATAGTAAAGATTTTGCCCTGAGTGCCCGTGAACCCACATACCATGTCCATTATACTTGGCCTCAGTCTAAAAGTCACACAAACTGTCTCTTTTTAGTTTCCTTTGAGCATAGACTCCCAACCAATGCTAAAAGTTTCTGTTAATCCCAGGTGGACTCCACTTCTTCACCACCTGAAGTAACTATTATATTCTATATTATAGATTTTAAGTCTCTATTGAAACTTGACCATATTCATTTTTCTTCTCCATTTTTTCCTGTATTTGTGTACATACAAACATACACACCCCACAACTCTTCCCGCCCACCCCAGCTTTATTGGCTTCCCTAATAGCTCAGCTGATAAGAATCCACCTGCAATGCAGAAGACCCTGGTTCAATTCCTGGATAGGGAAGATTCCCTGGAGAAGGAATAGGTTACTCATTCTAGTATTCTTGGGCTTCCTTTGTGGCTCAGCTGGTAAAGAATCCATTTGCAATGCAGGAGACCTGGGTTCAGTCCCTGGGTTAGAAAGATTCCCCTGGAGAAGGGAAAGGTAGCCACTCCAGTACTCTGGCCTGGAAAATTTCATGGACTGTATAGTCCATGGGGTTGTAAAGAGTCAGACACAACTGAATGACTTTCACTTTCACTTTCTAGCTTTATTGAGACATAATTGACAAATAAAATACTTACATAATTAAAGTGTACTGTGGAAAATTCTTAAAGAGATGGGAATACCAGACTGCCTGAACTGCCTCTTGAGAAACCTATAGGCAGGTCAGGAAGCAACAGTGATAATTGGACATGGAACAACAGACTGGTTCCAAACAGGAAAAGGAGTATGTCAAGGCTGTATTTTATCACCCTGCTTATTTAACTTATGTGCAGAGTACATCATGAGAAACACAGGGCTGGATGAAGCACAAGCTGGAATCAGGATTGCTGGGAGAAATATCATAACCTCAGATGTGCAGATGACACTACCCTTATGGCAGAAAGTGAAGAAGAACTAACAAGCCTCTTGATAAAACTGAAAGAGGAGAGTGAAAAAGTTGGCTTAAAGCTCAACATTCAGAAAACAAAGATCATGGCATCCGGTCCCATCACTTCATGGGAAGTAGATGGGGAAACAGTGGACACAATGAGAGACTTTATTTTGGGTGGCTCCAAAGTCACTGCAGATGATTTTAAATCACTGCCATGAAATTAAAAGACACTTACTCCTTGGAAGGAAAGTTATGACCAACCTAGACAGCATATTCAAAAGCAGAGACATTACTTTGCCAACAAAGGGCCACCTAGTCAAGGCTATGGTTTCTCCAGTAGTCATATATGGATGTGAGAGTTGGACTATAAAGAAAGCTGAGCACTGAAGAATTGATGCTTTTGTACTGTGGTGTTGGAGAAGACTCTTGAGAGTCCCTTGGACTGCAAGGGGATCCAACCAGTCAATCCTAAAGGAAATCAGTCCTGAATATGCATTGGAAGGACTGATACTGAAGCTTAAACTCCAATATTTTGGCCACCTGAAGAGAAGAGTTGACTCATTTGAAAAGACCCTGATGCTGGGAAACATTGAGGGCAGGACGAAAAGGGGATGACGGAGGATGAGATGGTTGGATGGCATCACCGACTCAATGGACATGAGTTTGGGTAGGCTACGGGAGTTGGTGATGGACAAGGAAGCCTGGCGTGCTGCAGTCCATGGGGTCACAAAGAGTCAGACACAACTGAGCAACTGAACTGAACTGAACAGTGTGATAATTTGATACTAATTATGGAATGGTTCCAAAAACTAATCAATATATCCATCAATCCACTTTATTTATGAAAATGATTAAGACCCACTGTCTTGACAGATTTCAAGTATATAATGCAGTCTCATCAACTGTAGTCACCATGCCTTATACCATGCACATACACAAACACAATATCTTTATTTAGTGTATGAATTAAATTTTACTCATGATAATTTGTTTTGGTATAGAAAAACTGGGAAGTTCTAAACACTTTTTTGTAATTTTTAAGTTCTAAAATTTTTTTAATTATTAAATAAATTTAATAAATGCATTTATTTACATAAATTATATTTATTTATGAAATGAATAAAATTTACATTCCATTCATATGAAATGCTACTCTTCACTACTGTCAGTCTATTTGGGCTGACATCTCACTCCAGATTTCTTTACCATGGCCTTGCCTGTGTCTTGAACTTTCATCCTGTCATTTCTTTACTTCACTCATTATACTACAGCCTTTGAACAGATTCCCAAACAAGTTTGCTACCACTATTCATAATGCTGGGTCAGTTCCCAAACTTTGTATCTCATCCTAAGCATCAATGCCACAAATAGACTTTTCTAACTATCTGAACTATACAGTTATACCCCTCCTCAGAATTCTCTGTTGAAGGGTTCCATTTCTTTAGAGCACTTTTCATACTTTCTTTATATCTGGTAGGTTTGTTGTTAATTTCCAACTAATTTTCTTTCCCCTCTTCTGTAAAATATGCTCCAAGTGTGGACGAAGTCCCTTCTTTTCATACATGCCACTATATTCTCATCTTTTATCATAGTGCCTGGCCCATGTCTATATTGAACTATATTTGTTAATTGAATGAATCGATTTAATAAAAAAGTTAAATGTGTTCAATCTTACTATCTTATCTCATGATTTTTAGTAAATTAATTAGTATGGATATTCAGACTGATGATTTATCAAAATAAGTATAAATATGGTCAACATGGAAAAGTATTAAAATATAAAATTTTATAGGAACAAAGCTCTTTTGATGCATTACTTGCTTTCATTTTCTTCTTATATATTAGTTTTCTCTTCAACTTTCTTTATTTCAGTATCCAGGCACAATAACACTGGAGGGATTTTCAGTTATTATAGCTCAACTACTTGGCCTTAAAATAGGGTTAGCATATGATGACATCCAGGAGTGTTCCTGTCCAACAGCTAAGTGCATAATGAACCATGAAGCAATGTAAGCCTTGTTTTTCCTCTCAAATTAATGTCACACATATATTTGTGCAGTTGGTTACAAGACATAATGAATTTATTTTTTATACTCAATCCCACATCAAAAAATTGGGAGGGAATGTTGTACATGAGGAAAAATCACACTAGTGAATTTGTCCATGTGATACAAGACTCCAGAAAGTGGTGGATCCCATAATAACGAAATATTCACTAAAGGGAATTTGAGGAAAAATGCAAAGATTTATGAGGGCTATGAAATATTGTATTCACACAGATACTTTTGCTGTTTATATTGTTGTTGTATCTGTTGTTCAAAGCAAAATCACCCTTGGCAATGTAACACTGAACTGGTCACTTGGGCTATTATTTTGAGGGGGGAAAAAAAGAAGAAAAGATTTGAAGAAGAAAGTAGATGTCCTTATTTGCAGATATGATTGACTACCTATGCAAAGGCAGCAGAATCAGTCAGTGTACCATCAGAACAACAATATCAGAAAATTCATCAGGGTGATCAATCTTGAAAACTAGTCTGTGTACCAGCACTAAGGAAATAGATGACTTAGTATAAAATGTCTAATTTTTCCAGAAGAAGTTTATAAATTCAGTACAATTCCAGTCAATATTTTAGGTTATTTTTAAGGAACTTGAGGAACTCTGTGGGAGGCAGTAAAGTGGAGATAATAGACATAGATGACCTTTTCGTGATTATGGGGTGGAATTTATAATCAAAGGAGAGATTTTATTGATGGGAGATATGACATAACTATAGATTGATCAAAATAAAGAGAAGAGGAGGAAAAGATGATGTTGAATATAAGGAACATGGAGCAAAATCGTGGAGTAATGTAGGAAAGAATGTAGGATCTAGTGCTTAAGTAGAGGGGCTAACTTGTATTGAAGCTGGATAAATTCAGTTATTGTGCTAGAATGTTAGGAGAGAGTAGATTGAAACATATACATTACCATATGTAAAATAGATAGTCAGTGGGAATTTGCTATATTAATGCAAGGAATCCAAAGCTGGTGCTCTGTGACAACCTAGAGTGGTGGGCTGGGGAGGGAATTGGGAGGGAGGAGTAAGAGGAGGGGACATGTGTGTGCTTGTGGCTCATTTGTGTTGATGTATGGCAGAGATTATCACCATATTGTAGAGTAATTATCCTCCAATTAAAAACAAAATTTAAAAAAATTAGCCATGATTGACATTGTCTCCACCAAAAAGCATTAGTTTTTTGTTTGGAGCATCTTACAAATCATATCATTATATATGGTGCATTGTTTAGATGTGGTTTTATTAGCTAGATTTATTTAACCTGAGGACCATTTCATTTCAGAGTTTCCAGTGGTGTAAAGATTTTTAGCAACTGTAGCATGCATGAATATAGATATTTTGTTTCAACATTTGAAGCTCACTGTCTTCAGAAGTTTTCAATATTGAAACCATTCTATCAAAATCAATCAGTGTGTGGTAATGGGATTTTGGAAATGCATGAAGAATGTGACTGTGGCAGTGAACAGGTGAGTGATTAAGACTGAAATCTGAGCACAATTTTGTATGTTTCTAATAAGCAACCATGGTATATATATGGAATAATATATGCAACTAAGTCTTTAGTAGAATTAAGTTATAAAAATGAGGATAAATTAAGATGTATGAATAACTTCCACATACCTCTTCAACTGAGAAGATGAGCAGTCATGAAATCTGGGTTTGTACACACCATTCCCAACTATGCCAGCAGAGAATTTTTGAGTATGTATTCTAAATGAAATCTTTTTTAGCCTAAATCTTATGACTTCAGTCTCTGTTTTCTTTATAAACTTCTGAATTTGGTCCAGCATTTTTCTGTCTTTTGTCATTGCAAGAATCTCTAAACATTATAATGGGTTTTTCTTAATTATTCTCAAATATTCCTGTATTTCCAGGTTTCAGGATGATCAAAATTTGTTCTTTATAATCCTTATAAGGATAAATATAGAATCTATTATACTATATCTCTGTCAACCAAATGTGCAATTAACACTATTCTCAACTGATAGGACCAGACATTTAGTTTGTTATAGTATCATTATTTTCTAATATTTAACAATCCCCCCATTTAAACAAAATAAAGTTTCTTCATGATTACTCCCCCAGAAGCTATATGACTTTCTTATCCACTAACAAAAATAGCTAACCACTGCTCATTTATATAACTTAAATCCTTACAAATTCTCTTAACCATCTACCATCTCCTTATATGAATGTATGTGTGTGTATATGTTTTCTGACTATCTCAGATTTTCCAGTGTCATCTTAGTTTTTTGACAAATAGCACCGTTCACATCTTGCATTGACCTACCCCTGAATATGTGCCAGTTGCTTGACAAATCTGATTATTTTTAATGAAAGATAAAATGAAACCGCATAATGTAGGGCTAAACCTATGCATTGTGAGCTTCCAGAGCTGCAGGCCACAGATAGACTGATCACTGCAGCATATGATGACAGTACTCTGTCATATTTCCTTGGCACTAATTGCTCCTGCAGCATGTTTTTGCTTCATGTACCTGATACTTTGTGTTGTAGTGTTTGTTCTGCCCTCAGTAGAGTAGAATACTTGGGCGGTTTTCAAGGAGAACTTAATGCACTCAGGACTAGCAATCAGTCCTCAGATAATTAGGATTGTGGATAATGTCCCCAATTGTTTGCTCTGCATGAGGAAATTCTCTAAAGCATGGTCTGCATCAGAGTTCTACAAATTATAGCCAATGGACCAAATTCAGCTGCCATTCCCTTTTGTAAATGGTACTTTATTGGCATGCAGCCATGCTTACGTATTGGCATGTTGTGTATGGCTGTTTTTGTGCTATAACAGTGGAGTTGAATAGTTGCAACAGAGACTGTATGGCATAGCATTTCTACAAAACTGAAACTATTTGCTGTTTCATCCTTTACAAAAAATGTTTTCTGTCCCCAACTCTGTATCATTTCCCAGAGTTACTTGTGGGATATTTTTTATTTTAACTTTTTATTTTGTATTGGATGATAGCCAGTTATCAATGTTGTGATGGTTTCAGGTGAACAGTGAAGGGATTCAGCTACACACACACACACACACACACACACACACACACACACACATATATATATATATATATATATATATATATATATATATATATATATACATACATTCTCCCCAAACTCCCCTCCTATCGAAGCTGTGACATAATATTGAGCAAAGTTCCATGGGCTATACAGGAGGTCCTTGTTGGTCATTCATTTTAAATATAGTGGTGTGCACTGACAACCATAAGTTGGTTCTCTAAGTCTGTGAGTCTCTTTCTCTTTTGTATGTAAGTTCATTTGTATCATTTCTTTTTTAGGTTCTACATATCAGGAATGTCATATGATATTTCATCTTCTCTGTCTGACTTACTTCACTCAGCATTGCAGTCTCTAGGTCCATCCATGTTGCTGCAAATGACATTATTTCATTCTTTTTAATGGCTGAGTAATATCCCATGGTATTATAATCCCACTGCTGGGCAAATATCCAGGGAAAACCATAATTTAAAAACATACATGCACTCCAATGTTTATTGCAGCCCTGTTTGCAATAGCCAAGGTGTGGAAGCAATGTACATGTCCATCGACAGAGAAATGGATAAAGAAGATGTGTGTATATATATATATATATATATATATATATATATATATATATGCAATAAAATGATACTTGTGAGATTTAGCTTTATCTTACAGAAGCCATAACCAGCTCACAAATTTACATGTGTTGGCTTGCTTCCCTTCCCTAATATCCCATGCCAGTGCTCTGGTGTAGGCAGAATGGACCTTCAAATACATCTGTTCTCAAATCCCTGGAATTTGTGGGTATGCATATTACATGGCAGAAGGTAATTTGCAGAAGTAATTAAGCTTATGGACCTTAAAGAAGGGACATTATTCTGGATTATCTGGATGGGTCCAGTTTAAGCTCATGAGCCCTCAAAAACAGAATGTTCTCCAGGTGAAATCAGAGAGCTGTTACAGAAAGGGGATCAAAAAGCCTTGGAAAGTGAGAGGGACTCAAACTGCTACTTCTGGAGGAAGACACATGGAAGAATAAGATGAAATTTTGGTATTTTCTTGGAGAAAAGACTAGCCCTTAGCTGATGGCGACCAAAGCAACAGGATGCTTATTCTCCAAATTGTGGTTTTACACTTGTGAGACTGTAAGCAAATAACCTAACCTAGTTTACCTATCTGAAATTCTGACCTATAGAAAGCATGAGAAAATTAGCTTGTGTAATTTTAAGTTTGACCACTGAATTTGTGGTCATTTGTAACTGCATGAGTAGGGAAATAATACACCTTCCAAATAAATTACTAATATGCATCCTCACTGCAGGCTTTCCAGGTGGCTCAGTGGTAAAGAATCCGTCTGCCAATACAGGAGATGTGCGTTTGATCTCTGGGTTGGGAAGATCCCCTGGAGAAGGAAGTGGTAACTCACTCCGGTATTCTTGCCTGGGAAATCCCATGGACAGAGGAGCCTGCTGGGCTGCAGTCGCAAAAGAGTTGGGCACAATTTAGCACAACAAACAATTTTGTTGTTTGTGCTCAACAAAAGAGTTGAGCACAATTAAACCACCACAGTGACAATCCTTGTTTCAGAGTTTCTGGGGAAACGCAAAGCACATTAGCTGAATCAGAACTTGTCCTAGGAAGCAGATACTCAAGATTCTGGAGCTTCCCTGGTGGCTCAGTGGTGAAGAATCCACTTGCCAATGCAAAAGACAGTTTCCATCACTGATTCAGGAAGAATCCACATGCCACAGAGCGACTAAGCCTCTGCACCACAACTACTGAGTCTGTTCTCAGAACCCGGTAGCTGCAACCGCCAAAACCTGAAGGCTCTAGAGCCTGAGATCTGCAACAAGAGATACTGCCGCAATGAGAAGCCTGTGCACTGTAACTAGAGAAAGCCCACGTGCAGCAATGAGGACCCAGCAAAGCCAAAAATAATAGACAAAATCATATATATATATGATTCTGAAAGTGTATTTCATGCTGGCCACATAGTAACAGGTACTCATGTACTCATGTCTGGACTTGGCACATTTGAATAGATGCACTTGAGAAACTTAAACCTCCAGATTCCTCAGAAGCCCCTGGGCTATGAAGTTACTGCCCACCTCCTGGTGGAGCAGAGCATCATGTTGTGTGTGGACCACAGAGACTTACATGAAATAGATGTCTCATAAGAGGAGGCCTATTCTTCTCAAGATCTGTCTCTGCCTTCCCTTGTTGGAACCAGACCACCAGTTAGTGTCAACTCTAAACACAGCCCAAGTGAAGACATACTCTCTGCTATGGAATAGAGAGGTTATTTCTTTGAATTGTAGAATTTGCTAACACCTGTGGGCAAAAACATGGAGAACATGCCAGGGAGGGATATCAAGGATGTTGGCCCCAAGATATTGAAATATAAGCCTAGGTAAGGTAGAGTTTATTGATAGGGGGATTCTGTCTAGTGAATTAGGATTTAATGTCTTGGTAGGGGACTTCCCTTGTTGCTCAGCTGGTAAAGAATCTGCCTGCAGTGAAGGAGACCTGGGTTAGACCCCTGAGTTGGGAAGATCCCCTGGAGAAGGGAAAGACTACCCACTCCAGTATTCTGCCCTGGAGAATTCCATGGACTATACAGTCCATGGGGTCACAAAGAGTCAGATATGACTAAGCAACTTTCACACTAGGGGACTTCCCAGGTGGCTCATTGGTCAAGAATCTGCCTGCAATGCAGGAGGTGCAAGAGAAGCAAGTACGATCCCTTGGTTGGGCGTATCCCCTGGAGAAGGGAATAGTAACCCATGCCAGCATTCTTGCCTGGAAAATGCCATGAGGAGTCTGGTGGGCTACAGTCCATGAGGCTGCAAAGGGTTGGACACAACTGAGTGAACATGAGCATCCTTTCATCCAAGATAACCTAGGGCCAGCCTTGATTTGCTGCTGGGTGGAGCCTTGAAGATGGGAAACAATCTGTGCTATAATAAATGAGGTTGTTATGCCAGGACTACCTTAATGGAGTAATACAGGAAGAATCAGAAGTTGAGTAATGGCCATATTTTAATTAAAAAACTAGCACCTAATTATTTGAGTGGCCCAGAGTGCACCCCTTTCACTAAAGCAATGAAGAAGTGCATTTCCAAGGAGATTCCAACATTGCTGAAAATCTTAGTGGTAGCTTTCTTCTATAAACTAGAGTTGGTGGCTGGAAGCACCATTATGGAGTTGGGCATTCAATGCCACTAGGGATTGCTGAATTCCAAAATAGCTGAGGCCAAGCAGCTGTGGTTGAGAGAGATCTGGGTGGTCAGTGATGAGAGTCCTTGATGTATGTAGCTGAAAGCTAACAAGAGGTGAACAAAGGGCTGTTGCCAAATATTACTGATGGAAATTCACAATTCCTTGCTAAATTAATGCAACCAAGTCAGTTTCAGAGCTAGAGCTCATTGTTCAAGTTGAGGTTGAGATCCTACAGTGGCCCCAGTAAGGATATAAAGCAGCAATTTCCTCAGTGATTCCCCTCCATAGTGACCTCCAGCTATTTGCTGCAGCTGTTCACTGGGGAGACCCAGATCATTATAGAATGATGAATAGAGAATCGTTACTCAAGAGGCTTAAAAAGAGGACCCAAAACAACATCATGGGTAGCATAGGCATGTAGAGAATCCAGGTGGTACCTGGTATCTTTGGGAAAATTCACCTTAGAGTAGATCCAGTAGATTCCTTATCCTAACCTGTGGTCATGTTACTAGTTCTTCTGTGACATATTAAGGAGACAATGAGAAGGTGACAGATCCTCACCTGGGTTCCCCTATGTGTGGAGTAAGAGTTACAAGAATAGGGAAGGATAAATGTAAACACCTGGAATTACCAGGATAGAAATTAGCAAGGAGAATGTATTTTGGATGAAGAAATCAATAGGCAAAGCAGAAAGTAATTTGAGTTACATTAAAATGAAATGTAATGAAAACCAAGACCATTGCAGAATAATTAGTTAGCAGATCTAACAGGGCTGACATCAGAAGACCCAAAACATCTTCATGGTCAACATAGCTTCTATATTCAAGCATCCTACACCCAAGTGCAAGTTCTTGTTATAAATAAATAAAATGGATAAGACTCTGCTAACATTAGTAAAGAAAAAAATCAGGAATAATGGTACTTAAAGATGAGGCAACATTGTATGTCTTATGATATGATATGAAAAAATAGTAGGATGGCATCAAAAATGTTGTACTACTAAATTTAACAACCAGGTTAAAATGAACAATATTCATTTTTAAAAAAGCAGCATTTACAATTGCACTGATCTCAAACACTAACAAAGTAATGCTAAAAGTTCTCCAACCTAGGCTTCAACAGTCTATGAACAGAGAACTGCAGATGCTCAACCTGGATTTAGAAAAGGAAGAGGAAGCAGAGACCAAACTGCCAATATCCACTGGATCATAGAAAAAGCAAGAGAATTCCAGAAAAACATCTGCATTGACTACACTAAAGCCTTTGACTGTGTGGATCACAACAAACTGTGGAACAATATTCAAGAGATGGGAATACCAGACCACCTTACCTGCCTCCTGAGAAATCTGTATGAAGGTCAAGAAGCAACAGATAGAACTGGACATGGAACAACTGACTGCTTCCAAATCGGGAAAAGAGTATGTCAAGGCTGTGTATTGTCACCCTGCTTATTTAACTTATATGCAGAGTACATCTATGTGAAATGCCAGGCTGGATGAAGCACAAGTTGGAATCAAGATTTCTGGGAGAAATATCAATAACCCTGACTATGCAGATGACACCATCCTTATGGCAGAAAGTCAAGAGAAACTAAAGAGCCTGTTGATGAAAGTGAAAGAGGAGAGTGAAAAAGCTGGCTTAAAACTCTACATTCACAAAATGAAGATCAAGGGATCTGGCCCCATCCCTTCACGGCAAATAGATGGGGAAAAAATGGAAACAGTGACAGACTTTATTTTCTTGGGCTCCAAAATCATTGCAGATGGTGACTGCAGCCAGGAAATTCAAAGATTCTTGCTGCTTGGAAGAAAAACTATGGCTACTCAAGCTGCTGCTTCAGCTGCTAAGTCACTTCAGTTGTGTTAGACTCTGTGTGACCCTATGAACTGCAGCCCACCAGGCTGCTCTGTCCACAGGATTCTCTAGGCAAGAATACTGGAGTGGGTTGCTATTTCCTTCCCCATCTGTGACTATAGTCTAGAAAAAAAGTGAAGTCGCTCAGTTGTGTCTGACTCTTTGTGACCCCATGAACTGTAGCCTACCAGGTTCCTCCATCTATAGGATTTTCCAGGCAAGAATACTGGAGTGGGTTGCCATTTCCTTCTTCAGACCAACCTAGACAGCATATTAAAAAACAGAGACATTACTTTGCCAACAAAGGTCTGTCTAATCAAAGCTGTGGTTTTTCCAGTAGTCAGGTATGCATGTGAGAGTTGGACCATGAAGAAAGCTGAGCGCAGAGCAACTGATACTTTGAACTGTGGCGTGTTGAAGAAGACTGTTCAGAATCCCTTGGACTGCAAGGAGATCAAACCAGTCAACCCTAAGGGAAGTCAGTCCTGAATATTCATGGGAAGGACTGATATTGAAGCTGAAGCTCCAATATTTTGGCCACCTGATGTGAAGAACTGAGTCATTAAAAATACTCTGATGCTGGGAAAGATTGAAGGCAAGAGGAGAAGGGGACAACAGAGGATAAGATAGTTGGATGGCATCACTGACTCGATGGATATGAGTTTGAACAAGCTCCCGGAATTGGTGATGGATAGGGAAGCCTGGTGTGCTGCAGTCCATGGGTTCATGAGGAGTCAGACACAACTGAGTAACTGAACTGAACTGAACAAAGAACAACATGAGGAGAAAAAAATATGTGAATAGTCTAATATATTTTAAGGAAATAATGTGCATAATTTTAAAACTTAGAAAAGTCCATAGCAGTTGTCTTTACTGGTGAAATTTAAAAAATTAAGAAATTATACTGATTTTATGCAACATTACCTAGAGTATAGAAAAAAGTTATACACTGTAATTCATTTTAAGGATAAGATAACCTTAATTAAAGGGCTTCCCAGGTGGCATAGTAGTGAAGAATCTGTCTGCCGATGCAGGAGTTGCAAGACATAGAGATTCTATCCCGGTGTCCAGAAGATTCCCTAGAGTAGGTAATGGCAAGCTACTCCTGTATTATTGCCTGGGAAAGCCCATGGACAGGGGAGGCTGGTAAGTTACAGTCCATGGGGTGGAAAACGGTAGGATAGACCTAAACATACACACACATACATACATACACACAAATCTTTGATAAAACATCTAATGAGACTATTTCAAGGATGGATTTATGTATGCTCATATTTCTTATGATCACAGAATTCTCAGTAAAAGCTATAAACTGAATGTAATGACACCTGCACTCACACACTAGCACACACATTACAGAATTTATTGGTTTACTTAAGGAATTCTAAAGTGTGATTATCTCAGTGGAGAAATAATAATCTTCTATTAAAAAGGAACCTACTGTATTATAAGGGAAGGTGTCTATAAAATCTTACAGTTAACATCATATACATGATGGTCTTTCTCTCTGAAGTCCGTAATGAGGCATGATGCCCCCTATTGTCATTTACACTTGATTTTGAATGTGATGAACTAACCAGCAAAACAAAGCAGGACAAGAAAATATTTAACAATTGAAAGTGTAACTTCATTCTTAATAATATGATTGTGTACAATTAAGACCAGAAATAATCCAGAAATAAATTATAATTTGTATAAGTGCATTTATCAAGGTCATTGTTTACACAGTTCACAAAAATAGACTTCTTTATATCAGCAATAAATTAGAAAAAGAAACTTTAAGACACCATTTACAACAGAACTAAGAAACATGAAATGTTTAAGAATGTGTCCAGTAAAATATGTGCAGGACCATGAAATAAAAAAAAAAAAAAAAAACTACAAAGCATTGCTAGGAAGAATCATGGAAATATTTAACAAATTCAAAAAGAATCCTTATTGTAAGATTGGAGGAATTGATATTGATGAGATAGTGATTTCTCTTCAAATTTATCATTTCCAGATGCAATTCCAATGTGTATGAATTCATCGTCAAACAAATATAGAGTTATAAAATAGAAGGGGATTTTACTAGCTTTTTAGAATAGTGTGTATATTCTACTTTGTTACTACACCAAACTTGAAAAGTGAAAACTTCTAATAGTTGCATTGCTGCTGCTGCTGCTAAGTCACTTCAGTCGTGTCTGACTCTATGTTACCCCATAGACGGCAGCCCACCAGGCTTCGCCATCCCTGGGATTCTCCAGGCAAGAACACTGGAGTGGGTTGCCATTTTCTTCTCCAGTGCATGAAAGTGAAAAGTGAAAGTGAAGTTGCTCAGTCGTGTCTGACACTTTGCGACCCCATAGACTGCAGCCCACCAGGCTCCCCCATCCATGAGATTTTCCAGGCAAGAGTACTGGAGTGGGGTGCCATTGTCTTCTCCGAATAGTTGCATTGCTAATTGTAAAACCAAAATTAGTGGATTATGTATATCTTATTATGTTAAAACCCACTGGTCTATATCACACTTCAAGTGCACCTTTTGCATGCATATAATTTTCTAACTGCTGGTGCTGTTTCACTGAATTATGCAGTTTCTAAATATTGACATTTGTCATTGTAAAAGACCATAACCTTATATTCATTAATATCATCACTAATATCATCGGAAAAGTAGTGGAAAAATGAAGTCTCTGTGGATGGTAAAATTTTCCAAAATTGTAGTTTTCACTTGAAAGATTCAAATTCAGTTGTTTTCCTTGGAGTAACAGGCATACCTCACTCACTTTTAAGAAAACATCTGCCAAATACCCAAGCCTGAAAAACCGTGGTTTGTCTGTCAGTTTTCTCTCAAGTAAAAACGCTTTCTGTGGTAAATGTGACTAGTCAATCTGTAATACAAACAATCACAGAAGTGTTTTCCTTGAGAATCTATAGTAATGGAGAATATGTTGTGATTATGCATAAAAGGTGCTTATGAATGCTCTCCATTTGTCACACAATATTAGAGGAATGTTCAGAGGTTAAAATTCAACAAATTTAGTAGTTTTTTACTTCTTTACCAAAGACCTCCTTAAATGAAGCTGTTGAGCACATGATGGTGAATAATACAATGACCAAAAGCTTTGATTTAAACTAGACCTCCAGCAGTTTCATATACAATTTTACCCAATCAATGCAAATATCAACACAATATAAAAGACAAATAAAGTCTAATTATTATTGAGAATTTGTTGACCTTATAGACACCATTAAAAATATTTTAGAGATCTCCCAAGATTTGCCAACTGCATTTGGAAAGCTTATAGTTTGAACTAGTTGACAGATAATAAACATAAAAATTTTAACTAATTTTAATAGTAAAGAAAAATTCAGTATTATAAAGTCACACACACAAACACACACTATAGTCTAGTGTAACAAACCTAGATGTGAGTTTTCTATGATAAATATTGACAAGTAAATCCATGGTAAAGAATTTGCCTGCAATGCAGGAGACCTGGGTTTGATCCCTGGATTGGGAAGATCCCCTGGAGGAGAGCATGGCAACCCACTCCAGTATTCTTGCCTAGAGAATCCCCATGGACAGAGGAGCCTGGTAGGCTAGACTCAATGATGTCACAGAGTCAGACATAACTAAATGACTAAGCACAACTTGCATACACAATCAAAAGAAAAGTCTGCCCAATTGAGGTTTATTTGGAAGAAGGCAAACTAAATTTATCCATGTGATTATTATACTAAACAAAGAAATAAAAACATATCACAACTAATTGAGAAAGAATCTTTAACACTAAATACTCCTTCAAAAATGTACTTCAGAATAAAATTTAGTATCAGTTTTAAGAAACTTTCTAGCAGTAACATAAAAAATTTAATATATAAAGTGACTCATTAGAAGCAGATCCATTATATTTGATACTAAAAAAAAAAGCTGTTATTGTTATTAGAGTACAATAGTGAAATACCTGAGACAAAGAGTAATAGTCTTTATTTTTTAAAAGTCAATAAATAAAGAACGAAATAACAAAGGCATGTTTTTACTACACTCTTAAAAAAAAAGACTATGTGACAAATAGATGTAAAGTTAATGAGTTCTTTCCAGTACATTGAAAATATAAATGATTTAACAAAACTGAATGACACACAGCAATTGCAATAAATAAATAGCTGTTTCTTTTAAAGTCAAATTGCATTCAATTTACTCTTTATTAAATCCAAATCAACATACCCCTTTTAACCTGAAAGTTACTCTCCTGAAAAAGCAGACCCTAAATTTTATCTAGAAATATAAGTTAACCAAGTGCATGAATCTATTTTAATGTTTTGGAACAATGGCCAAAGGACATTAAATATACATACACACATACATAAAAGGTGATAATGGCAAAAGAACAACAACAAAATAACATTAGAGGAAACAGATGGTTCATGGCTTGATTATTGCTGCATCACCAGCACACAGAATAGTATCTGATATATATTCCAGGCTCAACAAACATTTTTGATTGAATGAATGCATGGATAATGTAATTCTCATTATAATAACATAGGATGTGTGCAAGTGGGTGAGTAGTGACTCTTTGATACATTTGAAATACCCCATTAGGAACAGTGTTACTTGGAAGGTTTATTCCAAAGTTTTTCTTAAAGAGAAGTAGGGAAAAATATAAAGGGACTTTTGATGTTTTAAACATTTTTATAGACTGTACTCCACTAAAGTTATTTAAAAATAATGGTTATATTTCTCTGTGCTATGTAATATGTCCTTGTTGTTTATTTATTTTATAAATAGTAGTGTGTATCTCTTGATGCCCTTATCTTACCCTTACCTCTCTTCCCTTTGCTACCTGGTAAGGAAACAGTGTCAGACTTTATTTTTTTGGGCTCCAAAATCACTGCAGATGGTGACTGCAGCCATGAAATTAAAAGACGCTTACTCCTTGGAAGGAAAGTTATGACCAACCTAGATAACATATTAAAAAGCAAAGACATTACTTTGCCAAAAAAGGTCCATCTGGTCAAGGCTATGGTTTTTTCAGTGGTCATGTATGGATGTGAGAGTTGGACTGCAAAGAAAGCTGAGTGCCGAAAAATTGATGCCTTTGAACTATGGTGTTGGAGAAGACTGTTGAGAGTCCCTTGGACTGCAAGGAGATCCAACCAGTCCATCCTAAAGGAGATCAGTCCTGGGTGTTCATTGGAAGGACTGATGCTGAAGCTGAAACTCCAATAATTTGGCCACCTCATGTGAAGAGATGACTCGTTGGAAAAGACCCTGATGCTGGTAGAGATTGAGGGCAGGAGGAGAAGGGGACGACAGAGGATGAGATGGCTGGATGGCATCACCGACTCGATGGGGATGAGTTTGAGTAAACTCCAGGAGTTGGTGATGGACAGGGAGGCCTGGTGTGCTGTGATTCATGGGGTTGCAAAGAGTCGGACATGACTGAGCGATTGAACTGAACTGAACCACCAGCGGTGGGCTTTCCTGGTGGCTCAGTGGTAAAGAATCTGCCTGCCTATGCAGGAGAGCTGACTTTGATCCCTGGGTTGGGAAGATACCCTGGAGAAGAAAATGGAAACCCATTTGAGTATACTTGCCTGGGAAATCCCATGGACAGAGAAACCTAGAGGAGTGAGAGTCCATGTGGTGACAAAAGAGTTGGACACAACTTAGTGACTAAAAAACCACCCCTAGCTGTATGTTTCAGTTTTGCTATGTCTGTCATGTGTTTTTTTCTCAGATTTTTCATATAAATGACAACTACAAAGGAACATTTTAGAAAATGAGTTCATTTGGGGGTAATTTTGCCTTACAAAATATCAAGCCATACTACGAGGCTGTTAAATTCGGCTCACTGTGATATTGGGCCATTGGCTTAGGAAATGAAATATCTGTAATCAAAATGGATGAAGGAAAAAGAGTAAAGCCACTCTTTAAGCAAGGCCCTCCACTTTATTTCTGAGAAGGGTAAAACCTGAATATTGTCCAAGTTACAATAGTGACCAAACACCCCCTTTTCCTGGCCAATGAGTATTTCCTGCTTCGTTACCAGTTTCAACCCTGGCATTAATACTGTCTTTATTCTTGTGTTTGTGTGTGCCCATTCTCTTGGTTGTGTCTGGCTTGTTATGACCGCATGGACTGTAGCCTGCCAGGCTCCTCTGTCCATGAAATTTCTCAGGCAAGGATACTGGAATGGGTTGCCATTTCCTACTCCAGGGGATCTTCCTGACCCAAGGATCAACCTGTGTCTCCTGCATTTGACAGGAAGATTTCTTACCACTTTGCCCCCTGGGAAACCCCTTTCTTCTTCTAAATAAGAATAGATGAACTCCTGGTTTCTGACAGCATCTAGTCTTGCAAAGTCCAGACTCTTTAAACCCTCCCCAAATTACCTAAGCCTCAATCCTCTAATTACATACTCTCATGGAGGTGTATACAGTTCCCCATGGCATTTGTTTTCCTTTGCAGAAGCTATTAATAAATCCAGCTTGCTCAATTCAGATGTGTCCCAGGTCGATTTTGGGAGAATGGCATTGGCACCTATATTTTTGTAAATATCCCCCATTTTATACAAGTGTAAGCTCTGTTTTTGTGCTGACACACACATGCAGGTGTGTGCATTTATTTATTCCTGCATTCACAAATACAGTTATGAGTAATAAATGCTAGAGTAAATATCCCACAAAATATGGAGGCATACATTTCTAGAAAAAGGTCTGTGAGTTTTAAAAAGCAATAAAATATGAGTAAAATATTGATAATATAGTCTTGGCATGTTGAAGGTCTTGGTAATGAGATATAAAATGCAAGTCATAAAGGAAGAAGAAAGTTGCAAATTACGAGAAATGACAGACACAATAAGACAAACAATAGAGTTTATGGAAAAGTTATTAACAGGAGAAAAAGGGTAGTCGAGATTTTTAAAAAGCCACTCCTATTTAAAGGGGGAAAAAGAAAATGAATAAACAAAAATCCTTATGCAAAATGGTGAAAATTGTGAGAAGAAATGATTATTCATAAACAAAATTTTACAAAATGCAAAATCATTTTCAAAAACACTAGTAATCAGAGAACTAATAATAAAAATAAGACACCATTAGCAAGTTACCTTGTTATAAATTAAACTGATTTCTCATAATTAGTTTTGACAAACATTGTTTGGTCATGCATCCTTATTTCCTTTTTGTGAAAGAATATATACATGCACATACACTCATGTAATGTTATTGAACTTTAGAACATTAAACACTGAAATAGAATACAGAAAAAAGTTATATGTTCTAACTCATTTTTTAAGGATAAGATAACCAGTGAGAACCTCAGGAAACTGCAGAGTATGATCACAACTTCAGAGTTTACTCCATTTTTTCTATATTATTTCTATGATGGGAATATTTACAAATACATATCTATTCACATAAACATAAGAAAAATTAGAAACATTTGAAAAATTTTAAATGAAGAAGAATCTTATTAAGGACAAAATCTTTAAAACTTGATTTTTGAGTAAATGGAAGATATTTAACTTTACAAGTTTTTAAGAATATAAAAACATTAAAGAATATATAAATTAGATAAATGCAATGCATTTAATTGAAAAATATTTGGTTAACATTATTTAAAATTATCATCTAATTTGAATAACAGTTGACTGCCATTTACGTCGTAAAAATATATATGTCAAAATATTCTTTTTTTCAATGTATTTCCAATATAGTAAAATGTGACACATGACTCCTATATTAAATAGATTTTTGTTATATATATATATGTAGCCTAATTTTTCTTTAGCTTTATTCATAAAGGGAAATTTTAGTAAACAAGTCACTAAAAAGACAGCTGGGAAGTTTTCTTTTGGAAATTCAAATGTTACATTTCCATTTTCATGTTGTATTTATGTCCAGGTTATATCCAAATTAATTATAATTTCCATGTTATAATTCCAATTTATTAATTAATTACCACATATTTTAAATATTGAATGCAAATGATCAACTGTTATTTTAGATATTATTGATTTAGTTCTTATAGTTGCATGTGCCTTTGAGAATTCTAGAAATAGTAAAATAATAAAGCTTCCTTAAACATAAGTATATTACAGTTGAAAAGTTGAATACAATAGAGTACTAAGTAGAAGCTGAAAAATAAGACCTATTAAATGGTGGAACTAAAATGGTATTTCTTCTTATGAAATTTTAGGAATGTCAGTTTAAGGATTGCTGTGATTATAATACATGTAAACTGAAAGGCCTAGTAGAGTGTGCTTCTGGATCATGCTGTACGTCAAAATGTGAGGTGAGTTTCCAACGTTTATGTTGATGATTGAACTGTGATAATAGAATGCTATAAGAATTGAATTAATGCAGAATTGACAGACTTCGGAAAAAATTCAGTGGAACAAAGCAGAGAGTGCATAAACACCCACGGACATTAAGGACAAATATGATGAGATAAAGAACACATCTAAGGTTAGTACTGATTCTTCCATTATGTTGAAACCTCGGTTTGCCATCTTCTAATTTATCTGATAAAGAGTAGAATAAACATATACACTCCTATAAAAAAAATCAGCTGTCAAAGCAATTGTAAAGTCAAATGACTAACGGAAAAAATATAACAGGCATAGCAGACAAAATGTGAAACAAAATGTGTGAAAGTGAACGTTGCTGAGTAGTGTCAAAACTCTTTGTGACACTGTATAGTCCCTGTATCAGTTCAGTTCAGTTCAGCTTGGGTCAGTCGCTAAGTCATGTCCAACTCTTTGCGACCCCATGGACTGTAGCACGCCAGGCCTCCCTGTTCATCACCAGCTCCCGGAATTGACTCAAACTCATGTCCATTGACTTAGTGATGCCATCCAACCATCGTATCATCTGTCCTCCCCTTCTCCTCCTGGTTTCCATCTTTCCCAGCATCAGGGTCTTTTCAAATGAGTCAGTTCTTCAAATCACATGGCCACAGTATTGGAGTTTCAGCTTCAGCATCAGTCCTTCCAAAGTGTAGTCAGAACTGATTTCCTTTAAGATGGACTGGTTGGATCTCCTTGCAGTCCAAGATACTCTCAAGAGTCTTCTCCAACACCACAGTTGAAAAGCATCAATTCTTTGGTGCTCAGCTTTGTTTATAGTCCAACTCTCACATCCATGCATGACTACTAGAAAAAAACATAGCTTTGACTAGATGGACATTTATCAGCAAATTAATGTCTCTGCTTTTGAATATGCTGTCTAGGTTGGTCATAACTTTCCTTCCTAGGAGCAAGTGTCTTAATTCATGGCTGCAGTCACCACTGCAGTGATTTTTGAGCCACCAAAAATAAAGTCTGTCTCTGTTTCCACTGTTTCCCCATCTATTTGCCATGAAGTGATGGGAGCAGATGCCACGATCTTAGTTTTCTGAAATGTTCACTTTTAAGCCAACTTTTTCACTCTCCTCTTTCACTTTCATCAAGAGGCACTTTAGTTTTTCTTCACTTTCTGCCAAAAGGGTGGTGTCATCTGCATATCTGAGGTTATTGCTATTTCTCCCAGCAACCTTTATTCCAGCTTGTGCTTCCTCCAGCCCAGAGTTTCTCATGATGTACTCTGCATATAAGTAAAATAAGCAGGGTGACATTATACAGCCTTGATGTACTCCTTTCCTGATTTAGAAAGAGTCTGTTGTTCCATGTCCAGTTCTAACAGTTGCTTCCTGCCCTGTGTACAGATTTCTCAAGAGGCAGGTCAGGTAGTCAGGTATTCCCATCTCTTTAAGAATTTTCCAGTTTGTTGTGGTCCACACAGTCAAAGGGCTTTGGCATAGTCAATAAAGCAGAAGTAGGTGTTTTTCTTAAACTCTTTTGCTTTTTTCATGATTCAATGAATGTTAGAACTTGATCTCTGGTTCCTCTACCTTTTCTAAATCCAGCTTGACATCTGGAAGCTCACAGTTCATGAACTGTTGAAGCCTAGCTTGGAGAATTTTGAGCATTAGTTTGCTAGCATGTGAGACGAGTGCAATAGTGTGGTCGTTTGAGCATTCTTTGGCATTGCCTTTCTTTGGGGTTGGAATGAAAACTGACCTTTTCTAATGCTGTAGCCACTGCTGAGTTTCCCAAATTTGCTGGCATACTGAGTGCAGCACTTTCACAGCATTATCTATCAGGATTTGAAATAGCTCAACTGGAATTCCATCACCTCTACTAGCTTTGTTCATAGTGATGCTTCCTAAGGCCCACTTGACTTCACATTCCAGGATGTCTGGCTCTAGGTGAGTGGTCACACCATCGTGATTATCTGGGTCATGAAGAACTTTTTTGTATAGTTCTTCTGTATATTCTTGCCACCTCTTCTTAATATCTTCTGCTTCTGTTAGGTCCATAACATTTCTGTCCTTTTTTGTGCCCATCTTTGCATGAAATATTCCCTTGGTATCTCTAATTTTCTTGAAGAGGTCTCTAGTCTTTCCCATTCTCTTGTTTACCTCTATTTCTTTGCATTGATCACTGAGGAAGGCTTTCTTATCTTTCCTAGCTATTCTTTGGAACTCTGCATTCAAATGGGTATACCTTTCCTTTTCTCCTTTGGCTTTAGCTTCTCTTCTTTTCATAGCTATTTGCAAGACCTCCTCAGGCAAACATTTTGCCTTTTTGCATTTCTTTCCTTGGGGATGGTCTTGATCCCTGCCTTCTGTACAGTGTCACAAACCTCCATTCAAATATCTTCAGGCACTCTGTCTAACATATCTAATCTCTTGAATCTATTTGTCACTTTCACTGTGTAATCATAAGGAATTTGATTTAAATCACACCTGAATGGTCTAGTGGTTTTCCCTAGTTTCTTCAATTTAAGTCTGAATTTGGAAATAAGGAGCTCATGGTCTGTGCCACAGTCAGCTCCTGGTCTTGTTTTTGCTGACTGTATAGACCTTCTACATCTTTGGCTGCATAGAATATAATCAGTCTGATTTCGGTATTGACCATCTAGTGACATCCATGTGTAAAGTATTCTCTTGTGTTGTTGGAAGAGAGTTTTTGCTATGACCAGTGCATTCTCTTGGAAAAACTCTTATTAGCCTTTTCCCTGCTTCATTCTGTACTCCAAGGCCAAATTTGCCTTTTACTCCAGGTATTTTTGACTTCCTACTTTTGCATTCCTGTCTCTTATAATGAAAAGGATATCTTTTTTGGGTGTTAGTTCTAGAAGGTCTTGTGGGTCTTCATAAATCCATTCAACTTCAGCTTCTTCAGCATTACTAGTCAGGGCATAGGCTTGGATTACTGTAATACTAAATGATTTGCCTTGGAAATGAGCAGAGATCATTCTGTAGTTTTTCAGATAGCATCCAAGTACTGCATTTCAGATTCTTTTGTTGACTATGATGGCTACTCCATTTCTTCTAAGGGATTCTTGCCCACAGTAATAGATAGGTCATCTGAGTTAAATTCACCCATTCTAGTTCATTTTAGTTTGCTGATTCCTAAAATATCGATGTGCACTCTTGCCATCTCCTGTTTGACCACTTCCAAATTGCCTTGATTCATGGACCTAACATTCCAGGTGCCTATGCAATATTGCTCTTTACAGCATTGGACTTTACTTCCATCACCAGTTGCATCCACAACTGGGTGTTGTTTTTGCTTGGCTCCTTCTCTTCTTCTTTCTCCACTGTTCTCCAGTAGCATATTTAGCACCTACCTACCTGGGGAGTTCATCTTTCAGTGTCCTATCTTTTTGCCTTTTCATACTGTTCATGGAGTTCTCAAGACAAGAATACTGAACTGTCTGTGTACCAGGCCCTGTATATCCCATGGAATTCTCCAGGCCAGAATACAGGAGTGGGTAGGTAGCTTTTCCCTTCTACAAGCAATCTTCCCAACCCAGGGATCGAATCCAGGTCTCCCACACTGCAGGTGGATTCTTTACCAGCTTAGCCACAAGGGAAGTCCAAATGTGTAGGGTAGCGAAAATACAAAGAATCCTCACACATTAATAAATCAAACTTGAGTCACACACCACACACAAACACACACACAGTGGCAAATGGAGTACCCAAGCAATTTACAGCAATGAAAAGTATGATTGTTCTGTGTGTGCACTGATCATCTGCAGTAATTAAGATAAACACAAATAAAATGTTAACACAATATTATAGAGCAGTTATCCAATAGCAATTTTAAAAGCAATGCCAGATATTATCTAAGGAATGGGACTAAAGATATTTTTTGCAGAGTGGTTTTGGAAATTTGAATTACTTTAATACCTTTCCTGAGCAATTTTTGCATATTTTGAATAGCATATAAATTATTAAGTTAATTGATCATTATATGTCTTATGTATATACCCTAGAAACATGACTATGTGTGGAAAGCTCAGGGAAAAAAAAGTGTTAATTACAGGATATCTGACTCTTTGCAATCCCATGAACTGCAGCTTGCCAGGCCTCCCTGTCCATCACCAACTCCCAGAGCTTGCTCAAACTCATGTCCATTGTGTCGGTGATGCCTTCCAACCATCTCATCCTCTGTTGTTCCCTTCTTCTCCTGCCTATAACCTTTCCCAGCATCAGGGTCTTTTCTAAGGAATCAGTTCTTCACATCAGTTCTTCACAACTGAATCTTCAGTTTCAGCACCAGTCCTCCCAATGACTATTCAGGATTGATTTTCTTTAGGATTGACTGGTTTGATATCCTTGCAGTCCAAGGGACTCTCAAAAGTCTTCTCCAACACCACAGTCCTTAGCATTATGCATTTGAGCTTCATTTATGTTGTGTTTATCAGTAAGTCATTCCTTTTTTATTGTTGAATAGTATTGCAAGCAATACTGGGATGTACCACAGTTTATTAATACAGTTACCAGTTGAGGGCCATTTGGTTCATTTTCCATTTGGGGTGGTGAAAATACAGCTGCTATAAAAATATTCATAAGCAGATTTTGCATGAATATTAGGATTTTTTCACTTAGATAACTATAAATGAAATTTCTGGTTCATACAGTAAGTGTATATGGAGTTTTATAAGAAACTGTAAACATATATTTCAAACTAGCTATACTATTTTGAATTCCCAGTAGCTATTTATGAGCCTTGCAATTGATTTGCAAACTAAATATAGACTCTAAAACTGTACAACATGGTTTGATTTTTTTCATTGCTACTGGTTTGTTATTTAACCTTAAAAATCATTTTACTATTAATAGTTTCTCTGAGTTTACAGATCATTGATCAATCAGTTTCATTTCATATAATACACCATTTCATGTATAGAGATGGACCTTATATAAAAAAACATCTCTCACATATTATAAACACAAAATATTTTGTTACTTGTTTTGCTTTATATAGTCTTATTTTTTAGAGCAAGTAAGATGAGGAAAACATAATTTTGCAATTAACATCTTTTATTCCATTTCTGGGTCTCTTTATTTCCTTCTGTAAATTTCTGCTCACTACCATACTCCTTATATCTGAAGACTTCCCTTTACTATTCCTTGTAATTTCTATCTGCTGAAATCAATTCTGTTAATTATTATTTTCCTGGGCAAGTCTTTATTTCACAGTCATTATTGAAATATATATTTCCTAAAAATGGAATTCTAAGTTGAAAGAGTTTCTTTTTCATACAGTCCTTTATAAGATGCCATTTCATTCATTTATTGCTCATCTTTGTCTCTGTCTGTTAAATATTAAGTCAATGAAACTAGATTGTAAAGTGTGTGTGTCACTTTAACATGCATAGAATGTCTGGCCATGGTGAACTCCATCATATAAAGAAACGATGCCTGATTAAGTCAACAGGGAATAAAGATGTGATCATAAATGTACTCTTTATCTGAGCTATACAAAGAGGACTTTTAGCTCGCAAATGATAAATGTAATGGTGATGATGACAACAATGATAATAGCTACACCATATATTGTTTACCACATGTTGTTGAAAGCACTTGTTACATTAATTCAGTTTAATACTTACAAGAACCTTACAAGAGAATGATTATTATCCCAAGTTTACAAATGAGGAATTATGTGTCTCATTCACACAAATAAGTTAGTAAATGTCCAAGTAAGATATTAAAACCAGGAAGCTTTTTTTAAAAAAATTCTTTTATATCAGACTACAGTTTTCTTATGATGTTGTACTAGTTTTGGGCATACAGCTAAGGGATTCAGTTATACAAATTCTATATGCATAATTATTTTCCCATTCAGGTTATTGCAGAATGTTGAGGAGAGTTCCCTATGCTATACAGTAGGTCTTTGTTGGTTATCTATTTTAAATATAGTGGTGTATATGAAACTAGGGAGTTTGTCTCCTGGTAATCTATCTCCAAGAAGAAAATGGTAGAGGCAATGTTTCCCTAATTTTGAGTAGCAAGTATGTTTCTTTTGTCTCCATCCAAATGCCAGTTAGTCTGGTGGTCTTTTAATGTAAAACATAAAACTCTGGTGGAGGATCCTTTTAGCCTTTGAGACAGTTACTTTTCCTCAGGCTTCATGATGAATACTCTGCTTGCCTTTTCCTTTGGAGAACTCAGCAGTAGGGCTCTGTAATCCTCTCTAGTATCAATCTGGTAAGTTCCCTACATGTGAACCTTCAAGTTGCAAACTGTCAAACACAACAAATGTGCATTTGCTTCCCCAAGGAACCAGAACCTGTGCTATTAATATCAAGTATGATTGAAACATCACCCTCCATCTCATTTCTGACGATCCTTCAGCTCTACCATCTCTCAGCTGGTCTCCCTCCTCCAGTCAGTAATTCTTGCCTGTTCACTTGATGCCAGCCCCTGGATACCAGCTGTTGTGCTGGTATTGCTTTTTTATGTATTGTTTATGTGAAAAGGACAGTAAATCTGTTACAGTATGGTGCCATACAGCCAATTGTGTTAGTTAAGTACCTAGGCTAACTTTGTTGGATTTATGAACAAATCAGATTTCCAAATGGAGTAGAATGCGTTGATATGTAGGGGACTCGCTATAATCAGGCACATCTCATTTTCTCTTCAGTAAGAAATTGAGGATAGTCACCCATGGAACATGATTTTCATTTTCCTCCTAGATATCAGTAGCAGGCACACCCTGTAGAAAGAGTGTGGATCCGGAGTGTGATTTTACCGAATATTGCAATGGGACTTCCAGTAATTGCGTTCCTGACACATATGCCATGAATGGCCAGTTGTGCAGGTCGGGGACTGCGTATTGTTACAATGGACGATGCCAAACTACTGACAACCAATGTGCCAAGGTATTTGGAAAAGGTACTGCTCTTTTTTAATATATTTCTCTTTTTCTTGTCTTTGATGAAGCAGTGAAAATTAATAATTTTATTAAGCCTCAATTTCTGGGTACATACCTTCTTAATATTCTGCATGATCCTTGGGGAGGATGTTTAAAGCACTTGCAAACCAGAGGACACAGTAAAGCCCTTCTGCAACTGGTTGATTTGTGAACTGAACTAGCCACTTTTGACATGGAACACCATTTTTACTTAAAATAATGATTGAGACAAATGATGTTGATTAAGAGTTGGGTATTTGGAAGACATCAAAGATGAATGAAGTGAGCATGTGATTTCAAGGAAAATAACTGGCCAAATCTGTTGCTAAGGACGACTCAAAATTTTTCAACTAAAACTTTGGGTTTTAGAGACACCTGCCTCTGTGACTTGACAGCTTCCCCACACATGTTAAGTGTAAAATTTTAAATTTAAATTAACATTAGTATTGGAGCTTCTCTGGTGGCTAAGAGGGTAAAGAATTCACCTGCAATGCAGGAGACCTAGGTTTGATTCCTGGGTGAAGAAGGTGCCCTGGAGTAGAACACGGCAACCCACTGCAGTATTCTTGTCTGGATAATTCCACGGACAGAGGAGCCTGGCGGGCTACAGTAGATGGTATGGCAAAGAGTCAGGGACAACTGAGTGACTAACACACACAATATTAGTATTAATATGATTGTTACCTCAAACTCTTTATAAGTAGATTGCTTATCTCCATTTTGTTTCCTTTTTCTTCTGGGGAACATATTCCTTCTTTGCCTCATTTTGCCTGATTCTCTATTTACATTTCTATGTATTATGTGGGTTGGGGGCTTCCCAGGTGGCACTAGTGGTAAAGGACCCGCCTGTCAATGCAGGAGAAGTAAAAGATGCAAGTTCAGTCCCTGGGTCGGGAAGATCCCCTGGAGGAGGGCATGACAACCCACTCCAGTATTCTTGCCTGGAGAATCCCATGGACAGGAGCCTGGTGGGCTACAGTCCATAAGTTTGCAAAGAGTTGGACATGATTTAGCATGCAGCACACTTCAGGTGGGCTGATTTCATTTTATAGCGCACTTTCTAAGGAACCCAGAAGCACACTCCTCTCCATTCTCCAGAGCTGTGGGCTCAATGGGTGCCCTTGATGTGGACTGCAGGGCCTGCAGGGTCCTGGGTCTGGTGTGGGCCCACTGATGGGAGGTGACGGGTCCCAGGACACCTGTGCAGGAGGCTGGAGGGTCCTGCCTTGTATATTTATCTTAAATTTGGATCCCTCTCTAGGATATAATAGATATCACACAACTCTAGAAGTGGAAGGACTGAATCACAAGGTCAGTGAAGATTAAATTTGAATGAATGAAGATTAGTTTTTGTAGGAGTATTTCAGACTTTCAGGATAGTATTGTGCATTCCTTTTCTTATGCTTTGATTTTTGGTTTGGATCTTAATTTCCTAGTCAAAAAGATCCATATTTACAGCTCAAATTAGGAACTATATTTATGTATATAGAGATTGGAATGGCAAGTTAGTAGATTCCAAAATTTTGCTGAATTTCCTCTTACTTTACCATTCATAACCTAATTTTAATGGCCTGAAACTTAAAAAGTTCAGAATGAACTTCATTCTGAAAACATAGAATCCTATTTCCTCACTGAAGAACTGATAGTATAACAGTAGTCTCAGGCACCTGTTTAAAATGTGTTTTCATATTTCACTTTTTAAACAAATTTTGAGAATAATTCACATGACTAGTACATATATCCCTCCTTTTCAGACAGTAGTTTTTCATAACACCCTACTATGATTTTATGTTTTTAAAGAAGTAAATTAAATTTAGAATAGGTCAAAATTACTCAGTGACATTCAAATAAAATCATTTGCTAATTGAGTAAAAGTAGTAGAACACCAAATTTCAGTTATTTGTCCAGCTGTAATACAAGATTTATAGTTTGTACCAAATTACACAGTACCTGACTCATGTTGTCTTCCTAATTATTTTTTTTAATTTCCTGTAAGTTTTTTTTTTTTTTTTTTTTTAATCTTCCTAATTATTTGAAACTCATCTTTGGTAACAAGTTTCAGGTTAGGTGACAACCAAAATTCCAGAGCTACAGAGCTTTCATCTTGCATGAATCACAGATCAGTGCTACTTTCTCTATGCTATGTTTTCAAGATGTTGCTTTTTACTTGGTTCTTTGTTTTTATTTTTAAAGTGCTCATTTGTATTTGAAAATATTATTTGTCTTTGCCACAGTAACTTTTGACCAATGTTTAATGCATCACTTAAAATTAAATTAAATAATTTACTTATTACTTACTCTCTGTAAAATCCAATAAGTAGAATCTAGGACACGAGCCCTTTATATTTTTAAAATTTTTTCTATAGAGAACCAAAAGTTCAGAGAAAAGAAAAGGGAAACTTTTGATCATACTAGAAGAAACTGAGCCATAAGTTTGGAATCTCTACTGAAACTACACATGCAATGAGGACAAAATTCTGCTAATACCATTGATTCACTGCTGCATTTATTGTCTGTTTCTCTAATATTACAATTATAAACAAAACAGTGCAATGAGTATTTGGCTCACAATTTCACTTCTCTTCACATGGCTGGTTCACTTTGCATACCTGGGTTTCCCCTTCTTCAGTAAAATCACTTTTGATATTTAATGTCTTTCAAATCTCTTCAGTTTTCCCCTTGATCATATTGACAACAGCCTTGCGGGTAACATCAAACAAATCTTTGATTTCTAAGTAGTTTGCTGCCAATGTAAGATCAAATCATGTTCCTTGGTCAACTTTCAGGAAGTTGTTCAGATACTCAGAGATATCATCTGTTCATTTTTCTTTGTTCTCATTGTCCTCAGGATGATGAGGATTGTCCTTGTGATGGGTGTCCCACTGAATGACCATTTTTTGTTTGTTTTTTTAAATACTGCTGCATTAACATTTGACAAAGGGGTAGGATTATCATCTATTTCATCGTCTATTCCCAAAACTGCCCTTAGTGACACTTGGATAGCTTTCACTCTCTTTTACTCGTGACCATAGCATAGTTTCCTTTCAACATGTACTTGATGAACAGCGAATTCCAATTTGAATGATAGTCATAGATTGTTTTGCAATTTCAGCATCAACTTTGATTATCTATCAGACCTCTGCAACCCCTACCTCAAAAGCTTGGCTCCATCTCCACAAAGCAGAAATAGGAGACTGGCTGTCATACTCCCTGGACTGAAAGAGTCCTTCCCACACTCATTTTAATTAAATGAACCATAACACCAAACCAAGTTACTTAACATTTGACATCTTCTTGAGTTCTAATGAAAACAAGGATGCTTAGTAAAGATGTAACTACTCGTGCATTTCCTCTTGAAATATACACTCTAATATCTCCACAAAACCTATTCAATTGGGTCAAAAATCAATCTTCTGATGTAGTTTATTCATTTCTTCCTTCATTTATTCATCTTCTATTCATTTATTTCAGACTTAAATTGAAAAAAATAGGAAAAACCATTAGACTATTAAGGTATGACCTAATTCAAATTCCTTATGATTGTACAGTGGAAGTGAGAAATAGATTTAAGGGATTAGATCTGATAGACAGAGTACTTGAAGAACTATGGATGGAGGTTTGTGGCATCATATAGGAGGCAAGGATAAAGAACATCCCCAAGGAAGAGAAATGTAAAGAGGCAAAAATGTTGCCTGAGGAGGCCTTACAAATAGCTGTGAAAAGAAGAGAAGTGAAAGGCAAAGGAAAAAGAAAAGATATAGCTATTTGAATGCAGAGTTCTAAAGAATAGCTAGGAGCGATAAGAAAGCTTTCCTCAGTGATCAATGCAAATAGAGGAAAACAATAGAATGGGAAAGACTAGAGATCTCTTCAAGAAAATGAGATACCAAGGGAACATTTCATGCAAAGATGGGCACAAAAAGGGAAAGAAATGGTGTAAAATAAAGAAAGCAGAAGATGTTAAGAAGAGGTGGCAAGAATTCACAGAAGAACTATTCAAAAAGATCTTCAAAACTCATAATCGCAGTGATCACTGACCTAGACCAGACATCCTGGAATGTGAAGTTAAGTGGGCTTAGGAAGCATCACTATGAACAAAGCTAGTGGGGATGATGGAATTCCAGCAAGTTGAGCTATTTCAAATCCTAAAAGATGATGCTGTGATAGTGCTGCACTCAGTATGCCAAGTTTGGAAAACAAAGCAGTTCCTGCAGGAACAGAAAAGGTCAGTTTTCATTCCAATCCCAAAGAAAGGCAATGCCAAAGAATGCTCAAGTTATAGCGCAATTGTACTCATCTCACACGCTAGCAAAGTAATGCTCAAAATTCTCCAAGCCAGGCTTCAACAGTATTTGAACCATGAACTTCCAGATGTTCAAGCCGGATTTAGAAAAGGCAGAGAAATCAGAGATCAAATCGCCAGCATCTGTTGGATCATTGAAAAAACAAGAGAGTTCCAGAAAAAATATTTACTTCTACTTTATTGACTACGCCAAAACATTTCACTGTGTGGATCATAATAAACTGTGGAAAATTCTTAAAGAGATGGGAATACCAGACCACCTGACATGCCTCTTGAGAAATCTGTATGCAGATCAAGAAGCAACAGTTAGAACTGGACACAGCACAAAAGACTGTTTCCAAATAGGGAAAGGAGTACATCAAGGCTGTATATTGTCACTTTGCTTATTTTACTTACATGCAGAGTACATCATGGGAGGCGCTGGGCTGGAGGAAGCACAAGCTGGAATCAAGATTGCCAGGAGAAATATCAGTAACCTCATATATGCAGATGACACCACCCTTATGGCAGAAAGTGAAGAAGAATTAAAGAACCTCTTGATGAAAATGAAAGAGGAGAGTGGAAAAGTTGGCTTGAAGTTGAACATTCAGAAAACTAAGATCATGGCATCTTGTCCCATCACTTCATGGAAAATACATGGGGAAACAGTGATCGACTTTATTTTTTGGAATCCAAAATCACTGCAGATGGTGACTGCAGCCATGAATTAAAAGACGCTTGCTCCTTGGAAGGAAAGTTATGACCAACCTAGACAGCATATTAGAAAGCAGAGACATAAAAATAAATAAATAAGTAAAAAGCAGAGACATTACTTTGCCACCAAAAGTCCATCTAGTGAAGGCTATGGTTTTTCTAGTAGTCATGTATGGATATGAGAGTTGGACTATAAAGAAAGCTGAGCACTGAAGATTGATGCTTTTGAACTGTGGTGTTGGAAAAGACCCTTGAGAGTCCCTTGGACTGCAAGGAGATTCATCCAGTCCATCCTAAAGGAAATCAGTCCTGAATATGCATTGGAAGGACTGATGCTGAAGCTGAAACTCCAATACTTTGGCCACCTGATGTGAAGACCTGATTAATTTGAAAAGACCCTGATGCTGGGAAAGATTGAAGGTAGGAGGAGAAGGGGATGACAGAGGATGAGATAGTTGGATGGCATCACCAACTTAATGGACATGTGTTTGAGTAAACTTCAGGAGTTGGTGAATGACAGGGAGACCTGTTGTGCTGCAGTCCATGGGATCACAAAGAGTCAGACATAACTGAGCAGCTGAACTGAACTGAACTAAACTGATTCATTTACTTGGTTCTTATCTCAAGCAGGCATTTTTTTTCTTGTTGTTGTTGCAAAAAACTATAGGGCAAAAAGCAGTTCTCGTAGTAGCCTACTATATGAGACATACAAATTAACAAAAATTGCTTACATCCTGCATTATTTCTTTAAGTAAAATTAAACTTTTAAAGCATCTGTAGAGTCAATCATATTCATCATATTTGCCAATTAAATATATACTTATATATATATATATATATATATATATATATATATATATAGTGAGAATGTATGTGCACAGGGCTGATAATATTCAAGTTGGACACATGTGCATGGTTACTGTACTCACAGATCTTAGAATCAAGAGACAAAGACAGTAAATACGTACACACCAAAGAAACATAAAGCTCCTAATTGTACAAAGTGCAGTTAAAGGAAAGAAAATAGAATGTTTAAAGGAAAATCAATTGTAGTGGACAAGAAAAATACTGCTGAGTGTCATCAGAGAGCCTCCAGCTGTCAACTCACCCACTTGTTCTCCACAGCTAGCTAGTCGTAGTGGGTGAAATCTTTGCTGGGCCTGCATCTTAGTTTGATTTCTTCTCTGCTCCCTCCTGTTGCTTTCCTCTCACTTCCCAATGGTCTGAGTGATCTAATCACTAATAGTTTGCCTATTGTACCTCATCCAGAGACTGACTTCTGGAGGCTCCAGCCACTAACTCTTGTTACTGACAGCAGTATGAGAAAATAAAAGATACATTTTCAGAATGACATAACTCACTAACAGGTAATCGATGAACATCACTGGTGGAAACTGACAATGTGCTCACAGAATGAACAGGGATAGAATGCTAGTGACAGGGTATACCTTGCATCAGCTAATATGAGTGAACTGTATGGGGAAATAGTAATTACCAGGGCAATGGAATTGGATGACTATTACAAAGCAACATTGGAATCTTGGAAAAGATAGCAAAAAGATATTGGTGCCAAGTCTAAGCTTGCTCTGTTTGCCACAAAACAGGCCAATAATCCAGAGACAAGGTGTTGAGGTAAGGAATATGACTTTATTCAGAAAGCCAGTTCACCAAGAAGGTAGCAGACTAATGTTTCAGAATAACAATCTTATCAGGTTATTTTATAGAACAGAGATGGGGGAGGTGAGGAAATTAAAAAAGCAGAATGGGAGAGAGAGAGGTGGCGAGGAAATAAAGTAAAAAAGGCCACCAGTCTTGCAAAATATCTTCAGGAATGACAAGTTCGTGGAAGGAATATATTAATCTCTTCTTTATCACAGCCATTCACAGGGGGGCAAGGTCATGTTAGTTCTCTATGAACAGAACAAAAGCACTTTAGTTTAACATTCAGGCTTGTGAGGCAGACAATTATGTATACTCATAATAGCCAAAGCAATGAAAAGCAAGTCAAAGAAACAGTTACAACATGGAGCCAGAATTGGCTCTTCCCTTCAGTAGGATGATTTGAATTCAGACTGAGTGGAAGTCTATTAACTTATTAACTTATATAGCTAACTCATATAGTTATTATTATTAACTTATATTAAATATTATATTATTAACTTATATTAACTATTAACTTATGTAGTTAAAATCAGAGGATAGAGAAAGTTGAAGACTTCCCAAGTTGAAGGAACTCCAGACAAGGTTAAATCTGGCAAAAAAATATTTTTCCAGGGTTAATGATCTGGTTGGGAAAAAAATGAGAATCTTGCATTGAGGATGGGAGGAGTTAAAGATATGTCCCCTAAACTTTTGAGCGTCCAGACTTCTCTGAAACTTTTGAACCTATAAAATATCAAACTGTCCCCTATCATACCAACACTTGCACCCAATGTGGCATAGAGATGTTCCCCTTGCTTGAAAATAATGCAGAAGTCTGTGATGACTAAAGAAAAGATGCACAATGTGGGTGTGCAAGTTGTTTTATCTGGGGCAAGATTAGGACTGCAGTCTGGGAGACAGCCCCTCAGATAGCTCTGAGAAACTGCTCCAAAGAGGTAGTGGGAGAAGACCAGCACATATAATTATGGTGAAGGTAGAGTACGTGCAATTGAGTGCATATTTCACAAAAGGTTTTCTGCTAGCATGAGGAGCAGATGTCACCATTAAGGGATTTCATGCTTTTCTAGATATGAGGAGATGTAAGGATTGGGATCATGAAATCAATTCCTGAAAATACCTAACTATCTAAATACCTGTTCCATCAGTTTTTCTGGAGCACAGAGTGTCTCATTCTCCACCCTGAACTCCCTTCAGGGCAGGTCGAAGGTCAACAGCTACAGCTGCAGAGGATTCCATCTATGCAGAGGCAGATGGCATATGCCTTCTGCAAGCACCAAGTTGTAGTGGACACCTGTCACACAAAATGTATACCTCTGAGTTTCTTCCCCTATATTTTGACCGCAAACTTAAAAATAGATTTAAGACACAGAGCTCTCTTAAATTAGAGCCCAGATTGCTGGAGCTTATATGGAAGTAACAGAGCTCTCATCGGAAAAGACCCTGATGCTAGGAAAGACGGAAGACAAAAGGAGGATAGGGCATCAGAGGAAGGGATGGCTGGAAAGCATCACAGACTCAATGGATATGAACCTGAGAAAACTTCAGGATCTCCAGAGGACAGGGAAGCTTGGCGTGCTGCAATGCATGGGATCACCAAGAGTCAGACACTGCTTAGTGACTGAACAGCAGCAGAGCTCTACACCAACAGAGCTGTTACAACTGAAACCAAGGGATATATGTGGAACTGGATTCTGAGAGTCCTTTGTCATAAGACTGGATCAGGGCCATAAGACTTGGTAGGAGAGAATCTATTGGAATCATTCTCCCAAGATAGAGGAATCAACATTCTGCATGGATGCTAGAAGATAGTAGATATTTTTGCTGGGATTGTTTCCAAAAACATTGAAAATAACATGATGGCCCATTCTAGGTGAGTTCAGTTCAGTTCAGTTCAGCTGCTCAGTCTTGTCTGACTCCTTGCGACTCCATGGACTGCAGCACGCCAGGGCTCTCTGTCCATCACCAACTCCCAGAGTTAACTCAAACTCATATCCCTTGAGTCAGTGATGCCATCCAACCATCACATCCTCTGTCCACCCCTTCTCCTCTCACCTTCAATCTTTCCCAGCATCAGGGTCTTTTCAAGTGAGTCAGCTCTTCGCATCAAGTAGCCAAAGTATTGGAGTTTCAATGTCAACATCAGTCCTTCCAATAAATATTCAGGACTGATTTCCCTTGAGATGAACTGGATGGATCTCCTTGCAATCCCAGGGACTCTCAAGAGTCTTCTCCAACACCACAGTTCAAAAGCATCAATTCTTTGGAGCTCAGCTTTCTTTATAGTCCAACTCTCACATCCATACATGACTACTGAAAAAGCCTTGACTAGGTAGGTGGCCCTTTGTTGGCAAAGTAATGTCTCTGCTTTTTAATATGCTGTCTAGGTTGGTCATAACTTTACTTCCAAGGAGCAAAGGTCTATTATTCTGACTTCAGTCACCATCTGCAGTGATTTTGGATTCCAAAATATAAAGTCTGACACTGCTTCCACTGTTTCTCCATCTATTTGCCATGAAGTGATGGGACCAGATGCCGTGATCTTAGTTTTCTGAATGTTGAGCTTTAAGCCAACTTTTTCACTCTCCTCTTTCACTTTCATCAAAAAGCTCTTTAGTTTTTCTTCATTTTCTCCCATAAGGGTGGTGTCATCTGCATATCTGAGGTTATTGATATTTCTCCCGGCATGTATTCCACCTTGTGCTTCATCCAGCCCCGAGTTTCTCATCATGTGCTCTGCATATAAGTTAAATAAGCATGGTGACGGTATGGTGGCCCATTCTAAGTGAATTTTAAATGAAAGAATTGTTGTATCACTTAGTGGAGTAAAGGAAGGAAAGGCTCAGGGAAGTGGGCATTCTGTAATGTACATACTACATGTGTAAGGTCAAATAATTAAGCCCAACAGCAAGGACCAAGGCCTTGGGATGTGCTGCTGAGAAGAGTATCAGAATCACCATCTGTTTCAATAATGGCCTGCGGAGAAGGCAAATGACAAGTAGGAGGGGATAATATAGAAAGAGGTTCACTGATGGTAATTGGCATGATAAAATCTTGAAAAAATCAAGATCAGATAGCAGTGCCTGGAACAGCTGTATAAAATTGTTATAACAAGCATCAGGAACAGAGTAGCAGATGGGGATAGCTGATTTACTAACTGTCAGAGAGATGGCTAATATTATAGAATATAGTTTCTATTGTGTTATATGGGCAGCCTTATACCTCTTACAAATACCTCTTACAAAGAGGTATTGTCCTCTTTGGACTATCAAAGAAAATTAAAAAATGGATGACTGAGAGACTTTAAAAGATTACATTACTGAGTATCATAATTCCCTGTTCAAATTCTAAGCAATTTTCAGGAACCCAGTTTCATCATGGTCTCTCCATGAGAGCGGGCACTTAGAGGAGTCAGGAAATGATTAATAATCCTTGCCAAGTTTCAGTTTATAATGGGTCCACTAGGTTCACAGGTCCATTTGGTAGTTCTTTCTCAGTCCTAGAGTGTATTATTGTAGTCCACATCATTGTAGTTTGTGCAATGCCATCATTATGTCCTTGGTCAGTTTGGGGAGGCCATGGAGAAAGTCCTTCTAGAAATTAGTGCTTTGTTTAATGATCTAAAGGATGCAGATTTGTTGGCTATAAAATATTTGCACCAACGACCCAACTGGACCCTTGCAGAAACCAGATGGTCCCTGGAAGATAATAGTATCTATTGTAAATATCAGCAAGTAGTAGATTAAATAAATGTACCTGCTCTGCCAGTGTGGTGACTATACTGGAGCAGATCAACATAACCTTAGATATGTGGTAGGAGTGCAGCCATTGATTTGGCAAATATTTATATTATTTTCTATTCCTACCTGAAAAGAGAAAGAGAAGCAGTTTTCATACACATGGAATGGATGATGGTATTAATTTATGGTTAAAATATAGCTACATTCAGCCACATGTAGTTGAAGAAATTTGGGCATCCCAGAAAAGGTCATGTTGATCCACACTATCACTGAGTTTGTACTAACCTGGCTTGATAAGCAAAATGTAGCTAGAATGGGCTTCCCTCATGACTCGGTGTTAGAGAACCTGCCTGCCAATACAGGAGATGCAGGTTCAGTCACTGGGTTGGGAAGATCCCTTGCAGAGGGAAACCCACTCCAGTATTCTTGCCTGAGAAATCTTATGGACAGACAAGCCTGGTTGGCTAGTATATAATATATAGTTCATAGGGTCACAAAAGAGTCAATCACCACTTAGTGACTAAACAACAACAAGCTAGAATGTAAGAGGACTAAGTAAAATACATGTGCTATAAAAGGGCAGGAGATACCCTGAAGAAGTATTTAGGAACCTGTCATATCAGGAAAGTTTTAGGAGTCCAGTGATCAGGGGCATGACCTTACACCCTCTGCAAAGTAAAAGACAAACCATACGTATCTTGCATTTCATATGAAAAGAAACAAATATGGTACCCAAAGGTAGTATTCTTTGGGTTCTAGAGGCAGTAGATGGGGAAGTGCTGCTTGATTCCACTTACCAGGTGATGTGAAATGTTGCTAATATTGAGGGAGGTAAAATCAGAATAAGCCCTTGCAGCATATCTAAGCTGCAATGCAAACAGCCCTGCATTTTGAATCATAAAACACAGAAGACCCATTACTAGAGGTGTGGGTTATGAGAAAAATAATGCCATGTGATGTTTCTACTAAGCTTCTTAGGAAAATAGCAAGGCAGTTCCCTGGGGTTATGGAAGCAAAACTATGCTGAACCACCCTCTGAAACACGGGGGAAGCCTGTTCTAGCTAAGTTTTAGAAAATTGCACTAACTTGACAACTCTGGGCACACTACTGGCCCCTGTAGAGATAAACCATCTGGCTTTTAGATATCCAGTGCTCATATACTGAGAACTACTCATCGTAAGCTCAGTTATGTAAAATCCTTTAGGTCAGATGGTTCGATAGATAGAAGTCATTCATTCATTCAGATTCAAGCTCAAGAAAAAGAGAGGCAGAAGAAAAATTCATGAACAGGAAATCTAGAACAGTATGCCTTCTTATCCTCTTATACCTTTGCTTCTCCTTGACCCTTACCAATGGATACATGGGATTTCATTATGACTGGTGGATGCAGAAGGAATAAGCCTGGGCTAGTTTTATAGGTGTGTTGGCTCAGTAACTGGTTATAAATTGAACAAAGATAGTAGCCACGTTACAGTCTCACTTGGGAGGATGCCTTAAAAGATTTTGACCATGTGATCACTCATTTCCTATGAAGAAGAAATGTTTAGAGATTGGATTATAGATGTATTTATGGACAGTGACAAAAGGCCAAGGTGGTTGGTGGTGAACCTGGATGCAGAGAGATTAGAAGATTATAGACAAGAATTCTGGGATAGACACATGGACATGAACAAGAATGTGAAGATCTTTGTATTAATCCATCAGGTTAATAGTCACCAAAAAACAAACAAACAAACAAACAAAAAAACCCACTCACCATAGATTAGGCACAGAACAACCAACTGGACATAATGACTTCCCAGTTTATATCAGTTAGCACCTGTCATCATCCACCCAAGTGCCTGTAGTATGAACTTTATTTTCTTTTATTCCTGTTTCTGAAATAACTGATTCTTTTTCCGAGTTTGGCTTATCTCTTTCTTGACTACTTGCACCATTTGGTTAAAATCAGTCAAGAGTAATTAAGACACATTTCTGTTTCCTGACCACCTTGCACAGGGAAGTAAGCTCACTAAAGACATTATTTACCTTTAAATTGTTGAGAAGATAGTTCCTCTAGAAGTTTCAGCATTGTATGGAGGACATTACTCTCTTTCTTGCCATCTACTGGCAGGCTTCAATTACAACACCACATTTTAGGTGCATTTTACAGTAGAATTCCACATCTAGGTACCAGTCTTTCTGTTTATTGAAATGGAAATGAACCTTAAATCTCTGAGATTTATGTATATAATAAAATTACTCTGCTATATTATGCTCTGCCTTCACTGTGACACCCAAACTGATTAAAGAGCCTCTACTTAAAACCTTGCTTATCTTGCAAGAGGGAAAAAAAGAGAATATGGCACCCCATCTACTAGTGCTGAAGGTTTTACCCCAACTCATGTTTCAAATCACTCATTTCATTAAGTAGAGCAAGTTACAAGGTCAAGCCTGATGTACATTGGACTAGGAAAGAGGCATTCCCACAGGAGGGGTCAGCAAATTGTTTTTAACCATAAGATACTTTGCTACAATAGAGATAATAATTTTCTATTTTTTATCAGATAAGACAGTCATTTCTTTCTACTTGCACTGACAGGGTGTGTGCTAACTCTCTTCAGTGATATCCAACTCTGTTCGACCCCACGGACTATAGCCTTCCAGGATTCTCTGCCCATGGGATTCTCCAGGCAAGAATACCGGTGTGGGTTACCATGCCCTCCTCCAGGCAGTCTTCCCGACCCAGTCATCAAACCTTCTGTCTCTTTTGTCTCTTGTGTTGGCAGGAAGTTTCTTTACCATTGGAGCTACCTGAGAAGCCCACTGACAAGATACACACAGGGGAAAAAAAAAAGCATGACCAAGACCACATTTTTTTTTTGTTTATGCCATGTTTCATTAGCTTTTTATTGACAAATATTTTATTTGCATTAAGAATAATAATTTAATGGACATGTTTTTCACTTTAAGGTGTTCAAGGTGCTCCACTTGCGTGTTTTGAAGAAGTTAATTCTTTGCATAATAGCTTTGGAAACTGTGGTTTTAAAAATTCCCAACCATTACCTTGTGAGCAAAAGTATGTATATAGAAAATGACTGGTTTCATTGAGTTATAAAATGTCTCTATTTCTTGTTGAGAGACATTAAATAGTAATGGACAATAAATTGTGTATCTGGGGAATATTTTCAAATAATGTTATGTATATTTTCCTTTTATGCAATTTAGCTCTCTTTTTTTCTTAATTTTTCCCCCTGTTAATAAGGAGACTAAGAGAAGTTTGGTGTTTACTACTGAAGGCAGAAACTGGGCTCAGTGCAGAGGGACCAGGTGAAAATCACTCATCTTCTAAACTGAGAGACACCTTCCCTGCCATCTCTTTGTAGCCCACTCCAAGTCACCAATCTATCCCTGTAAGGAACTGGTACACATTTCTACACCCTAGCTTTTGCATTGCTGCCTGAGAGTCAGGTCCCCAGGTCACCTGACTCTGATACCCAAAGGGACTTCCATTCACAAACCCCACAGGAATGTAGCAAACAACGGAGTTCTTAGAAGGAGCAGACAAAAATGCTCATCTCCTTGTCTTACCTTGAAGAGTCCATATGCCTACTTTAAAAGCTGTTGACTGAGGGCCAGGCTTCTAATTTAAAAAGTTTCTGATTTAATCCTGCCCAGGGACTTGGAATGCCAGCAGTCTCCTCCTCTAGCATCTCCCTGTCGCCTAATCCAAATCACCAGTATCACCTGCTGGAAGCTTATACGCATGTCTGCACCACAGTTTTTGCAATTAACACCCAGGGAACAGGCTTCCAAACTACTTGACACTGTTAGTCAATGGCACTTCTATTAATGAGTCCCACACAGTTAAGCACTTCTTAATGGACATAGGAGCACCCCTACACATACATACTCTGATGCTATACCCCCAGCCCATGTACAGAAGGATCAGGCAAAAATGTCCATTACCCTGTTTCTTCCTGAAGAGAGAAGTACTAGAGCATACTGTATATAATATATAGAAAATCTGAACTGACTAATAACAAATAAGGTGATTGAACTGGCAATCAAAACATCCAAATGAACAAGTCCACTGGCAAATTCTACAAAACATAAAAAAAAAAAAAGGATTTACTAAAATCTTCTAAAAATTAGAAGAGAACACTTGCAAAATCATTTTTCAATGCTAGCATTTCCTTAATACCAAAGACAGACAAGGGCATTACCAGAAGTGAAATAAGAGGCCAATATCCTCAATGAACATAGATGAAAAAATTTACAAAATAGCAAATTTAACAATACTTTAAAAGGAACATAAACTGTGATCCAGTGGGTAATATTCAGGGGATGTAAGGATGGTTTCATATCTGCCAATTGATTGATGTGATACACCATATTAATAAAAAAAAGTTATAAGAGTCATATGATCATCTCAGTAAGTATAGAAAAAGCATTTGACAAAATTCAACATCCTTTCATTATAATAACTCTCTTCACATTAGTGTAGAAAGACTGTACCTCAACATAATGAAACCAATAAATGGAAAATCCACAATTAACACTATACTTAACAGTAATAGCTGGTAGCATTAACCCTGAGATCAAGATCATGGCAATAATGCCTTCTCTTGTCACTTCTGCTTGCTATAATTCTGCTGTACTAATCAAAATGAACTCATAGAAACAGAGAGTAGAAAAGTAATTGCCAGTGGAAAACAGAAATTGGTAAGATGATACATGCTTTCAGTTGTAAGATGAATAAGACCTGAAGATCTAATGTATAACATGGTGAGAATACTATATAATTATTATATAATTAGGCAATAGAATCATATAATTATTATATAAATGAAATTTGTTGAGAGTAGAGCTTAAATGTATTCACACAAAAAAATAGGATGAATACGTGAAATGAAGAATGTATTAATTTACCTAACAGGGTGAATCATTTCACAATGTAAAGTGAAAGTGAAAGTTGCTCAGTCGTGTCCTACTCTTTGTAACCCCATGGACTATATAGTGCATGGAATTCTCCAGACTAGAATATTAGAGTGGGTAGCCTTTCCCTTATGCAAGAGATCTTCCCAACCCAGGGATCGAACCCAAGTCTCCCGTATTGCAGGTGGATTCTTTGCCAGCTGAGCTACAAGGGAAGCCCAGGAATACTGGAATGGGTAGCCTATCTCTTTTCCAGTGGATCTTACCGACCTAGGAATTGAACCGGGGTCTCCTGCATTGCAGGCAAATTCTTTACCAACTGAGCTATCATGAAAGACCCTCACAATGTATACATGTATCACAGCATCAAGTTGTACACTTTAAATACTTTATAATCTTATTTGTCAACTATACCTCAGTAAAGCTAGGAAATGATAGAAGCAGATAAGTTCTGGAAATCTACTATACAACTTAATTCCTATAGCTTTTAAAAATATGTTATTGTATACTTAAACTTTCCCCCAAAGTTAAACCTTTTATTAACTGTTCTTACCATATCCACAAAATAATGATTATAATACAAAGGGCAAGAGGAAACTTTGGGAAGTGATGGATATGTTTATGTCCTTGATGATGCTAATAATTTCACAGGCATGTCCTTATCACCAAATTCATCAAGTTTTACACATAGGTAGATTTTTGGTGGTGACTATACTTTAAGGTGTCTTAAAGAATAGTAACAGAGCCAGATTCGAGAACCAAGAGAGGACATAAAGACGATGTTGATTTAAAAAAAAAGAACAGAGTGGGAAGAACATGTTAAAAAAAAAACTGAGATAAACTCAAGTGCTCCAGAGAGAAGGAGGACTTTCTTTAACTCCCAGGACAAAATCACAAGAAAAAAAAAAGTTAAACCCTTAGGTAAGCACCACACTCAGCATGGCTAGAAAGCAACTTGGTTCCTTTATGAAAACTACAAATGACTGAAGAAGGTGTTTAGTTCAATGGCACTAAGACAGTATCCTCCACAACCTGCCTCCACATGAGTCTGCTATGAATTAATTATGATGTGTAAAGAATGCAGAATTTCCCACATGCCCCAAAACTGGAAAACTAGCAGATTAAAAGACGAAGTCTGGAATCATGAAGTGAATGCTGATGAAGGGCGATCTCATGAAGAGAGCCTGATAATCTCTAAAAGATGGAATACAATCAGCCACAGCTTATTAGAAAGCAATTGAGTACAGACGGAGTTACACCACAGTGGATGCCCACAGAGGAAGGAGTGGTGGTAAGTCAGCCTCAATCTCTCTCTGATGACCATAGGTATGTGTGCCACCCTTGGTCTAAGATATGGAAGAAGGAAAAGAAAAGGTGGAAGGAACTGTGAAAGTTAGCAAGCATGACTTACATGGACTTCATCCGCGATGATGGTAGTATATGAATTTTTCCAAAATAAAATCACTAGATGAGACTGGAATTCAATAGCTCAATTCATTTGCTTTCATCAGATTCCAGGAATTCAAGCAGATTGTCAGTTCTAAGAATTCAATGATAAATGCAAATTTTGAGAGAATGTACTTTGGAAAAGGACTTTGTATTTCGATAGACAGACTAGAAAAAGATCTATCATGTAAAGCTGGTTTAAGATATTTTGAGATACCTTCTATATGAAGAGAATAGAACAACAATAAAAAGAATTATTTCAATCTGAGAAATAAGAAAAATGAGACTGGAAGGAAGAGAAACTTGGAAAAAGATTTGGAAATGGAATCCCACTCTCATTTCAATCTTCACATCTTGATGCATGCATGCTCAGTCATGTCTGACTCTTTTGCAACCCCATGGACTGTAGCTCACCAGGTTCCTCTGTCCATGAAATTTTCCATACAAGAATACTGGAGTGGATACCAAAACAAGACCCCTATTGTGTTGTCTACAAGAGACCCACCTCGAAACAAGGGACACATACAGACTGAAAGTGAAGGGCTGGAAAAAGTTATTCCATGAAAATAGAGACCAAAAGAAAGCAGGAGTAGCAATACTCATATCAGATAAAATAGACTTCAAAACAAAGGCTGTGAAAAAAGACAAAGTAGGTCACTACATAATGATCAGATTATCAACTCAAGAAGAAGATATAACAATTATAAATATATATGCAGCCAACATAGGAGAACTGCAATATGTAAGACAAATGTTAACAAGTATGAAAGGGGAAATTAACAATAACACAACTATAGTGGGAGACTTTAATATCCCATTCACGCCTATGGATAGATCAACTAAACAGAAAATTAACAAGGAAACACAAATTTTAAATGATACAATAGACCAGTTAGACCTATTGATATCTACAGGACATTTCACCCCAAAACAATGAATTTCACCTTTTTCTCAAATGCACATGGAACCTTATCCAGGATAGATCACATCCTGGACCATAAATCTAGCCTTGATAAATTCAAAAAAATTGAAATCATTCCCAGCATCTTTTCTGACCACAATGCAGTAAGATTAGATCTCAATTCCAGGAGAAAAACTATTAAAAATTCCAACATATGGCAGATGAATAACACACTGCTGAATAACCAAAAAATCACAGAATAAATCAAAAAAGAAATAAAAATATGCATAGAAAGGAAAGAAGATGAAAACACAGCAACCCAAAACCTTTGGGACACTGCAAAAGCAGTGCTAAGGGGAAGGTTCATAGCAATACAGGCTTACCTCAAGAAATGATGAAAAAGTCAAATAAATAAGCTAACTCTACACCTAAAGCAACTAGAAAAGGAAGAAATGAAGGACCCCAGGGTTAGGAGAAGGAAAGAAATCTTAAAAATCAGGGCAGAAATAAATGAAAAAGAAACAAAAGAGACCATAGCAAAAATCAAAAAAGCCAAAAGCTGGTTCTTTGAGAAGATAAATAAAATTGACAAACCATTAGCCAGACTCATCAAGAAACAAAGGGAGAAAAATCAAATAAAATCAGAAATGAAAATGGAGTGATTACAACAAACAACACAAAAATACAAAGGATCATAAGAGACTACTACCAGCAGCTCTATGCCAATAAAATGGACAACTTGGAAGAAATGGACAAATTCTTAGAAAAGTACAACTTTCCAAAACTGAACAAGGAAGAAATAGGAAATCTTAACAGAGCCATCACAAGCACGGAAATCAAAACTGTAATCAGAAATCTTCCAGCAAACAAAAGCCCAGGACCAGAAGGCTTCCCAGCTGAATTCTACCAAAAATTTAGAGAAGACTTAACACCTATTCTATTCAAAGTCTTCCAGAAAATTGCAGAGGAAGGTAAATTTCCAAACTCATTCTATGAGGGTACCATCACCCTAATAACAAAACCTGACAAAAATGCCACCAAAAAAAAAAAAAAAAGAAAAGAAAAAAACAACTACAGGCCAATATCACTGATGAACACAGATGCAAAAATCCTTAACAAAATTCTAGTAAACAGAATCCAACAACATATTTAAAAGATCATACATCATGACCAAGTGGGCTTTATCCCAGGGATGAAAGGATTCTTCAATATCTGCAAATCAATCAATGTAATACACACATTAACAAATTAAAAAATAAAAACCATATGATTATCTCAACAGATACAGAAAAAGCCTTTGACAAAATTCAACATCGCTTTATGATAAAAACCCTCCAGAAAGCAGGAATAGAAGGAACATACCTCAACATAATAAAAGCTATATACGACAAACCCTCAGCAAACATTATCCTCAAGGGTGAAAAATTGAAAGCGTTTCCCCTAAAGTCAGGAACAAGGCAAGGGTGCCCACTCTAAACACTACTATTCAACATAATTTTGGAAGTTTTAGCCACAGCAATCAGGGAAGAAAAAGAAATAAAAGGAATCCATACTGGAAAAGAAGAATTAAAACTCTCACTGTTTGCAGATGACATGATCCTCTACATACAAAACCCTAAAGACTCCACCAGAAAATTACTAGAGCTAATCAATGAATATAGTAAAGTTGCAGGATATCAAATCAACACACAGAAATCCCTTGCATTCCTATACACTAACAATGAGAAAATAGAAAAAGAAATTAAGGAAACAATTCCATTCACCATTGGAATGAAAAGAATAAAATACTTAGGAATATATCTACCTAAAGAAACAGAAGACCTATATATAGAAAACTATAAAACACTGATGAAGGAAATCAAAGAGGACACAAATAGATGGAAAAATATACCATGTTCATGGATAGGAAGAATCAATATCATGAAAATGAGTATACTATCCAAAGCAATCTATAGATTCAATGCAATCCCTATCAAGCTACCAATGGTATTTTCTCAGAACTAGAACAAATAATTTCACAATTTGTATGGAAATACAAAAAACCATGAATAGTCAAAGCAATATTAAAAAAGAAGAATGGAACTAGATGAATCAACCTGCCCGACTTCAGGCTCTACTACAAAGCCACAGTCATCAAGACAGTATGGTGCTGGCACAAAGACAGGAATATAGATCAATGGAACAAAATAGAAAGCCCAGAGATAAATCCACATACCTATGGACACCTTATCTTTGACAAAGGAGGAAAGAATATACAATGGAGAAAAGACAATCTCTTTAACAAGTGGTGCTGGGAAAACTGGTAAACCACTTGTAAAAGAATGAAACTAGAACACTTTCTAACACCATATACAAAAACAAACTCAAAATGGATTAAAGATCTAAACATAAGACCAGAAACTATAAAACTCCTAGAGAGAACACAGGCAAAACATTTTCCGACATAAAACACAGCAGGATCCTCTATGACCCACCTCCCAGAATATTAGAAATAAAAGCAAAAATAAACAAGTGGGACCTAATTAAAGTTAAAAGCTTCTGCACAACAAAGGAAACTACAAGCAAGGTGAAAAGACAGTCTTCAGAATGGGAGAAAATAATAGCAAATGAAGGAACTGACAAAGAATTAATCTCAAAAATATACAAGCAACTCCTGCAGCTCAATTCCAGAAAAATAAATGACCCAATCAAAAAATGGACCAAAGAACTAAACAGACATTTCTCCAAAGAAGACATAGAGATGGCTAACAAATACATGAAAAGATGCTCAACATCACTCATTATCAGAGAAATGCAAATCAAAACCTAAATGAGGTACTGTTACACTCCAGTCAGGAAGGCTGTTATCCAAAAGTCTACAAGCAATAAATGCAGGAGAAGGTGTGGAGAAAAGGGAACCTTCTTACACTGTTGGTGGGAATGCACACTAGTATGGCCACTATGGAGACTAGTGTGGAGATTCCTTAAAACTGGAAATGGAATTGCCATATGACCCAGCAATCCCACTGCTGGGCATACACACTGAGGAAACCAGAATTGAAAGAGACATGTGCACCCTAATGTTCATCACAGCACTGTTTATAATAGTCAGTACACGGAAGCAACCTAGATGTCCATCAGCAGACGAACGGATAAAAAAGCAGTGGTACATATACACCATGGAGTATTACTCAGCCATTAAGAAGAATACATTTTAATCAGTTCTAATGAGATGGATGATACTGGAGCCTATCATACAGAGTGAAGTAAGCCAGAAAGAAAAACATCAATACAGTATACTAAAGCATATATATGGAATTTAGAAAGATGATTAAGTGGGCCTTAGAAAGCATCACTACAAACAAAGCTAGTGGATGCGATGGAATTCCAGTTGAGTTATTTCAAATCCTGGAAGATGATGCTGTGAAAGTGCTGCACTCAATATGCCAGCAAATTTGGAAAACTCAGCAGTGGCCACAGGACTGGAAAAGGTCAGTTTTCATTCCAATCCCTAAGAAAGGCAATCCAAAAGAATGCTCAAACTACCGCACAATTGCACTCATCTCACACATTAGTAAGGTAATCCTCAAAATTCTCCAAGCCAGGCTTCAGCAATACGTGAACTGAGAACTTCCAGATGTTCAAGCTGGTTTTATTAAAGGCAGAGGAAACAGAGATCAAACTGCCAATATCTGCTGGATCATTGAAAAAGCAAGAGAGTTCCAGAAAAACATCTATTTCTGCTTTATTGACTATGCCAAAGCCTTCGACTATGTGGATCACAATAAATTGTGGAAAATTCTGAAGGAGATGGGAATACCAGACCACCTGACCTGCCTCTTGAGAAACCTGTATGCAGGTCAAGAAGCAACAGTTAGAACTGGACATGGAACAACAGACTGGTTCCAAATAGGAAAAGGAGTACATCAAGGATGTATATTGTCACCCTGCTTATTTAACTTATATACAGAGTACATCATGAGAAATGCTGGGCTGGAAGCACAAGCTGGAATCAAGATTGCCGGGAGAAATATCAATACCCTCAGATATGCAGATGACTCCACCCTTATGGCAGAAAGTGAAGAGGAACTAAAAAGCCTCTTGATGAAAGTGAAAGAGGAGAGTGAAAAAGTTGCCTTAAAGCTCAACATCCAGAAAACTAAGATCATGGGATCTGGTCCCATCACCTCATGGGAAATAGGTGGGGAGACAGTGGAAACAGTGTCAGACTTTATTTTTGGGGGCTCCAAAATCACTGCCGATGGTGACGGCAGCCATGAAATCACAAGATGCTTACTCCTTGGAAGTAAAGTTATGACCAATCTAGATAGCATATTAAAAAGCAGAGACAGTACTTTGCCAACAAAGTTTCATCTGGTCAAAGCTATGGTTTTTCCAGTGGTCACGTATGAATGTGAGAGTTGGACTGCGAAGAAAGCCGAGAGCCGAAAAATTAATGCTTTTGAACTGTGGTGTTGGAGAAGACTCAAGAGTCCCTTGGACTGCAAGGAGATCTAACCAGTCCATCCTAAAGGAGATCAGTCCTGGGTGTTCATTGGAAGGACTGATGCTGAAGCTGAAACCCCAATACTTTGGTCACTTCATGCGAAGAGTTGACTCGTTGTAAAGACCCTGGTGCTGGGAGGGATAGGTGGCAGGAGGAGAAGGGAATGACAGAGGATGAGATGGCTGGATGGGGTCACCGACTCGATGGGCATGAGTTTGAGCAAACTGCAGGAGTTTGTGGTGGACAGGGAGGCCTGGCATGCTGCGATTCATGGGGTCAAAAAGAGTCAGACACGACTGAACAACTGAACTGAACTGAACTGAATGATAACCCTGTATGCAAGGCAACAAAAGAGACACAAGTGTATAGAACAGTCCTTTGGACTCTGTGGGAGAGGGCGAGGGTGGGATTATTTGGAGAATGGCATTGAAACATGTATATTATCATATCTGAAACAAATCACCAGTCCAGGTTCAATGCATGAGACAGGATGCTCGGTGCTGGTGCACTGGGATGACCCAGAGGGATGGGATGGGGAGGGAGGTGGGGGGGTTCAGGATGGGGAACACATGTACACCCGTGGCAGATTCCTGTTAATATGTGGCAAAACCGATATAATAATGTATAGTAATTACTCTCCAATTAAAATAAATAAATTTATATTTAAAAAAAAAGAATACTGGAGTGGGTTGACATTCCTACTCCAGGAGATATTCCCAACCCCAGAACTGAACCCACATTTTGGCGGGCAGATTCTTTACCACTGTGCCACCTGAGAAGCCCTCACTTCTTGATACCTTTAAGCTAATCTCTGTTATTTTTAAAGGACCTCCCATGGAGAATTCCCCAGGAGTTCAGTAGTTAAAACTCCATGCTTTCACTGCTGAGGGTGAAGACTTAATCCCTGCTCAAGGGAACTAAGATTCTGCAAGCCACAAGGCCAAATAAATAAATCATTTTTTTTTAAAGCCTGCCCACGGTCTTTTAGAGCAAATGGATGAAATTTTCAAATGAAAGACATTTGGAGAGATAACAGTGACATGCTCAACAAACATATATTAATAACTAAGAACTGTTTTTTCATTTGAGGATGAGGGTAGTTATATTTGAGTAATTCCAAAAGCAAGAAGTGACATCAGTTATTTTCCAGGGCATAAACTAGGAATATTGTAAGTCTCTTAGAGAAGCCAGTATTCTACCCATTGATAAGTAAACAAACTATTTATGGGATAAACTTTGGTACAGTTTATGCCAAATATCGGGTCTAAAAGATTCCGAATTCTCAGGAAAGGAATACAGAATGACTGGAAATATCAATGCATTCAAAGAATCTTGGGATCAAAATGAAGAGTCTGGGTATTTTAAATAGATTTACTGACTAAAGATCATGACCATTACAATGAGCATAATTAGAAAGGACTCAAAATATGCTCAAAGTGTAAGTAAATGCAGTCAGCCACTCTCAGCAAACGTTGGGTAACAAACCAGCAGGCTGGTCAAGCTTTATCAAAGTGGGAGCAGGTGAAGAATTTTCTCAGAGTGTGATCAGTGTAATGGGCTAGATAACAAAACTGAGTACTAAAATAGGAAATGAAAGCATGTCTGAACATTTGAGTTCATTGTGTAGTTTTCAGTTCTTCTTCTGCTGTGCCAATTAATTCTATCACATTCAGAAGTCCACCCTAGTGCACAGTGTCATTTTGGTATTTTTCTGATTTTTTACTATTGGCTAAACAACTTTTATGTTATCACTGATGTGATACAATACTTATTTAAAACTTATGTCACATTAAAGGACAGAATGATAAGACATTGTTTTGTTTCCCCTCTCCAGGGATGTTCTTTGTGGAAAATTAGCTTGTGTTTGGCCACAAAATAGTATTTATAGAAGTGATGTTCGATCCGCAGTTTATTCATATTCTCAAGGACTTGTGTGCATAACTCCTGTGTCATCAGTGAAATCAGGTGGAGGAGATGATACCTATGTGGCTGATGGCACCATGTGTGGTGCACAGATGGTAACAAAACATGTTCACTTGCATTTACCTGTGTTAAATGATGTAATTATCAGATACTATATTCCACAATGACTATCCCAATCATACAGAGAGGATTTGAACCTGGCTCTGTCATTTATTTCCCGTATGATATTGAAAAGATTATTAAACCAAGCCTCGGTTATCAAATAACATTGACTTTTTGGATTACTCTGTCATCAGTCCTCATGGGAGAAGATGCGTTTTTAAGCACAGGAGTCCACTGACAGTTGATTCTTTTTAAGATCTTTGAATTCTGATGGCTTTAAGTCATAAAATGCTAATTTTGTGTTTTTAATTTTTCCTACTTCAGAAAAAAAACATAACTGAGCACTCATATTTTATCTGTATTGTCAAAATATAAGTATGAGAAATCCAGAGGGCCCAAACCAGAAGTCTGCAGTGGGAGAGCACAGCTATAGTGATGTACAAACTCATGTTGAGATGTACATGTAGCACTATTTATGTAGCTAAAAAATAAAGGGAGAAGAAAAATGATTCAGAAGCTCAGGGAGTCAGTCTGGAATATGAGTGCAGACATTCCAGAAAATATAAGGCAGCAGTTGTGAATCAGTGTTTTATGTGAATTGCATTTAGTACTTATGTGTTAAAAATAAAACAAAACATTAACATGATTAATCAACTAGGCAGTTCTGTCTGTGTTGAGCAGTCCTGTCCCCTGGGAGCTTGCTTCTTATGGCCAGCATCTTCTAACATGTCTCCAATGCCTGCTCTCCCTGATATTCACTCCCTGAAGTGTAATCCTCTTCATCTGTGTGTGCACTGGATATAGTGACTGGCTTCTAAGAAAGACAAGATGATGAAAGTTATGGAATGTCATTTATAAGATTAGTTTTTTTAAAAAAAGACAGTGACTTCTGTTTGGCACGCACACTTTCTTTCTCTCACCTTCTCAACTTGCTTGCTTTGCTAAAGCATTCTACATGGTGGAGAAGCTCATATAGAAAAGCTTTTCATGATATCAGTATTTCAGTTTTTCCTTTCATTGAACATGTGTTATGTGTCAAGTCTAATAAGCCTACTTCTAACTCTGGGTCATGAGGATGTTCTCTGTTTGCTTGTTTTATTTCTAAAAATATGTAATATTGTGTTTTACATTTAAGTTTGTTTAACATTTCATTTATTTTCAGTTAATTTACTTTAACCTAAGGTTTAGGTTGAGGTTCATTTTTTTTGGACTTTTGTCAAAAATGAATTGGGTGTATTTTTGTGGATCTGTTTTTGTATTGTCTAGATTGTTATATTAATCTGCATGTCTATATATCCACCCATATCATGTTCTCCTGATTACTTTGGCAATTTAGTAAGCTTTAATAATAAGCAGAGTGATTCTTCTCATTTTACTTTTCTTTCAAAAGATAGTTTTGGTTATTCTAGACCCTGCACCTTTCAATACAAACTGTAAAATAAACTTATGCCCATGCCATGCTAAGTTGTTTCAGTCTTGTCCAACTCTTGTGACCCTATGGACTGTAGTCTACCAGGTTTCTCTGTCCATGAGATTCTCCAGGCAAGAACACTGGAGTGTGTTGCCATGCCCTTCTCCAGGGGATCTTCCTGACCCAGGGTTTGAACCTGGGTCTCTTATGTCTCTTGTGTTGGCAGGCAGGTTCTTTTCTGCTAGTGCTGCTCAAAGTGGGTGGCCAAAGAATACTGGAGTGGGTAGCATATCCCTTCTTCAGCAGACCTTCCCTATTCAGGAATCCAACCAAGGTCTCCTGCATTGCAGGCGGATTCTTTGCCAACTGAGCTATCAGAGAAGCTCTATTAGTTGCTCAGTCATGTCTAACTCTGTTACCCCATGGACTGTAGCCAGCCAGGCTCCTCTGTCCATGGATTTCTTCAGGCAAGAATACTGGAGTGAGTTGCCATACTAGAGGAATCTTCCCAAACCAGGGATCGAACCCACATCTCCTATGGCTCCCTCGTTGTAAGTGAATTCTTTACCTCTGAACCACTGGGGAAGCTCAAATGAATTTTTATGAGACAATATAAAACTTTTCAGAAATTTAATAAGAATTGTGTTAAAACTACAGTTTAGTTTGGGAAGAGTGAATATCTTTATTATGTTGAATTTTTCAATCCATGAATATGGTTAAGTCGCCTCAATTATTTAAGTAGTCATTGATTTCTTTCATCAGCATTTTATAATTGTTAAGGTATAGATATTGTGTATCTTCTGTTCGACTGCATCTCAACATTTTATTCACTTTGGAGTAAGTATAACTGACATTGCATTTTTAATTTCATCTTTCACATGTTTATAAAAATGCAATTTTAAATATATTCAACTTGTACCCAAAACCTTGCTGAATTATTTTATTATTTCTAGAATTTTTTGGTAAAAACCTTAGAACTTTGTATGCAGACAATCATTTCATTTTCAAATAAAGACAGGTTTTACTTGTTTGTTTTATTTTTCATTACAAATAAGTGTTGAATGTTGTCGAATACTGTTTTTGGTCAATTGGTATAACTTTGTGACTTGTATTCTTTAAAATTATAGTTATGTTTCATCTAGATGATCTGAAAAGCAATATTAATGGTATCTGATAAATCTAGATTCATAAGAAAGATTTGGATTTGTAAAGATCAGGCATTTTCCCTTATTCTAGGTTATTTATGTGGTTTGATAAAAATACAGAAGCATAGGTGGTTAAATTCACATGTAGAATTTTGGAAAATGGATCTAGATTGCCAGAGACTTTGATCATGACTGTTATCTAGGAGACTTAAGGGAGCCAAACACCTCTGTGCAAGTTTTTCTTTTATCTTTTTAAATTTGATAAAATGTACATAGCATAAAATTCACAGTTTTTACCACTTTCAAGTATCTGATTCAGTGGCATTAATCGCATTTGCTTGACCATATAAAATCTATTTCACTAGTCAGTTTGTCTGAATTTACACCAGAACCACATGGTTTTCATATAGTACTTTTTTTTTTTTTTTTAAACTGCAGTATAGTTGCTTTACACTGCTGTGTCAGCTTCTGCTGTACGGCAAAGTGAACCAGCCATATGTATACATATACCCTCTCTTTTTTGGATTTCCTTCCCATCTAGGTCACCACAGGGTACTGAGCAGAGTTCCCTGTGCTGGGCAGTAGGTGCTCATTAGTTTTCTATTTTATGTATAGCATCCATACTGTATTATATGTCAATCCCAATCTCCCAACTCATCCCACCCCTCCTTCACCTTTGGTACTTATACATTTGCTTTCTATGCTTGTGTCTCTATTTCTGCTTCGCAAATAATGTCATCTATACCATTTTTCTAGATTCCAGATATATGCTTTGATAGACGATATTTGTTTTTTTTTTTTTTTCTGATTTACTTCACTCTGTATGATGCTCTTGAGGCCCATCCATATCTCTGCAAATGAGAATTTTGTTCATTTTTATGTCTGAATAATATTCCATTGTATGTATATATCACATCTTTATCCATTCCTCTGTTGACCAACATTTTAGTTGCCTCCGTGTTCTGGCTATTGTAGTGCTGCTATGAACATTGGAGTGCAAATGTCTTTTCAAATTATGGTTTTCTCTGAATATGTATCAAAGTGTGGGATTGGTGGATCATATGGCAATTCTATTTTTAGTTTTTCAAGGAACCTCCATACTATTCTCCATAGTTGCTGCATCAATTTACATTCTCATCAACATGCATGAAGGTTTCCTTTTTTTCACAAGTTCTCCATCATTTATTGTTTGCAGAGTTTTTGATGGTGGCCATTCTGACCTGTGTGAGGTGACATCTCGCTGTAGTTGTGATTTGCATTTCTCTGATAATTAGTGATGTTGAACATCTTTTCATGTACTTGCTGGTCATCTATATGTCTTCTTTGGAAAATGTCTATTTAGGTCTTACTTTTTTATTACTCTTTCTTTTTTTATTTTGAGCTTCATGAACTGTTTCTATATTTTGAAGATTGTCAGTTTCTTTATTTGCAAGTATTTTCTCCTATTCTGAGGGTAGACTTTTTGTCACATTTATAGTTTCTTTTACTGTGCAAAAGTTTTTTTTAAACTATAGAACACTTCATGAATTTCAGTGTCACCCTTGCATGGGGCTTGTTAATCTCCGTGTCATTCCAATTTTAGTATATGTGCTGCTGAAGTGAACAGTACAGTAAGTTTTGAATCAAGATGTGTGAGTCCTCCAATTTTATTCTTTTTATTTTTTATTTTCCAATTTTATTATTTTTAAAGACTATTTTAGCTATATATAATCTCTTGTGATTCCATGTGCATTTTATGATGGGTTTTTCTATTTATGAAAAAAATCTGTCTTGAAATTTTGATAGATTGCATTGAATTTATAGATGCTTTGGATATTATTGATATATTAATAATATTATATTTTCCAGCCCATATACACAGGATAAAATTTATTTTTCTGTTTTTAACTTTTTTTAGTATTTCTTTTAGTTTTCATTGTATGCTTCTTGGTTAATTTTAATTGTCTAATAATAGTGGATGCTATTCTTTATTGAATTGTATTCTTAATTTCCTTTTTAGAATGTCCATTGTTGTAGAAATGTCTTTAGTTTTGTATGTTAATATTTTATCCTGCAATCTTACTGAATTATTGACTAGTTCTAACAAACTTTTGTGTATGTGGAGTCTTTAGAGTTGACATACAAGATTATATCATCTGCAAAGAGATAACTTTACTTGTTTACTTATAATGTGTGTGCTTTTCATATTTTCTTGCCTGATTGCTCTGGCTAGCACTTCCAATATTATATCCAAGAGAAAGGGCAAAAATGGACTGGTATACACAACATCATTTACTCATTGGATATATGTTAATTTTCAGGAAATAATTGCAAAATGGTAAATTTCATTCTTATTTTCAATGATATCATCATGTGTTATGCTGATGTATTTAAAGAAGTCAAGAGAATATAAGTTAGGAACTTAGCTTAAAGAATAGAGAAAAGTAAATGAGAGGAAAAAATGTCTAATTTAACCCCTGATTAACCACTTCAACATAACTAGGGTTTTGCAATGCATACATATTAGGTTAAAATATTTCTTTTGATGGATTATTCTAATTAGCATTACAGCAAGGATTTATGATAATTTACCATCCAAAATAATAATTTATATTATACATTAAAACTAAAATAATAAATTATTTTCCAGTTTTTGAGCAGACAAATCATTAATATTAGTCTAACCAATTATTCATAGCAGAACATTAGCTCCCATAATGGTGATTCTCATTTCAGTTCCCAATTGTAAGTATCAAAACAAAAACTATATGACCTCACTACACAAACTGTGTTAAGGCAAACGTGCTCAGACTTTTTGTTTTTTTTAACTCTTACTATTGTTTAGATTTTTGTATTGGATTGACAGAATCTTTGTTCCAAAATCAGAGTGACGCATAATATAAAGTCTCAGCAAGAGTGTCTTTTGTATACACATGATATAGTCAATTATTTCCTCGTGTCAGATTTGTAAATAACTATGAAATATTGCTTGTTTTGTTTTAGTATTGTGTAAATAAAACCTGCAAAGAAGTTTCTTTAATGGGATATAATTGTAATGCCACTATAAAATGCAGAGGAAATGGGGTAAGAAACTTTTGTTTTTGTAATTCTAAATTTTATGTTACTTTTTGAGTAATTCAAAGTAAAAAATCCATCCTGTTTGGTAGAAATGAAAATCTAAGTTGCTCTTTTATCCAATCCTGGTTAGGAATAGGTAACTAATATAAAGAAAACCAGCTGATTTCCAACCAATCAAAACACTATTTAGTGAACTGTACTATATGTGTACTGAATTTATTGTAAGCACTCAAAACTTATAAATTGATAATACATTTAAATAAAAAAATCGTTTTCTCATGCAAATGAATGCATATTTTACTTATATTGTGAACATATTTCTTCTTCCTCATACTCTTCATAATTAAGATTTATAGCTATATAGTATTTTACAGAAGATATTCTTAAAGACATGTTAGAGAATTTCTGAAGTTTTTATGAAGAGGCTTCTACTAGAAAGTATGTTTATGCAAAAAGCATTTTATTCTCAACTGCTTATCCATTTTAATCTGGCAATACAGATTTGTAGTTACTTTTGCATTTAATATTTACTTCTTAAAAAATGTATAATTTGGGTCCCTTGTTTTACTGCTTTCCAAAAAGAAAATCAATGTATGATTCAGTCAACATTATAGAAATGATAACAAATTTATCAGTATTCAATTTTGTAATATTCATTATTATAATTTACATGATTGGTTTTAGAAGATAAAGAATGCTGCTGCTTTGTCTTGAATTTTCTATGAAACTTTTCTGTAAACAAAAAGGATAGCTACATTTTCATGTTTTTGTTTTTTACTTTCATTGTTGTTCATTTTCATTGTTATTGTTGGCCTGATATTTTGCTCTTCTTTGTTCAGTTCTCTGCTTTAAGCCTTCAGCCTCAATATTTTTGTGTAAAGTCTCAAATCAAACTTATAGGTTGCAGTTTATTGATACATTTTGTTTAGCTGTAATTACATACATACAATGTATTAGTTTCAAGTGTCAGTTGAAAACTAATACAATAGTTTCAAGTGTCAGTTCAGTTCAGTCACTCAGTTGTGTCCGACTCTTTGAGACCACATGGATTGCAGCACACCAGACTTCCCTGTCCATCTCCGACTCCTGGAGCTTACTCAAACTCATGTTCATTGAGTCGGTGATGCCATCCAACCATCGTATCATCTGTTGTCCCCTTCTCCTGCCTTCTATCTTTCCCAGCATCAGGGTCTTTTCAAATGAGTCAGTTCTTCAAATCAGGTGACCAGAGTATTGGAGCTTCAGCTTAAGCATCAGTCCTTCCAATGCATATTGAGGACTTATTTCCTTTAGGATGGACTGGTTGGATCTCCTTGCAGTCCAAGGGACTCTCAAGAGTCTTCAACACCACAGTTTAAAAGCATCAAGTCTTCAACGTGCAGTTTTCTTTTCAGTCCAACTCTTACATCCATATATGACTACTGGAAAAACCATAGCTTTGATTAGATGGACCTTTGTTGTAATTTGATATTTTATACATTATGAAATTAACATTCCAGTAATACTAGGTTTATGTACATTTTATTTTACAGTAAAAAAAGTTTTATTAAAAAATCCAAAATATAGCTATTTTGATGTTCCGAAGAGATTTGGTCTATTATATTAATTTTTTCCTAAAATTTATATTATAGGAAATTTATCTATTTAGATTTGATATTCTAGATAAATGTTGTTTCTAACATGGCATTGTTCATCTACATTAATGGGAGAGATGGGGTGCCAGGATACCACTTTAGAGAGAAATATATCTTGTGCAGTATACATTTAGAGGTCTAGGATATCAACAATGCAAAAATGCTGTCTTTCCACATTAAAAAAAAAAAAAAAAACCACTCATTCTTTTGGCACAAAATTATTAAGTTTTAGTTCTTCTCTCCCAAAATTTTATAAGCTCAGTTGGACTGTTCTGTTGCCTTCAGTCCTGTCAGAGAGAAATGTGATGGTAGTTTAATTCCATTTTCTTTGTGCTGAATGCTGTGAGATTACTTTTCTTCATTTTCTGACATTAGAAATATTACTGACAAGGGACTAAGGTATATGTTTTCATTTCATTTTTTTCTGCTAGGAAGTCCTTGGGTTAGAAAGATCCCCTGGAGAAGGAAATGGCAACCCACTCCAGTATTCTTACATGTGAAATCGCATGGACAGAGGAACCTGGCTGGCTACAGTCATGGGGTTACAAAAAGTCAAACATGATTTAGCGACTAAACACCAAACAATAGAAAGTCAAATTACATATCTAGTCTGAAATAGCAAGTCATTCTTCACTTAATAAAATTTAGTAATATTTATTTGGTTATTGCTTCTGCTCTAGCTGACCATCTTTTTTCTTTCACTACATTAGTAAAAATGTAGTGATGGTAACCTCTGTTGTTTATGTTAATTCAGGATAGGAGAAAATTTGGGGATTAGATTTGAAATAAGAAATAAATGATATTTTAGTCTTAATTTCAAAATTTTACATTAAAATGTTTATCACCAGTGTGTTGTGTGTGTATGTGTGTGCTCAGTGGTGTCTGACTCTGCAACCCCACAGACCATAGCCTGCCAGCCTCCTTTGTATATGGGAATTTTCCAAGCCAGAATTCTGGAGTGGGTTGCCATTTCCTAATCCAAGGGGTCTTCCCAACCCAAGGTTGAACCCACATCTCTTGGGTCTGCTGCACTGGCAGACAGATTCTTTACCACTAAGGCCACCTGGGAAGTTGGACTACACTAAATATCAAAAAAAGAGAGATATTGATGTGTAAATTAGAAGAAAACTTTTGGAATTCAGTATTATAAATAAAACTCATTTTATTGAAATCACTTTTGATATATAGGGAAAAGAGATTTAACATTTCAATAATCTTTAACCCCCCCCCCAAACTTATCATTATCAGCATACATGGACAAAACACAATGTCTGCAATATAATTATAGGAAATAATTCACTTGACACTTGACACATGAATGTCTATTTCTTAAAATGCACTAGCCCTATATTTATACCTTCAGGTATGGGAATAAATTCATAATGTATCATTAGTGATATTTGTTTGGCAAAAACCTGGGAACGAATGTTTATGTGTTTGTGGATGTGGGTATATGTGTTTATCTGTGAATATATGTAACAGAAAATGCTTGGCAGTGGAGTGGGACTTAATTAGTGGATGAAGGCCCTCTTTTATGTGTTGGTCGCTCAGTCATGTCCTACTCTTTGTGACCCAATGGAGTATAGCTGCCAGGCTCCTCTGTCCATGGAATTCTCCAGGCAGGAATACTGGAGTGGGTAGCCATTCCCTTCTCCAGAGGATCTTCCTGACCCAGGGATCAAACCTGGGTCTCCTGCATTACAGGCAGATTCTTCACTATCAAGCCCGAGGGAAGACCTATGTATCAGTTATATAGTCTTTAATAAACTTAGAAGACAAACATTTTGCCTTCTTGCATTTCTTTTTCTTGGAGATGGTTTTGTTCAAAACCTCCTGTACAATGTTACAAACCTCAGTCCATAGTTCTGCAGCCATCCTGTCTACGAGATCTAGTCCCTTGAAACTATTCATCACTTACCCTGTAAAATCATAAGGGATTTAATTTAGGTCATTCCTGAATGGCCTAAAAGGAGAAAAGGAAAGATAAACTCAACTGATTGCAGAGTTCCAGAGAACAGCAAGGAGAGAAAGTCTTTTAAAGTGGCCATTGTAAAGAAATAGAAGAAAACAATAGAATGAGGAAGACTGGAGCTCTCTTTAAGAAAATTAGTGATACCAATGGAACATTTCATGCAAGGATGAGCACAATAAAGGACAGAAATGGCAAGGACCTAATAGAAGCAGAAGAGATTAAGAGGAGGTAGTAAGAATACACAGAAGAACTGTAGAAGAAAGTTCTTAATGTTCCAGATAACCATGATGGTGTGGTCACTCACCTAGAGCCTGGAGTGTGAAGTCAAGTGAGCCTTAGGAAGCATACCTATGAACAAAGCTAATGGCGGCAATGGAATTCCAGCTGAGCTATTTCAAATCCTAAAACATGATACTGTTAAAGTGCCACATTCAATATGCCAGAAAATTTGGAACTCAGTAGTGGCCACAGGACTGAAAAAGGTGAGTTTTCATTTCAGTTCCAAAGAAAGGTAATGCCAAAAAATGTTCAAATTACCATAAAATTACACTCATTCCACATGCTAACAAGGTTGTGTTCAAAATCCTTCAAGCTCATCTTCAGAAGTACATAAACTGATAACTTCCAGATGTATGAGTTGGATTTTAAAAAGGCAGAGAAACCACAGGTAAATTTGCCAACATCCATTGGATCATAGAAAAACAAGGGAATTCCAGAAAAAAACATCTACCTCTGCTTCATTGCCTATCCTAAACACTTCTTCTGTGTGGATCACAACAAACTGTGGAATATTCTTAAAGAGATAGGAATACCAGACAACCTTATCTGTCTCCTGAGAACCTGTATGCAGGTCAGGAAAGGCCAGTCAGAACTGGACATGAAGCAATGGACTGGTTCCAAATTGGGAAAGGAGTATGTCAAAGATGTATGTTGTCATCCTGCTTATTTAATGTATATGCAGAGCATATCCTGCAAAATGACAGACTGGATGACTCACAAGCTGGAATCAAGATTGCTGGGAGAACTATCAACGACCTCAGGTATGAAAATGATAGCACTCTAATGGCAGAAAGTGAAGAGGAACTGAAGGGACTCTTGATAAAGATGAAAGAGTAGAGTGAAAAATCTGGCTTAAAACTCAGCATTCAAAAAATTAAGATCATGGCATCTGGTCCCATCACTTCATAGCAAATAGGTGGGGGAAAAGTAAAAACAGTGGCAGATTTCATTTTCTTGGACTGCAATATCACTGAGAATGGTGACTGCAACCACAAAATTAAAAGATGCTTGCTTCTTGGGAAAAAAAAAAAAAACTATGACAAATCTAGATAGCATATTAAAAATCAGAGACATCACTTTGCCTACAAAAGTCCATGTAGTCAAAACTCTGGTTTTTCCAGTAGTCATGTACGGATGTGAGAGTTGACCATAAAAAAGGCTGAATCCCAAAGAACTGATGCCTTTGAACTGTGGTGCTGGAGAAGACTTTTGAGAGTCCCTTACACAGCAAGGAGATCAAACCAGCCAATCCTAATGGAAATAAACCATGAACATTCATTGTAAGGACTGATGCTGAAGCTGAAGTTCCAATACTTTGGCCACCTGATGGGAAGAGCAGACTTATTGGAAAAGACCCTGATGCTGGGATAGATTGAAGGCAAGAGGAGAAGGGAGAAACAGGATGAGATGGTTGGATGGCATCACCTATTCAATGGACCTGAGTTTGAGCAAACTCAGGGAGATAGTGAAGGATAGAGAAGCCTGTTGTGCTACAGTTCATGGGTGCCAAAGAGTTGGAAACAACTTAGCAACTGAACAACAACAAATTTAGAAGATCAGGGATTTTATTCTTTTGAATGTCGGTATATATGACATACAGAGACTATCATGATTTATAGTAATTACACATTTTTTCTGTTTCAGATATGTAATAATTTAGGCAATTGTCATTGCATTCCTGACTATGCACCTCCAGATTGTGAATTACAAATTGGTTCACCAGGAGGAAGTATTGATGATGGAAATCTTAAACTTCGTGAGTAGAAATTTAACTTTTAAATTCTAGGATGCTTTAAAAATAAAGTATCAAAATAGGATGCTTTATGAAATAAAGAAATACACTATTAACTAAAATCTTTCATGATCCCAAGTAACTAAAAGAGTTACTTTGAATAGTGGCTTTCATTAAATTAATGTTAAATAATATATTTGCAACGTGCTTTCCACAGAGACACCCAGTTTTAATCAACTCAGTTACTGGAATACAATATAGTACTCAAGTTTCAATAAACATCATGTGTGCTCAGTCACCTCAATCATGTCTATCTCTTTGTGGCCCTATGGACTGTGGCCCAGCAGGCTCCACTGTTCATGGAATTCTCCAGGCAAGAATAGTGGAGTGGGTTGCCAGTTCCTTCTCCAGGGGGTCTTCCTGACCCAGGGATCGAACCCAAGTCTCTTATATCGCCTGCATTGACAGGCAGGTTCTTTACCACTAATGCCACCTGGGAAAACCTAATAAACATAATAGCATGAACGAAAAATAAATATGGATGAATGAACATTATTCCATGTTATTAAAAACTTTGCAGGTTATTTAAAAACACATGTAGGGTAAGGTGTTTATTTTGAATGAAATTTAGAGAAAAATGTATGACAAAATATAAGCATACATATTTATCAGGAAATAATAGTAAATCACATTTTGAGTGATGAAGTACAAGTTTATACTTTCTCTAGTTTCCATGAATGAAGGAAAGTTGCTATTCACTGACTCAACATCTATTAAAAAAAAAAAAAAAAACTCTTAGCAGGGCTTGCTTTGTGGTCTAGTGCTTAAGAATCCACCTGCCAATGCAGAGGACATGGGCTCAGTCTCTGGTCCGGGAGGACTCCACATGCCACAGGCAACTAAGTCCACCTGCTGCCGCTGTTGAGTCGGTATGCCCTAGAGCCTGAGCTCCACGACAGAAGTCACCTCAGTGAGAAACCCGCACAGTGCAACCAAGAGTAGCCACTCCTCGTCACGAACAAGAGCACGCCTGCACTCAGCATTGGAGACCCACCACAGCCAAACATAAAGCAGATAAATACATCTTTAAGAAATAAAACTGTCAACAGTGTGGGTATAGCGTGATCCTACCTCATCAAGGTGGGGTCCACATATGGCAAACCCAAAACTAAAATCATACTCAATAGTTAAAAGCTGAAAGCTTTTCCTCTAAGATCAGGAATAAGACAAGGATGCCTATGCCCACTACTTTCATCCAACACAGAATTGAAAGTCCTAGTCACAGCAATTAAACAAAAATACATAAATAAAATAAATCCTAGATTCTAGTTGTGTTTGATGGAGAAGGCAGTGGCACCCCACTCCAGTACTCTTGCCTGGAAAATCCCATGGATGGAGGAGCCTGGTAGGCTGCGGTCCATGGGGTCGCTAAGAGTCGGACACAACTGAGCGACTTCACTTTCACTTTTCACTTTCATGAATTGGGGAAGGAAATGGCAACCCACTCCAGTGTTCTTGCCTGGAGAATCCCAGGGACGCAAAGCCTGGTGGGCTGCCTTCTATGTGGTCGCACAGAGTCGGACACGACTGAAGTGACTTAACAGTAGCAGCAGTTGTATTTGATGAGTGTTTATTCTTGCCTGGAGAATCCCATGGATGGATGAGCCTGGTGGGCTACAGTCCATGGGGTCTCAAAGAGTTGGACATGACTAAGCAACTTCACTTTCACTTTAAAAATTAACTTATTTATTTTTATTGGAGGATAATTGCTTTACAATAGTGTGTTGGTTTCTGTCTATATCAACATTTTTTCTTGCTTTTTAGTTAATTTATTTTTTTTTAATTGGAGGAGAGCATTTTATTCTTATTGGACTACACAGCCCAAATTGTTTCATATGTATCCATTTGTAAAATTTTTCTTGTATTTGTGTCATTTCACTGGAACAGCTGGACACCCATAAGCAAAAGAATTATCCTAGTCACAGACCTCACAACTTTCAAATATTAACTCAAAGTGGATCATAGTCCTAAAGTCTAAAAGTATAGCTAAGGACAAGCTCAGTCAACAGTAGTGACTGGAGACAGTGGTGTGCATACACTTGGCTGTGGGCCCAAGTGCAGGTGTCCATGTGGTGGCAGACATCTGTTGAAGATGTGTTTGTAGTGATCAGGGCTGGGGTAGGTGGCAATGGCTGAAGCCAAAGATAGGCTCACTGGCCACTCCAATGTTCCTGAATGTCAGTGCGCTTTCCTATTGCTTCACCCTCTACTGTGAATGCATACTGCAAGGGAAATCAGTGATGGGGTGGAGAAATCAAGTTCTGGGGCATGCCGGTACCCACCCGGACAGGCTATCTCCAGGTAGGCACAGTGATGCCCACCACTGTCAGAATTCCAACTGTGATTTGGATCCAACAAACAGCTAGAGTATGCTCTCCTGTAGCTGTTCTCTTCATTCCCTGGGTGCAAGCACTGTCTTGGAGGTCAGTGATGGAGGTCTTGCTGGGGGTGTGCAGATTCAGAGCTGAAGGCAGGGGCTGGTTATAGGTAGGCACAGTGGTGTGGGCTGGTCAGAGAGGCAGAACCTGATTTGGATCTGACAAACAGTTGCAGGAGCCTTGGGTGTCCACATGCTCTTCTGTGGCTGGATGCTCACCCCAGGGCATGCAGTGGAAGCCAGAGACAAGAATCAGGCTGGGAACATACAAGTGCATGACTGCAGGGGCTATTCACAGGTGAACATGGTGACATTGGCCATGTCACCATGGAAGGTGTCACCACAGCCATGTCACCTGACAGAAGGCAGGATCTGGCTCTGTCCACAAACAGCAGTGTGTGGCCGGGAAAGAAGGCAGGGAAGAGGGAAGGCTGGCTGGCTATACATTCACCTGTGGCTGTAGCTTGTTGTTATATCATTCAGTTACTAAGTCGTGTCTGACTATTTGTAACCCCATGGACTGTGGCCCACCAAACTTCTCTGTCCATGAGATTTCCTGGGCAAGAATACTGGGGTGGTTTGCCGTTTCCTTCTTCAGGAAATCTTTCCCACCCAGGGATCAAACCTGTGTCTCCTGCGTTGGCAAGCAGATTCTTTACACTGAGCCACCAGGGAAGCCTGCTGCAGATTACTTCTACTTAATATATCAGAGGGTCTAGTCAGTATATTCTCCCCCCCCCCAAAGCATATAGGTTAAAAAGAAAAAAGAAAATCAGTATTTCTGTATAGGTAATATGATCCTATATGCAGAAAATTCAGAGTCGCCAAAACCTATAGAGTAAGGTGGCAGAAAATGAGATCAATATGCAAAAAAGCAATTGTATATCTACAAACTAAAAAGAGACAATCCAACAGTTACATTAAGGAAGCAATTTTATTCATAGCAGCATAAAAAATAAAATACTTAGCAATAAATTCAGTGGAAAAGTACATGATTTTTATACTGAAAACTTCAAACCATTGCCGAGATAAATTAAAGAAAATTTAAGTAACTGAAGAGACAGTTATGTCCAGAGTTTGGAAAACACTTGTTGCAAGGTCAGTTTTCCCCAGATTTATCTATACACTCAGGAAAATCCTTTTGTTAGTCATCTATCAGGTTCATTTGCACAAATTGACAAGCTGATTATAAACTTTATACAGAATTTCAAAGGGACTAGTGTTGTCAAGATAACTTTGAAACAGAGTGACATTGGATAAAATACACCACCCAACTGCAGAACTTTCTATAAAGTTACAATAATCAACACACTGTAACAATGATATTAATATAGACATATAGATCAATGGAACAGAATAAATCACTGGAAGTAGAGCCACAGATGCATGGAAAACTAATTTTCCATAAAGTGCAAAGCAAATCAGTGAGTAATGGATAGCTTTTTCAACAAAAAGTTATAGAACAATTATATACTCACATGCAGAAGAAAAAGAATTCCGTACATGTTCCAACGTCATGTGTAAAAATTCACTCAAAGTGGATCACAGGCCAAAATGTGAAGCCTAAATGTGTAAAACCTCCAGAAGAAAATATATGAGAAAACCTGAGTGCCTTTGGATTAAATAAGAATTATTTTTTTAACATGTGACACCAAAAGCACAATCTAAGGAGGAAAAGTGAAAACGTGGACATCTTCACAATGAAAATCTTTGGCTCATCAAAACTCACTTGAAGAGTTTTGTATATAACTAGAGTTAGGCATATAACTAATAAAGTATTTATATTCCAAATGTATACAAATTTTATATTCACAATATAATCTTTGAAAATTAATAATGGAAAACAAACAGCCTGATAAAGATGGACAAAATATGGATACATTATCAAAGAAGATGTAAGGTGATAGATAAGCACATGTAAAGATGCCCAATGTCATTGTTCATCAAAGAAATGCACACTAAAATCACAACTAGTTGCTGTTACCCTCTTTTAAAATTTATTTAAATTTTCAAGGCTAATCACATGAAGCTTTGCCAAAATGTGAGGACAGTGTCTCACACACTATCGTTGAAATGTAAAATTGTACTGTTGCAGCTTCTTCTTGAAATAACCTTATTTGTGTATCTTTGTTCTGGGTCTTCATTGCTGCACAGGGTTTTTCTAGTTGGAGTGAGCAGGGGCTACTCAGTAGTTGTGGTGTCCTGGCTTCTCACTACAGTGACTTCCCGTTGCAGAGCCCGGGTGCCAGGGCGTGAGGGCTTCAGCAGTTGTGGCTTCCCAGCTCTAGAGCACATGGGCTTCATTTTTCCTTGGCGTATTGGATCTTCCAGGATCAGGGCTTGAAACCATGTCTTCTGCCCTGGCAGGTGGACGCTTTATCACTGAGCCTTCAGAGATGCCCTTAGTTTCTTTCACCTATCATGTAATGCAGTCGCTTTACTGTTTACCCAAGAGAATAGAATGCCTTCATCCCTACAAAACTTTGTACACAAACGTTCATAACAGCTTCATATGTAATAGATGAGATCTGAAAACAACCCAAAGACAAACCAACAGGTGATAGATCAACAAAGTGTGGTATATTCAAAAAACAGCATATTATTGAACAATAAAAAAGGAATGAGCTACTGTTAAAACTACCAGCGTGGATGGATGTCAACATTTACCCTGTGTGAAAGAAGCAAAATTAAAATGAATATAGACTGTATGACTTAATTTATATTAAATTGTAGAACATCTAAGCTAATTGATAGAGAATGCTGATTAGATCAGTGGTTGCTTGTGTTGGGAGTGGCAGCAAAGCAGCATTATATGGGCAAGAAGGAACTTGTGGGTGATGGATGGATTCACTGCAGTTGAGCCTTGGACTACATGGATTTGAACTGCTTTGTGCATTCACAGGGATGTCTGGCATGCTGCAAGCCCATGGGGTCGCAAAGACTCAGACACAACCTGGTGACTGAACGATAAGTACATCCACTTGTACACAGATTTTTTTCAATAAATACCACAGTACTATAGCATCAGAAGTAGACTGAATCCATGGAGAGAAGCTGCAGATATGGTGGAACCTGTACTACAGAGGGACCTCAGATGTGGAAGACCGATGTTAAAGTTAAACATGGGTGTGTAGACTGCTTGGAGTGCGTCACCCAACCCTGCAATGTTCAGGAGTCAACTGTCTTTTGACTGATGTGGTGGTTGTATAGATATAAATACATATTTATATATATATACACACACACACACCTATAAAGTACATCTCAAATAGATTCATGTATTATGCGTCTAACAGTAAATCTGTTAAAAATCACAAAATTTAAATGACATCAAACACAAGAGTCACACTATTTTGTTGTCAAATCTCAGACATTAAACTTATTTTCCTTACCAATAATGATAAGAATTTTACACTAACAGAAGAAAATCCATAACTATCAAAACAAAAAATAACCTTTTAAGTGTATGCCTCATTTGCTATATCTTATCCATTGTACAGTTATAGTGTTCACATTTCATCATATACGAAGAATCAGTTCAGTTCAGTTCAGTTCAGTCACTCAGTCGTATCTGACTCTTTGCGACCCCGTGGACTGCAGCATGCCAGGCCTCCCTGTCCATCACCAACTCCTGGAGCTTGCTCAAACTCATGTCCATTGAGTCGGTGATGCCATCCAACCATCTCATTCTCTGTCATTCCCTTCTCCTGCTGCCTTCAATCTTTCTCAACATCAGGGTCTTTTCAAATGAGTCAGTTCTTTGCAAGAATAACTATATAATAAAAGAAGGAAAATACCAGTTATACTAAGACTCTCATCCATTGCTAACATGAATGTAATTCCTACAACCACTTAGGAAAATCACTGGAAAAGTTACAAATGTTCAGTTTAGGCACATGGTATAAGTAAGCATCACATTCCCAAGGGCATATACCTATGAGATACGCACACATAGGTTGACTAAGAGACATGTAGTATAATATTCATAGCAGCACTATTCATAACACTCATAATTGCAAGTTATCCAAATGCTCATAAGAAATAATATATTTATAGCTGTTATTTCTATATAAAGATATTGTATGCAGTGATGAGAATTAATATTTTATAATTATAAACAATTATTTGGCTGAATCCCCAAATAAGGTAATATTGAGCTGAAAAATCAGATAGCATATAAATACATACAATGTAACTGTATATTAAGGTTAAAATCTGTCAAAAATGATCCATGGATTAGTGATTTTCCATGGATGGTGGCTGAAAGAAAGCAGATTGGAGGTAGTGAAATGCTGGTAATATTACTTTTCCTGGATTTGGTGCTGGTTACATAGATGTGTTCAATTTAGAAAATTCCTTGAGCTGTGAAATGATGGTGTGAATGCATGTCTGTTAGTATTGTTACATTTCTGTAAAAGATCTACTAACTAAATAGCAATGGAGGAAAGCAATATACTTATAACTTTTGAAACAGCATTATGATTAGAAAATGTCCTGGTGTGTGATTTTGAGACTCTAGCAGAGTATGCCTTGAGATCTGGATTATTTTTCTAATTCTTTGCCAATATATTTATTTATTGTGTGCTTTTGGGAATTGTGTAATATTTGAATTTTTTAAGTGTAAGAGATAGCAAAAGGGCATAATATGTTGTTGACTGTCAACAAGAGGGAAAAAAATACACAGAACACACACATTACATATAGGTAGATATAGACACAAATATGGGTATAGAAGTGGATTTTATTCATATGTATAAAATATAAATACTGAATGGAGAAACATAGTCTAAAAATGGTTTCCTTCGAGGAGCAAAACTATGTGACTTGGCAAGGGAAGGGATGGGAGTTTTCACAGCATATTGCTAAGTTTTTAACTTAAGCTCTACTAACATGTCACCTTTTAAATAAATAAATAGGATGAATGTAGTAAACAGACTTCAAACTGTGTATACAGTATCATAATACTTTTAAAATATGCATAAAAGATGACTAGTAAGCCTCCATTACTTTGGTCACCTGATGTGAAGAACTGACTCATTGGAAAAGACCCTGATCCTGGGAAAGATTGAGGGCAGGAGGAGAAGGGAATGACAGAGGATGAGATGGTTGGATGGCATCACTGACTCGATGGACATGAGTTTCAGCAAGCTCCAGGAGTTGGTGATGGACAGGGAGGCCTGGCATGCTGCAGTCCATGGGGTCACAAAGAGTCAGACACAACTGACCAATTGAACTGACTGAACTGAGTAAGCCTATGAAAAATATACAGTTGTAGTTTTGGGTAGCTTAAATGCCCTTTAATTTTATCACATATGACAGTTTGCAAGGTCTTAAATTTTCAGTTATGTATATGATTTTACGTGTATGCATATGATTGCTGTCCAACTCTTTGTGACCCCATGGACTGAAGCCCGCCAGGCTCCTCTGTCCATGGAATTTTCCATGCAAGAATACTGCAGTGAGTTGCCATTCCCTCCTCCAGGATGCATATGATTAAAGTGAGATAAATACAAATGAATTCAAACATTCAGTGAATATCCACTTATTTCTGTGTTTCACTTCCAGATACAATGTTTATTAAAAAAAGCTACAGTACACATCAGAACTGGCTTATTTTATGTTTCTACATTTTTCTGCCCTTTTTCATAATTTTCGCCATTAGGATCATGAAGCGAAATAAAATGAGAAAAGCATGCAATAAAGAGAGTGTGGAACATGAGGGGTAAGTAAGATTTTTCAAATAATTTAATATCTTAAATTGTGCTAGTCATTAACCAGTGTCATTAATTCATAATTATATAATATTTGTTATATTTATTATGAAATGTGTGCTATGTTAAAATCTAAAACAAATGTCCTTTTATCCATTTTGTTTTCCCAATAGTTCATTGTTAGCACATTAAGGCAAATCAAAATTTTGACTGCTCTAGAACTGTTTTCCTGATGTGCATTCCACAGTGTACTAGGGACTTAATATGAGAAAACTTTATTTGGTATATCATTTTAGGCTCCTTTCTAAATGGATCTAAATTAAGTAGCAGTGTTTGTTTCCTTCAGAGAAATCCTTTTTATTCAATTTAGAATTTATATTAAAAATTTCATTAATAAATCCTTGAACCTCAAAATATTTCTATCTCTTTAGTAGTCTCAAATGTTGTTAAAAAATCTCTGCAGAATTCGCCTGAAATTAGATACTGTTTCTTACAAACTTGTGCATGATATTCTTACTTTTGTGTGTCTTCCTTTCTGATGATCTAACTCTAACTCATTGAAGGCAACAAACCCTTACATTAATCCCAATATGTGACAGCATGAATGAGGATTTTAGCCTCAAAGTGACATTTTCTTTGAGAACTATTATTGTGTGCTGTGCTTTGTCGCTCAGTCGTGTCTGACTCTTTGCGATCACCTGGGCTGTAGTCTGCCAGGCTCCTCTGTCCACAGGATTCTTCAGACAAGAATACTGGAGTGGGTTGCCATGCCCTCCTCCAGGGAATCTTCCTGACCCAGGGATTGTACCCAGATCCTCCGCATTGTGGGTGGATTCTTTGCCATCTGAGCCACCAGGGAAGCCCATTTTATGAAGACACATTCAATTGCACATATATCACATGTATGTCGTTTAGGGAAATGTTGGATCATATTCACTGAAAGAGAAAATGACTTAATTGGCCATCATGACACTTTACAGAGGAAAAGAAAAACAGAATTCAAGAACACCCTGACAGGTAATGTTGTTGAGGGAACCTCAGTAATGTACATGCTGAATACAGCTCCATATCTAAAAATTCATGCTGTCCCAGCCTTAAAGACTGTTCCTTTACAAACTCTCCCACCAGAGCTGGGATGTGTACCATTAAGCCTTCCATCTTTGTTTATTTTGTAAGTATATACTGGAGCTTTTGAATACATAATTTTTACCAGATGGGAAAAAAAGTGTTTATCTTGTAGCCATATGTTTATTTCCATCATGCATTAGGCTGGGGCTATGGGTTTAGGTAATAAGTTCATAGAATTGGATCATTCTCATCACATCACATCAAAGACAAATGCTATGGACTGATAATATAAATCTTGATAATGTGGAGGAAGTAGTGTTTGTCAGCTATTTCCTAACAACATGAAAACACCTGTAAGATTATTTTTCTCACTTTTTATACTTAAATCTATTTAAAAAAATGCAGCTAAATGTGCCGCATATGTTTTTGGGTTTTGAGTAGTTCTTCACTTTCAGGCTCCATAAAGGGTGTTTCAGAATTATCTTGTATATTCCTTGTCACAGCCCTAGAAGCAGCCTTTTCTATAAGGATTCTTGGTTTCTTTTATTGGGAAACAATATTACAGACCTAGATACAAGGTTTGCTCCTTGTTATTTGGGTTTCATTGCTTCTAGAACCTCACAACAGACAGATATATGAATCTGATATATGTGTACAACACATGTATACACACAATTGTCCTTAGATATTCTGCAGATAAGTCCTTTATTTGTTGTAGCTGGGTTGTCTGAATTTTTGCAACCCTATGAACTGTAGCAAACCAACTGTAGCAAACTGTAGCAAACTTTGCTACAGCAAACTGTAGCAAAGCCTGGTTTCCTCTGTTCTCCACTAACTCCTGGAGTTTGCTGAAATTCATCTCCATTGAGTTGGTGATGCTATCTAACCACCTCATTCTCTGCTGCCCTCTTATCCTTATATCAGATAAAAATTGAGTTTTTCTTCTTCAGATATGTGTCATATTTTCATTCAAATCACAGTAATTTTTGTTGAGGAAACATTTTTCAATTTTATCATTGTCCTCCTTCTTGGATTATGCTTTTGCTGTTATATTTAAAAACCTTCCACCAAACCCAAAGTCAATCAGATTTTCTCCTATGCTTTCATCTTGAAGTTTTATAGCTTTGCAATGCACATTTAGACCTATGATTCATTTTGAGGCAGGTTTTGTGCAAAATTTGAAGCAAAATTTGAAATTATAACATAAAATGTGATAAAGTTTGTATTTCTGCAAATGTGTGCCAAATAATCCAGGGTCGTTTGTTGAAAGAAATATATTAATTGAAATGCCTTTGAACATATATATGTATGTCTAATTTTTTTTTTTACATTTGTATTAAAATTTATTTATTATTTTTATTTTTATTTGTGGTGGATTTTGTCATACATTGAAATGAAACAGCCATGGGTTTACATGTGTTCCCCATCCCAATCCCCCCTCCCACCTCCCTCTCCACCCGTTCCCTCTAGGTTTTCCCAGTGCACCAGGTCCGAGCGCTTGTCTCATGCATCCAACATGGGCTGGTGATCTGTTTCACCCTAGATAATATACATGTTTCAATGCTGTTCTCTTGAAACATCCCACCCTCGCCTTCTCCCACAGAGTCTAAAAGACTGTTCTATAAATCTGTGTCTTGTTTTTTTTTTTTTCTGTTCTGCATATAGGGTTATAATTAACATCTTTCTAATTCCATATATATGTGTTAGTATATTGTAATGGTCTTTATCTTTCTGGCTTACTTCACTCTGTATAATGGGCTCCAGTTTCCTCCATTTCATTAGAACTGATTCAAATAAATTCTTTTTAAAGGCTGAGTAATATTCCATGGTGTATATGTACCACAGCTTCCTTATCCATTCATCTGCTGATGGGTATCTAGGTTGCTTCCATGTCCTGACTATGATAAACAGTGCTGCGATGAACATTGGGGTGCACGTGTCTCTTTCAGATCTGGTTTCCTTGGTGTGTATGCCCAGAAGTGGGATTGCTGGGTCATATGGAAGTTCTATTTCCAGTTTTTTAAGAAATCTCCACACTGTTTTCCATAGTGGCTGTACTAGTTTGCATTCCCACCAACAGTGTAAGAGGGTTCCCTTTTCTCCACATCCTCTCCAGCATTTATTGCTTGTAGACTTTTGGATAGCAGCCATCCTGGTTGGTGTGTAATGGTAACTCATTGTGGTTTTGATTTGCATTTCTCTGATAATGAGTGATGTTGAGCATCTTTTCATGTGTTTCTTAGCCATCTGTATGTCTTCCTTGGAGAAGTGTCTGTTTAGTTCTTTGGCCCATTTTTTGATTGGGTAATTTATTTTTCTGGAGTTGAGCTGGAGGAGTTGCTTGTATATTTTTGAGATTAAGCCCTTGTCTGTTGCTTCATTTGCTATTATTTTCTCCCATTCTGAGGGCTGTCTTTTCACCTTGCTTATAGTTTCCTTTGCTGTGCCAAAGCTTTTAAGTTTCATTAGGTCCCATTTGTTTATTTTTGCTTTTGTTTCTAATATTCTGGGATGTGGGTCATAGAGGATCCTGCTGTGATTTATGTCAGAGAGTGTTTTGCCTATGTTCTCCTCTAGGAGTTTTATAGTTTCTGGTCTTACATTTAGATCTTTAATCCATTTTGAATTTATTTTTGTGTATGGTGTTAGAAAGTGTTCTAGTTTCATTCTTTTACAAGTGGTTGACCAATTTTCCCAGCACCACTTGTTAAAGAGGCTATCTTTTTTCCATTGTATTTCCTTGCCTCCTTTGTCGAAGATAAGGTGACCATATGCTCGTGGATTTATCTCTGGGCTTTCTATTCTGATCCATTGATCTATATATCTGTCTTTGTGCCAATACCATACTGTCTTGATGACTGTAGCTTTGTAGTATAGTCTGAAGTCAGGCAGATTGATTCCTCCAGTTCCATTCTTCTTTCTCAAGATTACTTTGGCTATTCGAGGTTTTTTGTATTTCCATACAAATTGTGAAATTATTTGTTCTAGTTCTGTGAAGAATACCGTTGGTAGCTTGATAGGGATTGCATTGAATCTGTAGATTGCTTTGGGTAGTATGGCCATTTTGACAATGTTGATTCTTCCAATCCATGAACACGGTATATTTCTCCATCTGTTTGTGTCCTCTTTGATTTCTTTCATCAGTGATTTATAGTTTTCTATGTATAAGTCTTTTGTTTCTTTAGGTAGATATATTCCTAAGTATTTTATTCTTTTTGTTGCAATGGTGAATGGTATTGTTTCCTTAATTTCTCTTTCTGTTTTCTCATTGTTAGTGTATAAGAATGCAAGAGATTTCTGTGTGTTAATTTTATATCCTGCAACTTTACTATATTCGTTGATTAGCTCTAGTAATTTTCTGGTAGAGTCTTTAGGGTTTTCTATGTAGAGGATCATGTCATCTGCAAACAGTGAGAGTTTCACTTCTTCTTTTCCTATCTGGATTCCTTTTGCTTCTTTTTCTGCCCTGATTGCTGTGGCCAACACTTCCAAAACTATGTTGAATAGAAGTGGTGAGAGTGGGCACCCTTGTCTTGTTCCTGATTTTAGGGGAAATGCTTTCAATTTTTCGCCATTGAGGGTAATGCTTGCTGTGGGTTTGTCATATATAGCTTTTATTATGTTGAGGTATGTTCCTTCTATTCCTGCTTTCTGGAGAGTTTTGATCATAAATGGATGTTGAATTTTGTCAAAGGCTTTTTCTGCATCTATTGAGATAATCATATGGTTTTGATCTTTCAATTTGTTAATGTGGTGTATCACGTTGATTGATTTGCGGATATTAAAGAATCCTTGCATTCCTGGGATAAAGCCCACTTGGTCATGGTTTATGATTTTTTTAATATGTTGTTGGATTCTGTTTGCTAGAATTTTGTTAAGGATTTTTGCATCTATGTTCAGCAGTGATATTGGCCTGTAGTTTTCTTTTTTGTGTGTCATCTTTGTCTGGTTTTGGAATTAAGGTGATGGTGGCCTCATAGAATGAGTTTGGAAGTTTACCTTCTTCTGCTATTTTCTGGAAGAGTTTGAGTAAGATAGGTGTTAGCTCTTCTCTAAATTTTTGGTAGAATTCCGCTGTGAAGCCATCTGGTCCTGGGCTTTTGTTTGCTGGAAGATTTCTGACTACAGTTTGGATTTCCTTGCTTGTGATGGGTTTGTTAAGATCTTCTATTTCTTCCTGGTTCAGTTTTGGAAAGTTATACTTCTCTAAGAACTTGTCCATTTCTTCCAAGTTGTCCATTTTATTGGCATAGAGCTGCTGGTAGTAGTCTCTTATGATCCTTTGTATTTCAGTGTTGTCTGTTGTAATCTCTCCATTTTCGTTTCTAATTTTGTTAATTTGGTTCTTCTCTCTTTGTTTCTTAATGAGTCTTGCTAATGGTTTGTCAATTTTGTTTATTTTTTCAAAAAACCAGCTTTTAGCTTTGTTGATTTTTGCTCTGGTCTCTTTAGTTTCTTTTGCATTTCTTTCTGCCCTAATTTTTAAGATTTCTTTCCTTCTTCTAACCCTGGGGTTGTTCATTTCTTCCTTCTCTAGTTGCTTTAGATGTAGGGTTAGGTTATTTATTTGACTTTTTTCTTGTTTCTTGAGGTAGGCCTGTAATGCTATGAATCTTCCCCTTAGCACTGCTTTTACAGTGTCCCATAGGTTTTGGGTTGTTGTGTTTTCATTTTCGTTCGTTTCTATGCATATTTTGATTTATTTTTTGATTTCTTCTTGATATGTTGGTTATTCAGAAGCGTGTTGTTTAGCCTCCATATGTTTGAATTTTTAATAGTTTTTTTTTTCCTGTTATTGAGATCTAATCTTACTGCACTGTGGTCAGAAAAGATGACTGGAATGATTTCAATTTTTTTGAATTCACCCAGACTACATTTATGGCCCAGGATGTGATCTATTCTGGAGAAGGTTCCATGTGCGCTTGAGAAAAACGTGAATTTGATTGTTTTAGGGTGAAACGTTCTATAGATGTCCATAAGGTCTAGCTGGTCCATTGTGTCCTTTAAAGTTTGTGTTTCCTTGTTAATTTTCTGTTTAATTGATCTATCCATAGTTGTGAGTGGGGTATTAAAGTCTCCCACTATTATTGTGTTACTATTAATTTCCTCTTTCATCCTCATTAGTGTTTGCCTTACATATTTCGGTGCTCCTATGTTGGGTGCATATATATTTATAATTGTTATATCTTCTTCTTGAATTGATCCTTTGATCATTATGTAGTGTCCTTCTTTGTCTCTTTTCACAGGCTTTATTTGAAAGTCTATTTTATCTGATATGAGTATTGGAACTCCTGCTTTCTTTTGGTCTCCATTTGCATGAAATATTTTTTTCCAGCCCTTCACTTTTAGTCTGTATGTGTCCCTTGTTTTGAAGTGGGTCTTTTCTAGACAGCATATATAGGGGTCTTGTTTTTGTATCCATTCTGCCAGTCTTTGTCTTTTGGTTGGGGCATTCAACCCATTTACATTTAGGGTAATTAGTGATAGGTATGGTCCCGTTGCCATTTAGTTTGCTGTTTGGGGGTTCACGTTTACACTACCTTTCTGTGTTTCCTGTCTAGAGAAGATCCTTTAGCATTTGTTGAAGAGCTGGTTTGGTGGTGCTGAATTCTCTCAGCTTTTGCTTGTCTGTAAAGCTTCTGAATTCTCCTTCATATCCGAATGAGATCCTTGCTGGGTACAGTAGTCTTGGTTGTAGGTTATTCTCTTTCATTACTCTAAGTATGTCCTGCCATTCCCTTCTGGCCTGAAGGGTTTCTATTGATAAATCAGCTGTTATCCTTATGGGAATCCCTTTATGTGTTATTTGTTGTTTCTCCCTTGCTGCTTTTAATAGTTGTTCTTTGTGTTTGATTTTTGCTAATTTGAGTAATATGTGTCTTGGGGTATTTCGCCTTGGGTTTATCCTTTTTGGAACTCTCTGGGTTTGTTGGACTTGGGTGACTATTTCCTTCCCCATTTTAGGGAAGTTTTCAGCTATTATCTCCTCGAGTAACTTCTCATGGACTTTCTTTTTGTCTTCTTCTGGGACTCCTATGATTCAAATGTTGGGGCATTTCACATTGTCCCAGAGGTCCCCGAGGTTGTCCTCATTTCTTTTGATTCTTTTTTTCTTTTTTCCTCTCTGCTTCATTTATTTCCACCATTTTATCTTCTACCTCACTTATCCTGTCTTCTATCTCTGTTATTCTACTCATGGTTCCCTCCAAAGTGATTCTGATCTCATTTATTGCATTAATCATTTTTAATTGACTCTTTTTTATTTCTTCTAGGTCCTTGTTAAACATTTCTTGCATCTTCTCAATCTTTGTCTCAAGGCTATTTATTTGTAACTCCATTTTGCTTTTAAGATTTTGGATCATTTTCATTATCATTATTTGAAATTCTTTTTCAGATAGATTCCCTATCTCCTCCTCTTTTGTTTGATTTGGTGGGCATTTTTAATGTTCCTTTACTTGTTGGGTATTTCTTTGCCTTTTCATCTTGTTTAGATTGCTGTGTCTGGGGTGGGCTTTCTGTATTCTGCTGGTCTGTGGTTCCTTTTTATAGTGAAGATTTTACCCAGTGGGTGGTGTTGGGCGATTGGCTTGTCAAGGTTTCCTGGTTCGGGAAGCTTGTGTCAATGTTCTGGAGCGTGGAAATGGATTTCTTCTATCTGGAGTGCAATGGAGTGCCCAGTGATGAGTTTTGCAATGGGTCTATGTGTTAGGTGTGACTTTGGGCAGCCTGTATGTTGACACTTAGGTCTATGTTCCTGCATTACTATAGAATTTATGTAGTATGTCTTGTCCTGCAGCTTCTTGGCTCTTGGGTGGTGGTTGGTTTTGGTGTAGGTATGGGGGCTTTTGGATGGACTCTTATTCCTTAATGTTCTGTTTAGTCAGGAGTTGTATGGTTTTCACAGGTTTGGGGCTTAACTCTCCTGCCCCTGAATTTCAGTTTTATTCTACCAATAGTCTCAAGACTTCTCCAACTATGCAGCACTGGTAATAAAACTTCTGGGTTAATGGTGAAAAGATTTAGCACCGTGAGGGTCCACCAAAGAGGTTCACAGGGTTACATGAAGAATAGGAGAGGGAGGAAGGAGATAGAGGTGAGCAGGTGAGGAGAAAGGGGGATTCAAGAGGAAAGAGACAGATCTACACAGTTATCTGTTCTCAAAGTGTTCTCTGTAGCCCAGACACCCACAAAGATTCACCGAATTGGATTGGGAAGAGAAGGGGAAAGGAGGAAATAGAGTTGTTCTGAGGTAGAAAACAGAAAGTCAAAAGTGGAAGAGAGTAATCAACACACTCCTGAATAGAAGTGGGAATTGAATATTGGATTCTTAAATGTCCAACATTTATATCACATACTGATAGACAAAGATTAAAAGATTTAGCATAGAGGTTAGACTTTTTGAAATAAAATATTAAAAAACAAAAACAAAAACCCAAAATTTAGAAATATGTATGGAGTTCAGTTTAAAAATAGGGCTTCTCTCTCTCTTCTTCTTCTTCCCCCCCCCCCCTTTTTTTTTTGCAAGGTTATATTGAGATGAAAATGAAGATTAAGGAATAACAGAGGTGTGTTAGAGGACTTTAAAAGGAAATAGGAGAGAAAAACAAGCGAAAGAAAAGAAAGAAAAAAGAAAAAAAAGAAGAGGAATAAAAAGGAGAGAAACAACACCAAAAAACAAAACAAAACAAAACAGAAAAAAAGGAAAAAAAGAAAGAAAAGAGAAAAGAAAAGAAAAAAAGAAAAAAAAGAAGAGAAAGAAAAGAAGAGAAACAATACCAAAAAACAAAACAAAACAAAAAAGAATAAAAAAAGAAAGAAAAAAGAAAAACAAATTTTTTTTCCCTAATTGAGAAAAATCATAGAAATATATGAAAATGAAAGTTGAGGAGTAATGAATTAGTAGGGAAGTTTAAAAGAACATAAAGTAGAAAAAATTGAGAAAAAAAATGAAAAGAAAAAAAAATTTTTTTCTAATTTAACAAGAACAACAACCAAAAAATAGACAAAAAAAATGCAAATATATCTAGGATTTTCTCTGGAGCTGTTGCAGACAGTGTAGGTTCAGTTCAATATTAGATAGCTCCTTTTTCCAGCTTACACTTCTTGATATCTATAGGCCCCTTCCGGTGTAGTCGGTGTTGCCCTCAGGGATTTTATCCTGCTGCACCGGACCTTTCTGAAGCGATTCCCTTTGTTTATTTGGTTTGTTTGCTCTCTCTTCGGTGTCTAATTTCCGCCCTGATACAGGCGGGCGGAGGTGATCTCTTACTTAGGTTCGCTAGTTCAATTCAGTCCTGCTGCGGGGAGGGCGGGGCGCTGCAGGCAGATGTCGCTGTGTTTGGGGAGCTCTCGCCGTGTTCTGGCCAAGCAGCCTGCAGTTTTGGGGACCACTCCTCGGGTGCTGCGCGCCTTTTCCCTCCGCGGCGAGCATCTCGGGTGGCCAGAGGTTTGCGCGCGTTCTCCCCGGGTGCGGCATGCCTTTTCCCTCCGCGACGAGCGGCCCGGGCAGCCAGAGGCTTGGTGCCCTCTCCACGGGCACGCCGCGCCTTTTCCCTCCGCGGCGAGCGGCCCGGGCAGCCAGAGGCTTGCCGCGCCCCCTCCCTCCGCGGCCCCAGCGCGCCTCCGGTCGGGTCTCAGGAAGTCTTCAGACAGGACCCGGGGCCTGTTTGCCGGGTGGGAGGGGGCGGCTTCTCTGGGGCTGAGTTTGCCCCTTTCCCCTCCCCCTGCCTCCTACCTCCAGCGGGGATGGGGCGGCTCTTCTCTGGAGTTTCTCAGTCCCTTTGTTTTGCGAACCGCCGGCGGTGTGTTCCGCCGGTCAATTTTTCTCTCGCTCTCCCACAGTTTAAAAAAATCTCCCTCCGACTGCTCTCAGGGCCTTCGGGCCGGTCCCCACCCTAAGCAATGCCTCCGGCTCCTCTCCGTTCCGCCCCTTCTTGCTGGTGGCGGGTGCGGGCGTCTGGGGTACTTTTCTGCTGGGAGTTGCTTTTAGGCACATAATCTGTGGGCCTTATTTAATTTCTCCTCCCAGTTAGGAGGAAAAACTTCCCTCAGACCCGCCAGCGCGAGGGTTTCCTGGTGATTGGAAACTTCCTCTATTGAGACTCCCTTCCCGGGACGGGTCTCCGTCCCTCGTTCTCTTGTGTCCCTTTTTTAATCTTTAATATTTTTGTCCTACCTCCCTTCGAAGACAATGGGCTGCTTTTCTGGGCGCCTGATGTCTGCTGCTAGCGATCAGAAGTTGTTTTGTAAACTTTCTTCATCGTTCTGTTGTTCTTTCGATGAATTTGTAGAAGAGAAAGTGATCTCCCCATCCTATTCCTCCGCCATCTTGACTCCTCCCTCGTATGTCTAATTTTTAATAAAGGAAATTAGATATTTCTTATTTTCTTATTAATTTTACGTGCATCTTCTTATTTATAGTGTAAAGATTTTTTTTTTCTGCAATGTATCTTTTTCCAAGTTTCAAATACTAGAATGTGATTCTTTTTATCCACATTTGCAGTAAGTTTGCCTAAAGGAAATATGTGTGGGAAATATATGTGGAAAATATCTTCTCCACACGCCACAGATTAAATAAGCTATGTCATGTCTGACTCTTCTGCAATCCCATGGACTGTGGCCCACCAGGCACTTCTGTCCATAGGATTTCTCAGGCAAAAATAATGAAGTGGGTAGCCATTTCCTTCTCCAGGGGATCTTCCTGACCCAGGGATCAAACCCACATCTCCTGCATTGACAGGCATATTCTTTACTCTGTAGTGACTGGAAACACTCTATTTAGCCTTTCACTTTAGTCTTTCTAAACCATGGATTTTTCAAAGAACCAAAAGTATACAACACTAAATAAGTGAATTTTTATTATTTTCAATCATTTCATGGCTGTAATTATTTTCCCTCATACTAAATGATAAATCAGCAGTAAAGTAATAAATGTAAAGCTATATATTTATACATATAAATTTGTATTCATATGTAAACACATACATTTGTTGTTGTTCGGTCACTAAGTTGTGTCTTACTGTTTGTGATCCCATGGACTGCAGTATGCCAGGTTTCCCTGTCCTTCACTATCTCCTGGAATTTGCTCAAGCTCATGCCCACTGAGCTGATGATGCCATCCAACCATCTCATCCTCTGTTGCTTTCTTCTCCTCCTGCCCTAAATCTTTCTAGCACCAGTGTCTTCTCCAGTGGTCCACTCTTCCCATCAGGTGGCCAAAGAAATGGAGCTTCAGCTTCAGCATCAGTGCTTCCAGTGAATATTCAGGGTTGATTTCCTTTAGGATTGATTAGTTTGATCTCCTTGTAGTCCAAGGGACTCTCAAGAGTCTTCTACAGAACATTTCAAAAGTATCAATTCTTCAGTGCTCAACTCTCTTTAGACTGATGCTGAAGCTGAGGCTCTGATATTTTGGCCACCTGATGTGAAGAGCTGACTCACTAGAAAAGACCCTGATGCTGGGAAAGATTGAAGGCAGGAGGAGAAGGGGATGACAGAGGATGAGATGGTTGGATGGCATCACCAGCTCAATGGACATGAGTTTGAGTAAGCTCCAGGAGATGGCGAAGACAGGTGTGCTGCAGTCCATAGGGTCACAAAGAGGTGGACACGACTGAGTGACTGAACAAAACAGCCTTCTTTATGGCCCAACTCTCACATCTGTACATGACTACTGGAAAAACCGTAGTTTTGATTATATGACCTTTGTCAGCAAAGTGATATCTCTGCTTTCTAATATGCTGTCTAGGTTTGTCATAGCTTTCCTTCCAAGGAGAAAGCTTTTTATAATTGTGTGGCTGCAGTCTCTGTCTGCAGTCATTTTGAAGCCCAAAAAAATAAAATCTGCCACTTTCCCCACATTTTTCCCATCTATTTGCCAAGAAATAATGGGGCTGGATGTCATGATCTTAGTTTTTTGAATGTTGAGTTTTAAGTCAGCTTTTACACTTTCCTCTTTCACCCTAATCAAGAGGCTCTTTAGTTCTTCTTCACTTCCTGCCATAAACGTGGTGTTATCTGCATGTCTGAGGTTATTGGTATTTCTCCTGACAATCTTGATTCCAGCTTTGATTCATCCAGCCTGGTATTTCTCATGATGTACTCTGTATATAAGTTAAATAAGCAGGGTGACAATATACAGCTTTGATGTACTCCTTTCCCAATTTTGAACCAGTCTGTTGTTTAGTGTCCGTTTCTAACTGTTGCTTCTTGACCTGCATACAGGTTTCTCTGGAGGCAGGTTAACTGGTCTGGTATTCCTATCTCTTTAAGAATTTCCATAGTTTGTTGTGATCCACACAGTTAAAGGGTTTAGGGTAGTCAATGAAGCAGAAGTAGATGTTTTTCTGGAATTCTCTTGCTTTTTCTATGATCCAGTGGATGTTGGCAATTTTATCTCTGGGTCCTCTGCCTTTCAATGCAATGAAAGGCATTGAATGCCTTTGCACAATGCAACTTGCACATCTGGAATCCATTGATCTTTTTTTTCCACTCTCTCTGTTCCTTTGAGTGCCTGTTTTGATCTGACACTTAAAAGAGAAATCTGACAGTAGATATAGTTAAAGTATGAAACCGTTTACTACTAAACAGATTGTAAATTTGTACTTTCTTTTTCTTTCCCTAGTCGTTCAGCCATTGTACCAGAACGCTGTGATGTGGACTACTAATATAGCCAAGCACTTCACCAACAAAATGCTTACATGAAGAGAGTGTTTTGTAACCCTTATGCTATCCCTAAATACACTTAAAATGTCAGATTTTCGAAAATAAAGTGCACTTGGGCAGGAGGAAGTCTTCCTTCAGTTCAGTTCAGTCACTCAGTCGTGTCCGACTCTTCGTGACCCCATGGACTGCAGCACGCCAGGCCTCCCTGTCCATCGCCAACTCCCGGAGTTTACTCAAACTCATGCCCATCGAGTCGGTGATGCCATCCAGCTATCTCATTCTCTGTAGTCCTCTTGTCCTCCTGCCTTCAATCTTTCTCAGCCTCAAGGTCTTTTCCAAGGAGTCGGTTCTTCACATCAGGTGGCCAAAGTATTGGAGTTTCAGCTTCAGCATCAGTCCTTCCAATGAATATTCAGGACTGACTTCCTTTAGGATGGGTTGGTTGGATCTCCTTGCAGTCCAAGGGACTCTCAAGAGTCTACTCCAACAGCACAGTTAAAAAGTCTCCCTTGTGACTCCCCAAAACACCTAGCTCCTGGTGGACCGCCACCCTCCTCCCCCCCCCCCCCCCCACAGTGGGCCGCAAATCCTGGTGCCCAAGCTGGGGAGAGGCCCAATGCACAGCTGCACTTCCATCCTTCACCCCAGTCATCCTTCTAACAGAACTGCCTTCTCCACCTGCCTACCCACCTTGCCCGCAGGCCAGCCCCGCAGACTGGCTCCTACCCTCTCCTGCCCCGTCCTCCAGTCTCGCCGGGCCTCAGCCCCCTGCTCCTCTTTTCACTCCTGCCCCGCCCCCTCGTTTCATCTCGCCCGTCAGCCCCAGCCACGCCCCTCCCAGGTCCTGTCACGCCCCTCATCCCAGCCACGCCCCTCATCCCAGCCACGCCCCTCAGCCCCAGCCACGCCCCTCCCAGGTCCTGTTCCCAAGCCCTGGCGCGGCAAACCGCGCGAGCCACGTCCAGTCAACCACCTTCCCTGAGGCGAGGCCGGTCAGGCAATGTTGTCTCTCCTGCTAATCCTCATAGGGCTGGGCCGGCTGGCCTCAGCGGGCCATCGTAAGTGAGGACCCTGCCGGATAGGAGGGTGGCCCATCATCGCAGTGTCCCTGGGCGCGGGGGTGGAGCGGTTGCGCTCCTGGCCCCAGAAGTCCAGGCCAGGCTGGGGGAGCCCGGGCGGGTCTGGTCAGAGTCCTGCCCAGTTTCAGACTTCTGCCAGGTCCGCTGGTCGGAGGTATCAGAGCAGGCAGGACTGGGATAGTTGACGGGGACACAGGTCTTCCAGGGAGATGTGGGGATGGGGCTAGGAAGAGGATCCTGGATGCGGTCCTGGGGACCTCTTCTTAAACCCTACACAGTATGCTTTTTGGTGTGTGCGTATATGCGCGCGCCCGCTGGGGCTTGGAAGATCCACAAGTGATGTGACAGGAGAGGACAAGTAAGAATGAATGCTGCCCTGGACTGAGGGATGCTCACTCCTCTCTTCCTTACTGCAGACTCTGAAACATCACTTCTACAAATTACAGTGCCACAGAAGACTGGGACAGATATTGACAGTGGAATTTCCAAAACGCATGTAATTAAGAAATAACTTTAAAAATATGTGTGTGTCTGTGTGTTTTCCTGGAGTGCAAGACCCAAATCAATGCACGCTTATCCCTTGTTGAAATTTTGTGTTCTAATGACAGTGTTATTGTTTTCATTTCTCAAGTAATAGATTAACACTATGAAATAGACTCAGAGGAAAAAGAGGCCTTGAGTTCTTGTCACACAAAAAGGCATCTACAGCCTACTAGATTGTTTTCTATAAAAGATGTACATTTAAAAATGCCTTCTGTGTAAGAGAGGCCATACCAATATTTATACCATAGCATGATTTTAAAATGACAATATATAAAGAATATCTTCATGCCTGTACTTACACACATGTGTATATATAAATCTTTGTAATGTTATTTTTTATTTGATTAACATAGTAAAACATGTGCATTATGTACATTGTAAAATGAAATGTAGACAGTACAGAGACTTAAGAAGGTGAATGGCCATCTCACTTTCTAAAGGCAGTAAATTTGAAGGAAACTGAAGTTTTAGAGACATGCATACACATGAGCATGCATGAGAGTTGTAATTGACTTTATATCTTATGGGTAGAGGTAGGATTATTTTTATGATAATACAGCTCTGACATTATTTTCCCTAACTGTCGGATACCTTATATGTAATGCAGTGTTTCACCTTTTAGACACGTAAATAGTTTCATGTGCTTCCTTGGTGGCTCAGACAGTAAAGAATCTGCCTCCAATGCTGGAGACCTGGGTTCGATCACTAGGTTAGGAAGATCTCCTGGAGGAGGGCGTGGCAACTCACTCCAGTATTCCTGCCTGGAAAATTCCTAGGGACAGAGGTGTCTGGCAGGCTACAGTCCAAAGGATCACAAAGACTCAGACACAACTGAGTGACTAAGCACAGCAGATAGTTTCATAAACCTTCTTGAATAGTCATCTTGGTAGGGTCAACAGGCTAGCCACTGTAAAAAAAAAAAAAAAAAAGATAAATATAGAAAAGGTCTACCAGAAAAGTTGCATTATATTTGACTCCCATTCACAAAAACAGTGATGCCTATCTTCCTAAGACCTCTCCACCACTCCTCTTAGTCTTCTCTTCTTTGCTCTTACGAACATCTTAAATGAATGCTTCACTTTGAACAGGTAATTTTTGGTTAAGCCTTAACAAGAGATGCCTTTCTGTCTGTTGACTATTGGAATCATTTTGTTAGTTGTCAGTCTTTTTCTGGTTTTGACTTTTGCTTTAATAAGAATTAGTGAATTTGGATAGGACACTATGTTTCCAAGAAGGAAGAAATATTGATATAAAGAAGCACAGGGATTAGATAAGAATCCAACAGTTAGAATCCCAGTAGCATGATCCGAGAGGAACATCTGCAATTGTCAGCTGAAAAACTATGTTAGACACTGGGGCAGGTTTTATAGACTGAATGGTCTACTTCTGACTGGCTCACTTTGTGGCACCAAGAAACACCAGCAATTGTGTATTCATAAAAGCTATTACACCCCCCCCCCAATGAATATCTGGAGATGCTAAAATGTTTAAGAGAGTGTAACAAATGTACACTGGGAAATGCTACCAAAGAAAACACAAGGACCCATGATAATAGCAGGAAAAAGACAGCATTTGGTACATGCACATGCACACAAACACACACACCCAACATTATGAGAAAGTGTCATTACTTTAAAATATTCAGTTCACATGAAACAGATAAAAATTCCAAATTTGTATGAATTTAATAAAACATCCTCAGCATATAGAACATGAAAACCAATAGCATGACAAGGAGAAATTTTCAAATCCATTTCCATAGAGAGATATGTAAATGGTTATCTCAAAGGTTGATTGGCCAATCATAAAATTCTAAGAAGAAACATTTGAACAACAAAAATAAACATTCTGTTAATGAATAAATTGAACCAAATGAAACTTATGTATTGTTTTTCTGCTCTTTGTATTGATTCACTCAATTCTATGGATGTCACGTAAGAGGTTTTCATTTAATGATACAACCTACATTGCCTCAGGAGAAAGAGAATTCAAGCAAATATCAGGAATCCATGAAGCATCCCTAATGAGCTAGTTCCACATGAACTCAATCTCTCTGCTCTGGAAATATGTTGAGTCTCTCACTTAAAATCACAAGATTTATAGGAGGAATCTTGGCTTTGGAAGAACTCCTTACAAAGTTTTCAGTGAAGTTTTAAGAAGCCAAGCCAGCCTTGTTGAACTAGTTGGGGAAAACAACAGAACTAACCTTGACCAGGGGAGTTTTGAACCCTAAACAAAGCATTAGTGTCCTTGTCTTAGCTAAGAATCAGAAACACCCAGACTTGTCAGTATCCCCAGAAACAGATAAAGCTTTTGTAATCAAAATGTACTTATGCTCTGTCTCCACTGTAAATAATGCTTCTGAAGAATGCTTCTCATACTTCTGAAGAATATACAGTGTCACTCAACAAAATTAACCACAACAAGTAAAATAAGGGACTTCCCAGTTTGCTCAGTGGTAATCACCTGCCAACTCAGGAGACGGAGACACTGGTTTGATCCCTGGGTCGGGAAGATCCTCTGGAGGAGGATATGGCAACCCACTCCAATATTATTGCCCAGATAATCCCATGGACAGAAGAACCTTGTGGGCTACAGTCCGCAGGGTCACAAAGAGTTGGACACAGCTGAGCAGGCACTCATGCATAATAAATGAAAAGATAAAAATAAATGAAAAGCATATAGTGATCGTACAGAACTCATTATTTGGGAACAGTACAATTAGGTTTAAACTCAACAAAAATACTGAAAAATGTATTTGGAAATTTAAAAATGTACATGGTTCATGGGCTGAAGGAGAAATCATAAATCATAATGGATGCTAAATAATAAACAATGAACTAGAATGAAAAAATTACATAGAAAAATTTGAATTGCCCTCTGAAAATGGTATGGGGGCATAATTTATAGTCACAAATATTTGGTACTAAAAAAGGTTTGAAATTTAAAAATTAGAAAAATAATTATAACGTTAAAATTATTAATGATGCTGATTAAGAAGTAGAATTAATGAAAGAGAAATTAAGCTGAAGCAGCCTGGATTCCCACTGTCAAAAGCTGATTTCTGAGAAGAATGTAAAACAGTACATTTGGTGAGATAGACTAAGGAAAAGGAAAAGAAGGAAGAGATGTACTTTTAGGGTTTTGAAATATCTAATCATTACTTTCTCTCTGAATACTTTGCTATAGGTTACCTATTCCATCAAAATTGGCAGGAAAACATACACTCTCCATCTTGAAAAACAGTAAGTGCCCATTCTTCTTTTCTTTTCTTTTATTTTTTTGAGCATTTTTTTTCATTTATTTTTATTAGTTGGAGGCTAATTACTTTTCAATATTGTAGTGATTTTTGCCATACATGGACATGAATCAGTCATGGATTTACATGTGTTCCCCATCCCGATCCCCCCCTCCCACCTCCCTCCCCATCCCATCCCTCTGGGTCTTCCCAGTGCACCAGCCCTGAGCACTTGTCTCATGCATCCAACCTGGGCTGGTGATCTCTTTCACCCTTGATAGTATACTTGTTTCAATGCTATTCTCTCAGAACATCAATCCCACTCCTGGGCATACACACCGAGTAAACTAGATCTGAAAGAGACACGTGTACCCCAATGTTCATTGCAGCACTGTTTATAATAGCCAGGACATGGAAGCAACCTAGATGCCCATCAGCTGATGAATGGATAAGGAAGCTGTGGTACACAATGGAATATTACTTAGCCATTCTTCTTTTCATAGAGTTGCTTTTAGTTTCTTAATGATTGAGCCTACACTTAGAGCCTAAATGTTGAAGAGCATGAGTATTATATTCAATATGTTAAGTCTTGGTGATTCATGTCAGACTAGATTTTCCAGTCTTTATCTTGAGATTTTAAGTCTATTATTCAAACCCAACTGCACTTTAATGATGTAAATGTTAAAGAATATCAGATCCATGAAAATCATTTTATGTAACTCCTTAAAATGTATCTAAAATTGCAGCTATTCAGGGACTAATTTTATCTGCCTATCATGTCATTTAACATAATTTTATGACTTTAAGTATTTTACTTGATATGCCACTCTTGTTTTATCTCATTTTGCTACAGTATATATTTTTAATATCTTCAGATTTCTATTTTCACTCTGAGGAAACCAATATAAATAACCTGTGTTTATCATTCTGTGGTTTTCTATTCTAAATTGCATCCTTACCTGAAATGAAACATTAGAAACCTACCAAAAAAAAAGGGGGGGGGTTCTTTTCACAAAAGGAAATAGTGTTCTTCAACTTTCTTATTTAATAAGAGCATTTATTTTCTTATTTTATGTATACACTTTTACTCATTTTTTAATGGATGAAATCTCATAGTATGTACCACTGATGGGAAATGAGTTTATCTCTGGGAATTGTCGCTATAAACTCTGACAATATATATCCTTATCTTTGTATTCTTACACAATAGAGATTTTGTTTTATAGACTTGCTGTCAATAGATGGGCTTCTGGATCACAAAGAATGGCTGCTGATAATAGTAGTAGTAGTAATAATAATAATGACAACAGCAACAGTAAGTGACATTTATTGAGCAGGTACCATTTTCCGGATGTATTTCTAGGCATCTAATTTGTACCTAGTAACTGATTAATTTTCACAACCACCTCTTCTTTATTACCAACCTTTTATAGCATGTAAAGATTTTGAGAGATATTAGGAGTTACTTTCTAAAAAGACACTAGCACTTTAGATTGTCAAAAGCATGCATGATGTCCTAAGATAGCGTATCTCATCTTAAGTGCAGGTTGTATTTCCCTAAATGATTTTTCTAAATATTGATTGACTGTGTTTTCCTGTATCTGGTTTGCCTGTTCACCTAGTTTTCTTAATACTCCTTATTATCATTTTAATATACTTTATTTTTTAGAGCAGTTTTCAGTTCCCAGCAAAATTGAGTGGGAAGGCACAAAGATGTCCGTATATCCTCAGCGCCAGCACAAACATCACTTCCTCCATTATCAACATTCCCTACTGGAGTTATACATTTGCTATAACTGAAGATCCTACATTGACAAATCATTCATTATCACCCAGAGTCCATAGTTTATATTATCATGCTGTTTTTTATATTGGTGTTTTTTTTCTATGAATGAATAAAAATTAAAAAGGAAAATTCTGAGGATAATATAAACAATCAAGTTCTTACCAGGAATGATGCACATATAAGAATTTTTCCTACATGTTAAAGAAAGTGTATATGGACACAATAGTGAGATCTTTTATTCCCATGCCCAGACCTCTTCAGCACACTCAATCCTCAGTGCTAATTGCAATTATGATATTGATACATATTCTTTTGCCACATTTTAAGTGTCTTTCATCCATATGTCTAAAGATCAATAAAAATCATGTTCTGATTTGTTTAAATAGATGTAAATGTCACAGTATTGTATAGTTCCTTAAACAGTTCTTCATGGTTCAGAAAGAGCTTCCCAGGTGGTGCTAGTAGTCAAGAACCTGCATGCCAGTGCAGGAGACATAAAAGAAATAGGTTTGATCCCTGCGTTGAGAAGATCCCCTGGAGGAAGGCATGGCAACCCACTCCAGTGTTCTTGCCTGGAGAGTCCCATGGACAAAGCAGCCTGGCAGTCCCATAGGGTTCCAGAGTCACACACGACCGAAATGATTTACCACTCATGCACTCATGCTTCAGAAGGCTAGGTAAGGGTGTTCCTTAATATAATGAAACATGAAAGTGACAACAATTTTTTATCTTTCCCTGTATCTTCACTCTTTGCCATATAACTTTGATTTCCTCTCATCAAGAAGTGGAGTGTGTACAGCTCAACATCTGCCTCACACGCAGTCTTGTGGGTCTGAGTTTATCTACACAAGGCCAACATCATGGGTGTGAAGAGCCCAAGGTTAGAAGGGCCTTGTGCTTGGATTCATGCTCTACTGATGCTCTCCTGAGGTTCTTATAGAGAACTCCATAGATGATTCACATGTATTTTCCTACTCTGATGGGCATAATGATATAGGCCAATTTATCAAGAAGACAAAATATCCCTAATGGGCACTTTATGGTTTGCCATCTACTTTTATAAGGGATGTTAGCTCATATATTTCTTTTTATATGGCTTTCGTATCAGAGTAATTCTGGCTTCCTAAAGTGAGTTTGAAAGTGTTCCCTACTCTTTTATTTTTTGGAAGAGTCTGAGAAGGCTTGCTATTAGTTCTTATTTAAATATTCTATAGAATTCACCAGTGAAGAGATTTGGTTTGGGCTTTTCCTTGTTAGGAGGTTTTTGATTACTTATCAAAAACTTGCAGGTCTGTTCGGAGTTTCCTTTTTTCCATGAGCCTGTGTTGTGAGATTTCCCGACAGTAAAAATGTAACCATTCTATATAGCATCCAGCTGTTGGTATATAATGTTCATTTTATTTTCTTTGGATCCTTCTAATATTTGTGACATCAGCTTTAATTTTTCTGATTTCATTTCTGATTTTATTTTTGAAGCTTCCCTTTTTTCATAATCTCAGTAGAGGTCTGTCAATTTTATTTATAATTTAAAAAATCTTAGTTTTATTATATTTTCTCTTGTTTTTCTAATCATTGTCAACTTTATTCCTGCTCTATCCTTGGTTGTGTTCTTTTGTCACTTTTAGCTTAGTTTGTTCTTTTAGCTCTTCAATGTGTGAAGTTATTTTGTTAATTTGAGATCTCTTTTTATTCTATTTGTTTGTGGTTATATGTTTAACTCTTTACTTTCACTGAATTCCATAAATTTTGGTATGTTGTGTTTTATGTTTTATTTTTATCAAGATATTCAAGTTTCCTTTTGGATTTTAGTCTTTGATTCAACTGTTGATCGAATGTATGTTGTTAATTTCCACATATCTGTATTTTTACTTATCCTCCACTATTTCTTTCTAGTTTCATTCCAAAATGTGTTCAGAAAAGACACATGATATATTTAAATATTCTTAAAGTAGTTAAGACTTGCTTTGTAACTAAACATGTAATCTATTGTGGGGAAAGCTTGTGGACACTTGAGAAGAATGTATGTTCTGCTGCTGTTGAGGTGAATGTTCTGTATATAACTGCTAGGTAGATTTTGGCTGATGTTTTTCAAGTCCTCCATTTTTTTATTGATCATCTGTCTGCTCCCTCTACCCATTATGAAAGTGTGGTACTGAAGTCTACTTCTTTTAGTATATTGCTGATTATATCTCTCTTCAAATTCTTTCACCGCTTTCAGTATATTTAGATGCTCTAATACTGAAGATGTATTTATTTATAATTGTTATATTTTCCTGGTAAATTAACCCTTTAATCAGTTTTAAATCTCCTTCTTTGACTCCTGTGACTATCTTGATTTTGTTTCTATTTTGTCTGGTATAAGTATAGCTACACCTGGACCCGACACACGGTAAGACACACAATACCAAAACCTTGGCGTTTGGAGCAGAGAAAGGTTTATTGCAGGGCCATGTAAGGAGATGGGAGGCTCATGCCTTAAAGAGCCCAGATTTCCCAAAGACTGTAAGCAAATCCCTTTTATTTTTAAAAGCTATTTATTTATTTTATTTTTAGCTGTGGTGGGTCTCTGTTGTTGCACATAGCCTTTCTCTAGTTGCAGTGAACAGGAGCTCCTCTTCATTTTGGTGTGAGAACTTCTCATTGGGTACTCTTGTTGCAGCGCATGAGCTCTAGCATACACAGATTTCAGTATTTGTGATTCATGGGCTCAGTACTTGTGGCTCAAAGTCTTAGTTGCCCCTAAGCATGTGGAATCTTCCTGGCACAGGAATCAAACCCACTTCCCCTGCATTGGCAGGTGAATTCTTAATGGCTGGACCACCAGAGAAGTCCGCCAAGGCACTTTTAAAGGCAAGATGAAGGAGGGGTGTAGTTATTTGTTGCTCACTTCTTGGTGTTGCATCCTTTGTTTTTGCAGCTGTCCATAAAGGTCAGGTCACAACCATGTCATAATGTTGCTGTAACCCTCCAACAAGAGAAATGTTATTCTCTGTTTAGTTCAGGTCAGGATCAAGCTATCCTGAACATTTCAAGTTGTAGGCAACATACTTTTACAAAAGATGCAGGATCAGCATAACTAAGCAGGCAATGGACCATAAAGGTTAAAGTAAAAGGAACAGATCTAATATGAAGTCACATGTTTTCTTCCAAATTATACACCTGCAGTCTTTTGGTTGCCATTTGTTTGGAATATATATTTTCCATCCCCTCACATTCAGTGTCTATATGTCCTTCAGTTTAAAGTGAGATTCTTATAGACAGTATAGATTTGAACTCCTCCCCACCTTTTCAGCCACTCAGTAATTTTTGTTTGCAGAGTCTAAACATTTAAATTTAAAGTTATTATTAATAGGGAAGTTTTTTACTATTGCTTTTTCTTCCCAGTTGTTTTGTCTGTCTTGTCCTCTGTTACTGTCTTTTGTTGTTGTTGGTTGTTTGATGTGTTTTGATTTTTTTTTTCTTTTTCTGTTATGTAAGTTTTATTGATATTTTCCTTTTGGTTTCCTTAAGGCTTACATGGGGCTTCCCTGGTAGCTCAGATGATAAACAATCTGCCTGCAATGCAGGAGGCCCAGGTTCAACCCCTGGGTCAGGAAGATCCCTTGGAGAAGGGAATGGCAACCCACTCCAGTATTCTGGCCTGTAGAATTCCATGGACAGAGGAGCCTGGCAGGCTACAGTCCATGGTGTCGCAAAGAATCAGACACAATTGAGCAACTAACATATACACACACAAGGCTTACATGAAATACAACACAACTATAAGAGTGTACCTTTAGCTGATAAATATCTCAGTAACATACAAACTGCTACAATTTTACTACTTCCCCATATACATTTTATGTTATTGATGTCACAGATTACATTATTTCATGATTTTCATGTTTTAACATATTTTATTTATAGTTATTTTTATATAATATTGCCACTTCACTTTTATTTTAGAATTAGAAGTGACTTTTTTACTGCCAATACAGTCATACAGTATTTGAAAAGTCTTATACATTTATCTTTATAAATGACTTTAATTCTTTCTTTTCTTGTCATGTTGCTGTTTATCACCCTTTTGTTTCAACTTGAAGAATTCTCTTTTGTACAAAAACACTTCATCTTTTGTTTCAGGAATTCTTTGTCTTTCCATTTCTCAATATTTATTTTTGGAGCATATTTAGATTCCCGGCAAAATTAAAGCAATGGTACAAAGTTTCCCAAATACCCTCTGGGCACATATATGCATAGTTTAGTATCCTCCCAAAGCACAGAGGTAGATTTGCTATAACTGAGGAACTCAATGTGGGCACATATAATCACTCAAAGTGCATGGTTGACATTTTGGTTCACTTTTGGTCTTATACATTGTATGGGCTTGAACAAACATAATATCATGTATCCATCACTATAATGTCATATCATAGAGAGTATTTTAAGTGTGCTAAAAATCCTGTGTCCAGCCTTTTCATCATGGTTTGCCACTGTAACTCTAGGCAACTTTTAATTTTCTCCATAGTTTTGCCTTTTCCAAAATATTATGTCATCAGACCATACAATATATAGCTGTTCAGACTGGTTTCTTTTGCTTATTAATATGCATTCAAGGTTCCCCTATGTAGTGTCATGGCTTGATAGCTAATTTATCTCTACCACTGAAGAATAATTCAGTGTTTGGATGTACTGCAATTTATTAATCTCTTCACCTACTGAAGGATATTTTTGTTGTTTCCAGGTTTTGCAATATTTAATATGTCACTATAAAACATATATTTGCAGGGCTTTTGTTAGGATTAAAGCTTTCTAATATTTTATGTAGTTACCAGGGAGTGTGATTGCTGGATTGTATTATGAGTTTAGATTTGTGAAATATCCCCGAATTGTCTTCAAAATGTCTACTTCTACTATTTTGCATTTCTCCCAGCAGTATTTTGCTGCTTGATAAACTTGCCAACATCTGTTGTTAGTATCCTAGATTTTTACCATTCTAATAATCGTACAGTTGCATCTCATTGATGCGTTTTTTTCCAAATTTTAAAAATTTATTTAGTTTTCATATGTCTAAAGTACAATATGATGAATTCTCGCACTTATTCTCTGTAAAATGATCACCACAATCATGTTTATACATTAACGCATGTTTTGCCTCACAGGGTTACCTTTCTTTATGATAAGAACACTTAAGGTTTACTCTCTGAGCAAAAATCAAGTGTATCACACTACATATAACTATACTGACTGTAGTCACCATGCTGTATGTTAGACTCACAGAGTTTATTCATCTTATGAATGAAGGCCTGTGCCCTTGACAGAATCTCATTATGTCCCCAAACTTCCAGTTCCTGGTAACTATCATTCTATTCTATTTCTAAGGACTTGCCTCTTTAAGATTCTATACATACATGGCATCATAAAGTTTCTAGTTCTCCATCTGGGTAATTTCACTTTGAAAAAGCAAGAGAATTCCAGAGAAACATCTACTTTTGCTTCATTGACTATGCTAAAGCCTTTGACTGTGTGGATCACAACAAACTGTGGAAAATTCTTCAAGAGATGGGAATACCAGACCACCTTACCTGCCTCCTGAGAGACCTGTATGCAGGTCAAAAAGCAACAGTTAGAACTGGAAATGGAACAATGGACTGGTTCCAAATTGGAAAAGGAGTACATCAAGGCTGTATATTGTCACCTTGCTTATTTAACTTATATGCAGAATACATCATGCAAAAATGCCAGTCTGGATGAAGCACAAGCTGGAATCAAGATTTCCAGGAGAAGTATCAATAACCTCAGATATGCAGATGACACCACCCTTTTGGCAGAAAATGAAGAGGAACTAAAGAGCCTCTTTATGAAAGTGAAAGGAGAGTGAAAAAGTTGACTTAAAACTCAGCACTCAAGAAACAAATATTATGGCATCTGGTCCCATCATTTCATGGCAAATAGAGAGGGAAACAAATGGTGACAGCCTTTGTTTTCTTGGGCTCCAAAATCATTGTAGATGGTGACTGCATCCATGAAATTAAAAGATGCTTGTTTCTTGGAAGAAAAGCTATGACAAACCTAGACAGCATATTAGAAAGCAAAGACATTACTTTGCCAACAAAGGTCCATATAATTAAAGCTATGGTTTTTCCAGTAATCACATATGGATGTGAGAGTTGGGCCATAAAGAAAGCTGAGCTCTAAAGAATTGATGCTTTTGAACTGTCATGCTGGAGAAGACTCTTGAGAGTCTCTTGGACAGCAGGGAAATCAAACCAGTCGATCCTAAAGGAAATCAGTCCTGAGTATTCATTGAAAGGTCTGATGCTGAAGCTGAAGCTCCAGTACTTTGGCCAACTAATGCAAAGAGCTGGCTCCTTAGAAAAGACCCTGATGCTGGGAAAGATTGAAAGCAGGAGAATGAGATGGTTGAATGGCATCATTGACTCAATGGACATGAATTTGAGCAAGCTCATTTAGATGGTAAAGGACAGGGAAACCTGGCATGCTGCAGTCCATGGAGTCACAAAGAGTTGGACAGACTGACCGACTTAACAACAACAGATGATGTTCTCTAGACTAATCCTTCTCAACATGGGTGAATAATATACATACAAGTGACACATATGCTACGTCATTGATTATCTCATATATAGGATATAATATATATATTATATATATACCTATATATATATATATAGGTACACACACACACACACACACACACACACACACACATATATATATATATATATATTGCATTTTCTTTATCCACTCATTCATTCTATATCTAGGGCATTGTAAATAAACCTGCAATGAACATGGGTGTGCAGGTGTCACTTGGAGAGTGATTTCTGTTCTTTTAGTTATATATACTATAGCAAGATTACAATATCATTTGGATATTCCATTTTTAAATGTTTCAGAAACTTTTGTATCATTTTCGATAATGTACAGACTTACATTCCCACCAACAAAGTACATAAAAAGGAACACAAGGGTTGATTTTTCTCCACATTCTTCCCAAAGTTTGTTATTGTTCCATGTTTTAATAAAAAATATCCCAATAGGTGTGAGGTGAGATTGCACTGCCATTTGATCTGTGTTTCCTGCTGATTTTGATGTTGAGAACATTTTCATAGACTTGTTGGCAATTTGTTTATCTTATTTTGGAAACTCAACTTTTCAGGTCCTTTGCCCACTCTTTGATTATTTGTTTTTCTGCTGTTATACAAGTTCCTTATATAGTTTTGATCCTCCCTTTATCAGATATATATTGTTTATATATTTTCTCCCATTCCATAGGTTTCCTCTCCTTTGTGGTGCAGAAACATTTTATTTTGATTCAGATCCATCAAGTTTTTTGCTTTTGTTACCTATGCATAAATTGTTTTTGGATTTCATATCCAAAAAAAAAAAAATCATCAGGTTGGTTCAGTTCAGTTGCTCAGTCATGTCTAACTCTTTGCGACCCCATGGACTGCAGCACGCCAGACCTCACTGTCCATCACCAACTCCCGGAGTTTATTCAAACTCATGTCCATCGAGTCAATGATGCCACCCAACCATCTCATCTTCTGTTGTCCCCTTCTCCTCCTGCCTTCAATCTTTCCAAGCATCAGGGTCTTTTCAAATGAGTCAGCTCTTTGCTTCAGGTGGCCAAAGTATTGAAGTTTCAGCTTCAACATCAGTCCTTCCAGTGAACACCCAGGACTGATCTCCTTTAGGATGGACAGATTGGATTTCCTTGAAGTCCAAAGGATTCTCAAGAGTTTTCTCTTTTGAACCACAGTTCAAAAGCATCAATTTTTTAGTGCTTAGCTTTCTTTATAGTCCAACTCTACAATCCATACATGACTACCAGAAAAACCATAGGCTTGACTTGACAGACATTTATTGGCAAAGTAATGTCTATGCTTTTTAATATGCTGTGTAGGTTGGTCAAAACTTTTCTTCCAAGGAGTAAGTGTCTTTCAATTTCATGGCTGTAGTCACCATCTGCAGTGATTTTGGAGCCCCCCAAAATAAAGTCTACCACTGTTTCCACTGTTTCCCCATCTTTGCATGAAGTGATGGGACTGGATGCCATGATCTTAGTTGCTGTTTCTGGTTGTGATGGGTATTCTCTTTGTTGGAATCCTGTTTGGTTTTTTTGTTTGTTTGTTTTGTTTTGTTTTTAACTTCTTGGTATTCTTGTAATTTTTTCTTGATATGTGGGAGATAATGTGTTGTGTAAAAGGAACTGCAGTAAATGCGCCTTTATAAATGTGATGGTGAATGAGGTGTGAGGGGAGAGAAAGTATTTTATAGTCCTATGTTTAAGTCTCAGTTTTTCAGTGAGCCTAAATCTATGGGCTATGAAAAGCATCAATGTTTCTTGGCTTTTTTCTTCCTTCCTCAAGTGTAACAGAATGGCTAGAGTGGCCTGGAATTGGGTGTTTCCCTTCTTGAGGTCAGTTAGACTCTGGTAATACCCCAGGAAGTTAGTCTCTATCTTGGTAGTTTCCCCTGAAGGCAGATCCTGAAGAGAAGTGAGCACATTGGTGCATTTCAGAATAGGTCCTTTCTTCCTTCCCTTGCTGGAGGCATGAGGACTTTTTCTCTGATATTAATTGTGACACTGTGGTTAAACTGGTCAATTTGACAGTATTTGTGGGGTCCATTTATGGGTTCCCTGGAGTTTTTATTTCTCAGAATTATCCCTACTGGTCTCCCATCATTTCATTGGTCATAATCAGACTTTCCCACCCTGACACTGGTTCCAGCAGCACTTTGTAGTACTAATTCTCTGCTCCAGTGAGTTGTACCTCCCTGTGTTCCCTCTCTGCCTCTCCAATCTTGGGGTCTTCACTTTGTACTGTGTCCTGACTTCTCTCAGAAATGGAAGAAGAGTTGTTGATTTTTCAACCTGTTAGCTTTCTCTTGCTGTCAGGATGGAATGGCAGCTTTCAACCTTCTTACATGGAGAACCAGAAACCAGAAACCTGCTTTTCATTTGTGCAGTTTTGCAGTGCATACTACATTTAGTTGACTGTTTCTCTCAGAGCACATAGAATATATTATCCTCTCCTCTGGCTTTAAAGCTTTCTGCTAAAAAATTCACTGAGTGTCTATAAGTGTGTTTCATTACACATAAATCACTTCTATTCTGTTGTTCTCAAAATTCTCTGTTTTTGAATTTTGACATTTTATTAATTATTGCAATATATCTCAGTGTAGTTTCTTTAGGGACATTTTACTTGATGTTTTTTAATTCTCACATGGATATCAATTTCCTTCTATAAGTTTTGAAAATTTTTAAGCCATTATGTATTGAAAACCCTTTCTGTTTTTTAAACTGAAATACAATTGACATATGAGTGTATAAGTTGAAGGTGTAGAAGGTGTTGATTTCATCCATATATATATTACAATATATATAATATATAAATATATAATATATAAATATATAAAATAAATTGTAATAAATTGTAATATATATAAATTGTAATTGTATATATATAAATATATATAAATAATATATATAAATATATAAATTATAATAAATTGTAATATATAATATATAAATATATAAATATATATAAATAATATATATAAATATATAAATTGTAATAAATTGTAATATATAATATATAAATATATAAATATATATAAATAATATATATAAATATATAAATTGTAATAAATTGTAATATATAATATATAAATATATAA
>CM035300.1:10005545-10102718 GCA_020226075.1 Hydropotes inermis | reverse complement strand
TATATAAATATATAAATATATAATAAATTGTAATATGTATATTACAATTTCCAGTTCTAAAGTCCAATTAGAACTGTATGTTGTCAAGGCTGTCTATTGTCACCATGCTTATTTAACTTATATGCAGAATACATCACATGCAAAATGCCGGGCTGGGTGAAGCACAAGTTGGAATCAAGATTGCCAGGAGAAATATCAATAACCTCAGATACACAGATGACACCACCCTATGGCAGAAAATGAAGAACTAAAGAGCTTCCTGATGAAAGTGAAAGAGAATGAAAAAGTTGGCTTAAAACTCAGCACTCAAAAAACTAATGTAATGGCATCTGGTCCTATCACTTCATGGAAAATAGAAGGGCAAAAGAGTGAAAACACTGACAGGACTTTATTTTGGGGGGTTCCAAAATCACTGCAGATGGTGACTGAAGCCCTGTAATTAAAAGACACTTGCTCCTTGGAAGAAACGCTATGATCAACCTAGATAGCATATTAGAAAGCGGGGGCATTACTTTGCCAACAAAAGGCCCATCTAGTCAAAGCTATATGGTTTTTCCAGTAGTCATGTATGGATGTTAGAGTTGGAATATAAATAAAGCTGAGTACCGAAGAATTGATGATTTTGAACAGTGGTGTTGGAGAAGACTCTTGAGAGTCCCATGGACTTCAAGAAGATCAAATCAGTCAATCCCTAAAGGAAAAAGTTCCTGAATATTCTTTGGAAGGACTCATGCTGAAGTTTAAGCTACAATACTTTGGCTACCTGATGCAAAGAACTGACTCACTGGAAAAGACCTTGATGCCAGGAAAGATTGAAGGCGGGAGGAGAAGGGGATGACAGAGGATGAGATGGTTGGATGGCATCACTGACTCAGTGGACATGAATATGAGTAAGCTCTGGGCATTGGTGATGGACAAGGAGGACTGGCACACTGAAGCTCCGGGGGGTCACAAAGAGTCAGAAACAACTGAGTGACTGAATTGAACTGAGCTGATATATTACAATATGATTACTGTCATGGTGTTAGCTAACATCTCTACCACTTCTCATAATTATTCTTTTTTTCTCTCTCTTTTCCAAGATTCCCATACTGTGTATATTCCTTTTGTTAGTGTTCCATCAGTCCCCTAAGATTTTATATTTTTCATTGTCCTCCCTTTGTACTTTTGACCTCTCTTGAAGATGAGTGTTTCTTCTACTTGATATAATCTTCTGTTGAATACTTATAGCGAATTCTTCCAATTTGGTTATTATTCTACAATTCCATGATTTCTGTTTGAACTTTTAATATTTTGTATCTTTTGTTTTTTAAATTATCACTTGCTTCATCCATTGTTCTCCTGACCTCAATGAGCATCTTTATGAGAGTTATTTTAAATTTATTACTAGGTACATTATTTAATTTCATTTCACTTGTTTCAATTTTGGTTTACATCTTGTTTCTTTTGTTTGAAATATATTTTCCTTATTGTTTATTTTACTTGACACTCTATTTTGGTGTCTGCTCATTAGACAAAGCCTGTTTTTGTTGGCCAGGAGGAGTGATCTTTGTTGTCTGTCATCCCAAGTTATGGCCTCTGTTCTCCCTCAGACTGTACCTGATGGATGCATCAGTGCTCCAAGATTGAAGAGACAATTGCTGGTTCTTGGGGCAATATAAGTGAAGTGGGAGCATTGCATTTGGTTGATCAATGTTTGCCTTCTCCAGTGAAAGCAGATAGGTGGGATTTTTTATCCACTCACTCTGTGATGAGAGTTGGCAAGCAAGGGGAGAAAGATGTGGGTGCTTCTTTTGCCCAGCATGGAGCAAGGTGTGCTCTGCCACTGTCAGTGGGTTGGAGACAGAAGGTAAACATAATATTGAGATGAATGAATGCTTACTGATGGATCAGTATGTCTCAGCACTGATGACATATAATCATATCCATTTGAGAGAATGTGATGATACTAATGTATTCATAGACCAGGATTAACAGAGCAATAAGACTGATTTTAGTTATCACTGGACTTCTTAGGGAAGAGAAGAAAATACTCAGTGAAAGAAAGTAGTAGCAAAGAACATGGGAAGGCTAATGCTTTGAAAGTGCATTGAGAGGAGAATTCCACTAAGCATGATCAACATGGTGAAGTATTAGAGAGAAAATAGTGGAGGAATGTCAGTTAACATTTTGGACTTACTTAGAAAAAGACAAATGAAATGCTCACAGTAGAAGTCAAATCAATGCTGGTAATTACCTTGAGGTAGCATTTATAAACTATACATTCAAGAAATGGGGCTGAGGAAGACAAAATGTAGATCAGAATGTTACTTATCAACAACTTGGAATTATAACAAAAAATCCTTTGAGGAATGATAAGAATTGTGAAGACAGAAGGATTTATAGACAGAAGAATTTCAAGTGGGAAATATTGCAGGTAGATGACAAGGAAGTGGAATATCTGTTAAATCATATAATGGAATACTTAAATCTGAATGTTTAATGATGTCTAGGAAGTAAAGATAAAACCACTTTGTTTGCTAATCATTACCTGTGTATCTTTATATTACTGCTATGTAGGACCATTGCTTTTATCAAGGACATGCTGCAGAGATTCAAAATTCAGTTGTGACACTTAGTACCTGCTCTGGACTCAAGTAATGGCATATTTCAGAGATATACATACTTGAAATCCTATGGACTCTTTTACTTTTAGAAACTTCTTGAAGAATAGATGGAAGACAAAGAAAATGTATGCATACTGTCTTTCTTCTCATCTACTTTCTGCACCTGTTTGTCTTTTCTCTTTGTGTCTCTCCAAGGCTTGCAGTTATAAAGTTTATTCCAAAAAAGCTGTCACTAGTATGAGAAATATCCCAGTTACTAAGCCACATGAGAACTGCAAAGATTCCTAAATGCTATAATAGATAGAAGGTAGAAAATTGGATTTAAAGGTTAATTCGAGTGAAATAGGATGATTCTTAAGTTTTAGACAACAAAGGTGATTAGCAATTTGTACATATTGTTTTCATTAATTTTGACTTATATTTATCATTGCAAAAATCTATATTTTAATTTTTATGTATTTAAATATTGAGGGGATTATTATAGTTGGAGAATGTCAGTTATGGAATTGAACCATTGGAATCTTCAGCTACATATGAGCACATTGTTTATCAGATAAAGGATAAGAAAATTGACTTTTCCCCCATAGCAGAAAATTATTCTACAACCCAATTGACAGATAAGTCCTACAAAAGTTTTGTGAAATCAGAAGTAGTAACTCCTTTTATGGGATATTCATTTATGCAACTGGTGGTAATCATATTCTCATAGAAATTTGTTTAATTTGAAAAACTAATTTAAACTGACACTGATTATAATAAAATATTCTCTTGTAAGTTATTTACTTTAAATATATTTTTGTTTAGTCATTTTGTTGTTTTCTTGTTTAGTCACTGATCATATCTGACTCTTTGCCATCCCATGGACTGTAGCCCTCCAGGCTTCTCTGTCCATGTGATTTCCCGGATAAGAATACTGGAGTAGGTTGCATATCTTTCTCCAGGGGATCTCTCCAACACACATAAACTTATAATGTATATTTTATAAAATTATAGTATATTTTGCATATTTATATTTTTACTTTAATCAAGTAATGAACTGTACAAATGTACCAAATTTTTGAGTATTCACTTTTCTTATAGTTATATTTAAGAAAAGGTCTATTTCCGAGTTTTCTAGATATATATATCCTAATCTCCTTAAGAGAATGTTCACAACTTTACATTTGCCATCCGTGGTTAAGGAAATGAATCTCTGCTCCTGTATTCTTATGAAAACTGGATATTCTGTTTAGAGAAGCAAAACAAAATCTTATCAGATGAAACATGAATTTAATTTTTGATGGTCTCCATCTCACTGTTGCTTTAATATGCTTTTATTTATTTTGTCAAAGATATTGGTATAAATGTGGATTAAAGTAATTATCCTTTCAGAAAGTCATAAAAATAGAGGGAGGAGCCAAGATGGCGGAGGAATAGGACGGGGAGACCACTTTCTCTCCTACAAATTCATCGAAAGAACAATTGAACGCTGAACAAATTTCACAAAAAAACTTCTGATCACTAGCAGAGGACATCAGGTGCCCAGAAAAGCAACCCATTGTCTTTGAAGGGAGGTAGGACAAAATATAAAAGATAAAAAGGGAGACAAAAGAGCCAGGGACGGAGACCCGTCCTGGGAAGGGAGTCTTAATAGAGGAAGTTTCCAATCACCAGGAAACCTCACACTGGCGGGTCTGAGGGAAGTTTTGAAACCTCAGAGGGCAACCTAACTGGGAGGAAAAATTAAATAAGGCCCACAGATTACGTGCCTAAAAGCAGAAAGTCATAAAATAATAGCATATAATCATATATAGAAATGAAAATTTGTATAAGAGAGCAGCTGACAGAGACAGAGGTAACACCATGTCAGCTACCTTAGCTTGAAGTTCCAGTTGGTTAGGCTGTAGCCACAAGAATTTAACCAAGTAATATCATATTTCTGTTTAAATTTTCTCCTCTGTAAAAACCCAATAATAAAAATAATGCCTAATATTTTAAAAATTTTATTTTTAAGATTTTAAAATATTTTAAAGATTCAATAAATTTATAATTGAAAATTACTTAGCATAGTATGTGTGAAATATGTGATCAATAAAATCAGTAAATATGGCTATTACTACTATTAATATTTGCTGTCTATAGTTTCTAATGTAGTGAAGCAAGATCAGTGGAACTAATTATGGAAAATTTAGATACAAAACAACATTCAGTGATGAAACAAAAGACACTAAAATTTCAGAACCAGGAAGTCGGATGTGTCAATGCAGGAATGAAGGGAAATAAGTGGGTATTGATAAATTTGTGAATTAAATAATTCCTTTCACCCTGAATTCGTCAGTGTTAAATCTAGGTCTGTGCAGTCAAAGCTATGGTTTTTCCAGTGGTCATGTATGAATATGAGAGTTGGACTATAAAGAAAGCTGAGCACCGAAGAATTGATGCTTTTGAACTGTGGTATTGGAGAAGACTCTTGAGAGTCCCTTGGACTGCAAGGAGATCAAATTAGTCAATCCTGAAGGAAATAAGTCCTGAATATTCATTGGAAGGACTAGTGCTGAAGCTGAAGCTCCAGTATTTTGACCATCTGATACAAAGAACCAACTTATTTGAAAAGAGCCTGATACTGGGAAAGATTGAAAGCAGGAGGAGAAGGGGACGACAGAAGATGAGATGGTTGGATGGCATCACCGACTCAATGGACATGAGTTTGAGTAGGCTTAGAGGGTTGGTGATGGACAGGAAAACCTGGCATGCTGCGATTCACAGGGATGCAAAGAGTCTGATGCGACTGAGTGACTGAACTGAACTGAACTGAAGCATTTATCCAAAAAAAAAGAGAAAGACTATAACTTTCCAAAGACCTGTACATGGATATTCATAGCTGTTTCATTTACAATAGCTAAGGTATTTAAATAATCCAAATGGTCATCAATAGTATAAACAAATTGTTTTATATTTATAAAATATCACACTTCATAGCAATAAAAACAAATGAGTTACCAATCATCACAGCAACATGTTTGAGTGCTGAGTGAAAGAAACCAGAAAACAAAAAGCATACCATATGATTCCAGTTATACAAAATTCTGGGATAAATTGTAACCTATAGTAAGAACTTTCCCAATGATGAGGGCTTCCCTGATGGCTCAGTGGGTAAACAATCTACCTGCAATAAGGGGGATGCAGGAGATGCAGATTCGATCCCTGGGTTGGGAAGATCTCCTGGAGGAGGAAGTGCCACCCACTCCAGCTCCAGTACTTTTACTTGAAAAATCCTATGGACAGAATGGACGGAGGAACCTGACAGGTTACATACAGTTCAAAGGGTTGCAAAGAGTCAGACATGGCTGAGCACAAGCCTAAGACAAGACAGTGGTGAGAGAAATCAGATTACTGGTTGCCTTGAGCCCTGTAAGGTATTAACCTGGAAGAGTGGGATGGAAATATTATTTTACTGATGGTAATATTTGCATGGGTGTATACATTGCTACCAGTTTGTGTAACTGTGTTCTTGAAATAGATGCATGTTATTGAAGGTAAGCCACAGTAAATTTAGTACAAATAATTACAAGTACAAAAATGATGATAAAATAGAGGTGACATTTGGGGGAAAGTTAATGGGAATTTGATTAACTTGGAAGAATGGATGAGGGACCTAGAAAGTTTTGAAAGGAAGGAAACAAGAATTCTCCCTCAATTCAGTAACTTTTTTGAAGATTCTCATTATCAAGATTATAAGGCAAAAGTTTCTTATTTGTTACTAAAATTTTTATATAGAATCTCACCAGATTATTTACTCTGTTGGGCATAAATCCTATTATTTTCCTATTTATATCTTGACATATTTGTGTCTGTAGCTATCATCTACCAATATATCTATTAATATATCCATCTATACTTCTGTATGTGTATGTATATATGCAGTCATATAATGTACATAATTACAAACAATATAAAGAACTTTAAAATGTTTTATGTAATCTATGTTCTCTGTTTTGCAGAAAAACTCAGATGTGCTGCTGAAAAGAGGTCTGAAAATACAAATTATTATGGATTAAAGCCTTGGTATGCATTATTGATACATTTCCTTATATCATTTTTGTATTTAAATTGGAAGGAAATATGAAAAGCATCTTTATTTGCAATGCAGATATATGGTACTGTGTTCAAAATGTGTATCTCAGTGTAACAGGACATAAAGACATGTTGTCAATTGTCATTCCATTGGCAAAGGGGGGTCAGTACCAGTATTTATCAGAAATCATGTAAAACTTCATATGTAATGGAAGATTCTACTTTCTATAATTTATTGGATTATAACTAGCTATGTATACTTCTGAAACCACCCAAAATTGTTGTGAAACTCTTGTTAAACCAATTTCCATTTTATTAAATATTTTCTGTTGTTAAATATTGTCTTTCATAAGATTATTTTGTGCATTGTAATTGCTTAGGTCCTCCAGGAAAACTTCATTTTTAAAAATAGAAGAATCATTCATAGGAACACATTTGATTATGGAAGTTTTTATTTTTGCAATTTATTTTAGCAAACACAGGCAGCAAGTTAAAAAGAACCTACTTTGTCCATCATCACTAGTGATTTTGTATGGATTTCTCAGTAAGTGTCATGATGTTCTAAATTTTTGCATAAAAGGAAATATTTAGATCTTTAAATACTTTTTAAAAAAGTAATAGCAGGAAATGATATGACACTATCTCTGAGGTCCCTAGACCCTGCAACTCGACTTGAGGACTCAATTCTGCCTACCAGTAGATAGTTAAAAGTGAAAGACTTACAGACAGGAATACTCTATTCAGCAAGTCTCTTCTTCAAATTTGATGTAGAGATAAAATAGAATTTAAAAGAGTTCAACAACATGAAAGCAGCATTGAAAACAGCATTACAAGAAATTACAAAAAATGGTAATTTCAAAATTACAAATTACAAAATTATAAGAAATGTTAAAGCAATTTTACTAAAGAAAAGTCCAAAACTGGAAATAAAAATTATGAAATGAAAAGCTCATTAGTAAAAGCAAACACAGAGTAAAGGCAGGAACTCATCTCACACGCACAGCTAGAAGGAAGGCCGAAAGAATTTTGTTTTTTAAAAAAATCACCTATATCCACAATAAGAAGTTAGGAGATACATAAAGAAATTAGATATAAAACAAGATATTAAAAGCAGTCATTTTGAGGGGAGGAGAGTACACATGCATGGTTGCTACAATGTATTTGAAATTGAGATCAGCAACTTAAAACAGTCATATATGTAGGTAGGTAGATAGATAAAAACTTCATGGTAACTTCAAAAGAAAAACCTATAGGAGAATCACACAACAAAATGAAAATGTGAACACATATATCAATAATTACTTTAAATGTAAATGAACTAAGTGCTCCAATAAAAAAGAAATGGAACAGTTGAGTGGATACATGAAAAAACTCATGCACTGCTGAGAAACAGTGTCCTCTCCAGAAAGGGAACCTAACCTCAACATAATATAGCTTATATATGAGAAACCCACAACTAATATCACTCTTAATGGTGAAAAGCTAAAAGCACTTTCTCTGAGACCAGGAAAAATATAAGCATGTCCTTGCTCAAAACTTTTATTCAACATAGTGCTCAAAGTATTTGCCACAGCATTCAGTAAAGAAAAATAAAATCCAAATTGAAAAGGAAGAAGTAAAATAGTCACTATTTTGGAAAGGAAGAAGTAAAATAGTCACTATTTTCAGATGATATGATACTAAGGAAATCTAAAGACACCACCAAAACTATTAGAGCTCATCCACGTATTTGGTAAAGTTGCTTGATGCAAAATTAATATACAGAAATCTTCTGTATTTCTATAGATTAACAATGGAGTATCAGAAGAAATTAAGAAAACTGTCTTACGTATCATTGCATCAAAAAGAATAATACCTAGGAAAAAAATTTAACTAAATAGTCAAAAAACCTGTATACATACATGTGGAAAGATATACTGTTTTCATAGATTGGAAGAATCACTATTTTTAAAATGTCCTTATTTAGGGTGAAACAGATCACCAGCCCAGGTTGGATGCATGAGACAAGTGCTCGGGCCTGGTGCACTGGGAAGACCCAGAGGGATCAGGTGGAGAGGGAGGTGGGAGGGGGGATTGGGATGGGGAATACATGTAACTCCATGGCTGATTCATGTCAATGTATGACAAAACCCACTACAATATTGTAAAGTAATTAGCTTCCAACTAATAAAAATAAATGAAAAAAAAATGCCCATACTCTCTTAGGCAGTCTACAGATTCGGTCTAATTCCTATGAAAATACCAATGGCATTTTTCACAAAACTAGAACAAATAATTCTAAAATTTGCATGTAAATGCAAAAAAATCTCAAATAGCTCAAGCAATCTTGAGAAAGAACAGAGGAAGGTGTCACACTCTTTGACTTTAGACTATACTACTTAGCTGCGGTAATCAAAACAGTATGGTATAGGAACAAAACAGACACATAGGTCAATGGAACAGAATGAGGGGTGCATAAATAAACATATGCATTTATAGTCAATCTACTACAAAGGAGGCAAGAGTATACACTGAAAAAAAAAAGCAGTCTTTTCAGTAAGTGATGATGGCAAGGCAGGACACCTACATGTATAAGACTGAAATTATAACATTTTCTCATATCATATACAAAAATAAACTCAAAATGGAGTAAAGACTTAATGTAAGACAAGAAACCATATTACTCCTAGAAGAAAATATAAGGAGAACACTCTTTGTCTTAAATCATAGCAATGTTATTTTTTATGTCTCCTCTGGAAAATAAAATGAAAGAAAAATAAACAAATGGTACATAATTAAACTTAAAAGCTTTTTCACCGCAAAAAAAAAATAAATAAATAAAAAGATACAAATGAAAAGACAACCTACAAAATGGGAGAAAATAGTTCTGAATTATATGACTGATAAAGGGGTAACACTGGAAATGTGCAAAGAGTTCATGCAATTCAATATCTAAAAACAAGCAACCCAACTGAAAAATGGACAAAATAACTGAATAGACTTTATTCAAGGAAGAGCTACAAATGGCCATTAGGCACATGAAATGGTGCTCAACATCATTGAAATTCTAATCAAAACCACAAAAAGATATCACCTCACACCTATCAGAATGACTATAATGAAAATGCACACAAATAACACATGTTGGCAAGGATGTGGAAAAAAGGAGAAATCTTTTCACACTGTTGGTGGGAATGTAAATTGAGGTAGCCACTATGGGAATCAAAAATTAAAAATAGAACTAACATGATGGGGGTTCAGTCACTAAGTCGTGTCCAACTCTTGCGACCCCATGGACTGTAGCCTGCCAGGCTCCTCTGTCCATGGGATTCTCCAGGCAAGAATACTAGAGTGGGTTGCCATTTCCTTCTCCAGGGGATCTTCCTGAACCAGGAATTGAACCCATGTCTCCTGCATTGCAGGCAGATTCTTTAGACTGAGCTGTGAGAGAATTAACATATGATTCAACAATTATACTCCTAGATACATATTTGAAGAAAATAAAAACACTAATTAAAAATATACAGGCACTGCAGTGTTATTTACAATAGACAAGAGCTACCTAAGCACCCATCAAGAGATGAGTGTATAGGGAAACAATAAACAAAAGAAGACAACCCATGGATATTGGAAAATGATGTGGCCAATAAAGGATTAGTCTCTAAAATTTACAAACAGCTCATGACACTTAACAGCATCAAAACAAACAACCCACTCAAAAAATGCACAGAAGACCTAAATAGGCATTTCTCTAAAGAAGACATACAGGTGGCTAATAAGCACATGAAAAGATGTTCAACATTGCTAATTATTAGAGAAATGTGAATCAGAAATACAATGAGATTATCATCTCACACCAATCAGAATGGCGATTATCAAAAAATCCAAGAACAAGAAATGTGAGAGAGGGTGTGGAGAGAAGGGAACCCTCCTACACTGTTGGTGAGAATGGAAATTGGTGCAGCTGCTATGGAGAAAAGTATGGAGGTTCCTTACAAGTAAAACTAGAGCTATCATATGATCCTGCAATCCCAATCCTAGGCATATCCAGAGAAAAACATGGTCCGAAAGGATATATACACCCCAGTGTTCATCGCAGCACTGTTTACAATTGCCAAGACTTGGAAGCAACCTAAATGTCCATTGACAGCAGAAAGGATAAAGAAGATATGTGTTTTATACACACACACACACACACACACACACATACACACACACACATGCACAGTGGAATATTAGTCATTAAAAAGAATGAAATAATGCTGTTTGCAGCAACATGAGTAGACCTAGAGAGTGTCATACTGAGTGAAGTCAGACAGAGGAGAAATAGCATATGGCATGCCTTATATGTGGAATCTGAAAATAAATGATACAATGAACTTACAAAACAGAAAGATACAGACTCAAAGAGAACGAACTTATAAACTAGTGAACATAACAATATAGAAGAAATTTGTTAGAAGAAATGATATTGAAATACCTGTTCACAGGTATAGAGAACAAAGCAATTTCTAACCAGTGGGAAAAAAAAAGGAAGGGGCAAGGGGCACAGTAGAGGTAGGGATTCAGAGGTACTATTATGTAATGCAATGTAATGGTACTATAATGTAAATGAGCTACAAAGATATATTGTACAAAATGGAATATTTAATAACAACTATAAATGAAGTATAACTTTTAAAAATTGTGAATCACTGTGATGTAAAGATGTACCTTATAAATTAATATTGTACATAAATTGCAGTTCAATAAATTTTTAAAATGTAAGCATGTTTTCCCGGTAAAATTTCACTTTACCCCTTTGATGTTATTGTAATATATCCTATTTATCCATGTGATATAAACCACAAAATAAATTATTTTACTTTATGTATATAATTATTGTTTAAATAAATTGAGGAAAGGTAAAAAGTAGTTCATATTAACTGTTTTCAAATTCTACATTTCTTCTGCTTCTTACAGTTTGATTTTTCTGATATTTCAGTTTATGTTAATTCACTTGAATTCACTTTTATTCATCTGAAATTATTTTGTCTCTTAAATTATTCTGTTTGGAAACATTTTCAGACTTCAAAAAAGATGTAATGGGAATAATACAATGAACTCCTATATTCTCTCTACTTAAATTTATTGATATTGTTTCCCTTTATCACTTGTGCCCTTTCTGTGAGAAAGGAAGTTGTAAGTTGAGTTTGTAGCTTTTATTTCACTGTGTGTTTACATTGAATAAGATCTTATGTATCCACAATAAGTGTATCCATCTAAGTAAAAATAATCTCAATCTAGATTACTTGATAGCCCTGTGGTTGGACAATGTGAGCTAAGTGATACTATGTTTTTATAGTCAAATATTTTATGGTCTAATATGAGTCAATTTATATAAAACTTTAAAGTATGCTTTAAAAATATGCCTCTCATTTTGTATATATGCATATATTATATCCAAAACTTCCTAGAGTTTCTAAAATCTTTTATATTTTTGTTGTAAATTTCCTGCTTGCTGTCAATATGTCTGTTTGATTTATTAATTATTATGAGCCCTATATAAAAATCCCTCCCTAAGATCATTTTCTATATCTAAATCTGCTAAGTTATATATGAGTGTCTCTCTGTCTCTCTCTCTCTCTGTGTCTATATGTATATATATATATATATATGAGGATGAGATGGTTGTATGGTACCACTGACTCAATGGACATGAGTTTGAGTAGGCGCCAGGATTTGGTGATGGGCAGGAAAGCCTGGTATGCTGCAGTTCATGTGGCTGCGAAGTGCCAGACACGCCTGAGTGACTGAACTGAACTACATGAATGTAACAGACAAGACTATAGTGAATCTAGAAAGAGATCTTAAAATGTTTGGGCTCACTTGCTGCAGGAACTAACACAGAGGCGGCCTCTTGAGAGGCACCCAGTCTTTAGGTGCAAGGGGGTCATTTCCTCACAGTGTGGGCTGGAAGGTGAGGCTTCTAATTTAACACTCAACCAGGAGCCTGCTAATGTCCCCTCTAGGGATGGAGGCTGGTGGACATTATCTTTGTGCACTGCCTCTTCCTCATGATAGCTTGCTGGATTCTCCTGGAAAGGAGCTTGTCCCCTCTTCTGGAACACAATTTTTGCAGTGTCCACTCACAGGACACCCCTAGATCACTGGTCTCTGGTGGCCTACTGTGTTTAACTTTGTAGGTCCCACAGAATTGTAAACAGTGGAGAAAGATTTCTTAAACAGCTTCAACCCCCACGTCATAGCAAGAGCCAACTATCTGAGGAACCCCAAGAGGCCTGTTAGCTTATATTCAGGGCTGAGGGGAAGACTTCTAACGAAACACCCATTTAAGGCATTCTGTAACCCTTTCCAGAGGCCTTGGGGGATGGGAACTATCTTCAAAGTCTCCCTCTACCATGTTCCAGAGCAGCAGTATCTCTGGGAGGGGAGTTTGAACAGGCTTCTGCTGCTTTAGTTTCTGTAGCTACTGCCCAGGAGACACTCCTTGATGGGCCAGCTCTTGTCAGAGGGACTTGCTTGCTGGGTCCCATGGGACTCTAATAATCACAATTGAAGAAGTAAGTTCTTGGCCACCTGTCTCCCCAGGGCACTGCACAGAGAGACTGAAACACACCCCAGGCTTTCTGTGAAGGTGGCCTATTTGCTTGTCCAGAAGCTTTTGTCTGAAAGGGAAGCTTACTGTTTGGCACTCATTTTGGGGCCTATGGTGATTCTCTAAAAAAAAAAGAGCCTGGTGAGCATAATTGCTCACTTTCCCACTAATTTGCTTCAGCTCCTGTGCATCTCCCAGGAAGGATCTTACAACCTTGTCTGACACCACAGATTTTGTTGCTGCTTCCATGGAATTCGTGTATATCACCTCTCTCAGGTGGCCAGTAGGACTTACGCTCGTGGGTACACAGGATGGTAACCCACAAAGTGTTTAAGCTGTTTGCCATCTGCAGGGCAGAAGAAGCGACCCTAGTACCAGACTTCCAGTCTTTCTGTGAAAGAAGTCTTTTGGCTTACCGTCATAATCGCTACATGAGAGTTGGGTTTCTAATTAAACACACATCCAGCAACTGACTGTGGTCCTCTCTAGAGACCTCAGAGGGCAAGTACCATCACTGCATTCTCCATTATCTCTACCTTCCATCTGCTGGTATCATCCATAGAGGTGCTTCTACAGGTGCCTGACTATTGTTTGTGGTTGCTGCCTTGGAGACACCTTGTGACTTTGTAGTCCTAGTGATAGAGGAGCTTGTGACCCTGTGTTTCCTGGAGCTCTGACAAACAGGCAGTTCTTGGCTGACTACCTGCCTCAGGGCATAGCAATCACTGCAGACTGAATCTACACACACACACCCACCTCACTGCCCAGATTTTCTGTAATAGGGCCTCTTTGCTTGTCTAGAGCTTTTGTCTGAGGGGGAGGTTTCTGGTTTTGCACACCTCTAGAGGACTACTAAGTAACATGCACTCTTCAGACAGAGGCCAGTACATGCCACCTTTGCATTCTCCCTCTGCCTCAAAACAGGCTACCGGTATCATGACAAAAGAAACTTACAGCCAAGTGGCATCCTGAATTTTGAGAATGCCACCAATCAGACTCCACTACAGTGTCTGGCTCTGTTGGCCAATGGAACTTACATTTATTCCTGAGAGGACTGTATATATACTTTAAAGACTACTAATCAAAGCTCTGGTTTCCAATAATCCTGATCCTAGGTGCTGAGTAAGGTCCTTCTTTTTAGGACAATAATAGATCTGGGCATACACTTAACAACTTAATGCCACTGATAATGAGATGGGATGATGCTTGGACAGCCATAAAAATTTGAGAGAACAACAAAACCTAGGATAGGCTTGAATGACAAAGAATATTTTGCATATGACCACGCATTCAAGACTGAAAGAGCTGACTGTTTTATCTAATGCTTAGAGTAAGATAAAAAGAGAGAGAGAGAGAGAATTAATGTAAATGCAGGAGCAGAGGAATATATCCCCTCAAAATGAGTAAGATAAAGCATCAGAAAAGGCCATAATCAAATGAATGTAAATAAATTACCTGATACAGAATTCAAAATAATTGACCAAAATATGCTAACCAAGATAAGCAGAATAATGGATAAACAATGTGAGAAAGTCAATAAAGACACAGGACACATAAGAGAAAACTGCATAGAAGTCAAATAGCTGAAGAATACAAAACTGAACTGAAATATACAATAAAGTATTATAGTAGCAAACTAAAAAAAAAAAAAAAAGCAGTAGAAGGATCAGTGAACTCAACAAGAAGACAGTGTACCTTACCCAACCAGAGCAGCAGAAGGAAAAATAAATGAACAAAAGTGAAGGTAAGGGAATTATGGGACAATATCATATAGATCAACATTCACATTCTATAGGTCTCAGAATAAGAGAGAGAAAGGGGAAGAAAAACATTTTTGAAGAAATAATGGCTGAAATGTCCCCTAACTTGGGGAAAGAAACAGACATTGCAATTTAGAGAGTCCACAATTCTAAATAAGATGGATTCAGTGAGACCCACACCAAGAAACATGATAATTAAAACATCAAATGTGAAAGACAGAGATAGTCATCAAAGTGGCTAGAGAAGAACAACTTGTTACACACAAAGGAATCTCTCATAAGATTATGAGTAGGTTTTTCAGCAGCCACATTGCAAGCCACATGTAGTGGTGTTTCTTTCAAAAGAGTGAAAGAAAAAGACTACTGTATCCAGCAAAGTTGTCATTCAGAACTAAAGGAAAGATAAGTTTTGTCTTATGCTTTATAAGACAAATGCTTGTCTTTATATGCTTGTCTTTATAGACAAGCATAATCTGAAAGAGTTTATCACCACTAGACCAGGCTTAGAACAAATAATAAATAAAGTTCTACAATGTGAAGAAAAGGCACTAATTAGTAAAAGGAAAGCATGTGAGGTATAAGTCTCACTGGTAAAGGTAAATATATCCTGAAATTCCAAATAATTGAACACACAAATGAAGCAATTAAGCATATGGTAGGCTTAAAAGTCAAAAGTAGTGAAAATGCAACTCTAATAATGTGATAAGGTATATACAATGTAACAAGTGACAACAAGAACATAGAACATGTTGGAGAGAGTAAATATTTTCTAAGTTGAGCATTAGAGTGTATACAAACCACAGTTATCTTTTTAAAATAGACTATTAGAGATGTATGTCATCATATGCAAGCCTCATGGTAACCACAAAGTAAATACAAAACAAAAACAAACCAAAATCAAAACAAAAATTTGGATGCACAAAAGATAAAAAGAAAGGAATCTTAGCATATCTCTGAAGTGAACCAATAAAGAATGCAGGAAAAGAGCAAGAGAAGAGGAAAGTAACAGAAGGACAACAAACAGTCAGAAAAGGAGAAGCAAAATGACAATAAGGCCATGATTACTTTTAAAGCATATTGATCAAATTTGTCAGTCCAAAGACAGAATGGATAATGGAAGAAAAATCAAGACCCATATCTCTCCCTCCTAAAAGTGACTCCCTTCAGATATAAGGACAGACAGATTGAAAGGTGAAGGGATGGAAAAAAGTATTCCACATAAATGGAAACCAAAAGAAAGCTGGAGTCACTATACTTCCATCAGACAGCAGACTTTAAAACAAATACTTCAGTAAGAGACAATGAAGGGGATTATTTATTGATATGGGGGACAATTCAATAAGAGGAAATAACATTTGTAAATATATATGCACTAAATATAGGAGCACCTAAATGCACCAAGGGGTAACAAAGAGTTGAACATGGCTGAAGCGACTGAGCACACAAATATATGAAACAAATACAGAAATAAAAGCAGAAACAGACAGTGATACAATAACAGTGGGAAACTTTAAATACCTATATACTTCATTTGGATATATTTTCCAGGCAGAGCATCAACAAAGAAACACTGGCTTTAAGTGAAATCCTAGGCCCGATAGGTTGACACATATTTACAGAACATTCCACCCAAAAGAAATAGAACTCACAGTCTTCTCATATGCATGTGGAGTATTCTGGACAGATTATCTGTTAGGCCACAAAATAAGTCTCAATGAACTGAAGAAGTTGGAAACCATATCAAGCATCTTTTCCAACCCCACTAGTATATACCTAGACAGCAATTAAAAGAAGGAAACTGGGAAATTCAAAGATATGTGGAGATTAAACAAGCTACTATTGAACAACCATGTGCCAACAAAATAATCAAAAAAAACTCAAATAGTACCTTGAGAGCAACAGCAATGGAAATACAACACACCAAAATTAATGGGATACAGACAAAGCAGTTCTATGTAGAAGTCCATGGCAATAAATCACTCACTCAAGAAAAAGTAAAAAAAAAAAAAAAAACTAAAATTTATACTTCAAGGAACTAGGAAAAGGAGAAAAAGAACTCCAGGTTAGTAGATAAAAGGAAATAACAAAAATCAAGGTGGAAATAAATGCAATTGAGACTAGAAGGACAGTAGAAAACAATGAAACCAAGAGATAGTTCTTTGAAAAAAAATAAATGCAATTGACAAGCATTTAGCTTGACACTCAAGAAGAAAGAAAGAGGACTCAAATTTTAAAAATTAGAAATGACAGAGAATATATTATTACAACTAATAACATTGTTAGAAACCAAAGAATCATAAAAGACTATTATAAAACAAACAGACAAACAAACAAAAAACTATGCTTGAACAATTTGGAAAACATGAGAGGATCATTTCCTAGGAACACAGAGCCATTTATGGCTGAACCATAAAGAAATATAAAATCTGAACAAACTGTTTATTAGTAAAGAAATTGTATCAGGAATAAAAACCTTCCAACAACCGAAAGCCCAGGACCACTGATTTCCCTGGTGAGGTATACCAAGCATTCAGAGAAGAATGCGTACAAATCCTTCTTGAACTCTTCCCCAAAAATCTAAAAGGAGGGAACATTTTCAATCAACATTTCCTGGGGCCTTGATTTCAAAGCAGACAAGGATAGTATGAAAAGAGAAATATTACAGTCCAGTATTCCTAATGAAGTTGGATGGAAAAATCCACAACAGAATATTAGCAAACCAAATTAAAAAGCACATTAAAATGATCATATACCATGATAAAGTGGGATTTGTTTGGAAGGACTGATGTTGAAGCTGAAACTCCAATACTTTGGCCATCTGATGGGAAGAGCTGACTCATTTAAAAAGACCCTGATGCTAGGAAAGTTTGAAGGCAAGAGGAGAAGGGGATGACAGAGGATGAGATGGTTGGATGGCGTCACCAACTTAGTATATGTGCTGCCGAAGCGAGCACAGGCATCACCAACTTAGTGGACATGAGTTTGGGTAAACTCCAGGAGTTGGTGATGGACAGGGAGGCCTGGCATGCTGCAGTCCACATCACAAAGAGTTGGACACGACTAAACAACTGAACTGAACTGAACTGAATTCCAGGGAGGCAAGAATGAGTCAAAATTTGTAACTCAATCAATGTGTTACACCCCATTTACAAAAGGATAAAAATATTGTGATCATCTCAATAGATTTCTTTCTCAGTGCCACAGCTGTGAAGAATCCACCTGCGATGCAGGAGACATGGATAGGATCTCTGGGTCGGGAAGATCTCCTGGAGGATGGCATGGCAACCCACTCCAGTATTTTAGCTTGTAAAATCCCACGGACAGAGGAGACTGGCAGGCTGCAGTCCACAGGATCACAAAATGTCAGACATAAGTGAAACAACTGAGCATGGCACTGCACTCAATAGATTTAGAAAAGGCATTTGAAAAAATTCAGCATCCATTTATGATAAATACTCTTAACAAAGTAGGTTTGGAGGAACATACTTCAAATATGGTTATGTATGACAAACCACAGTTAACATCTTACTCAACAGTGTAGGAACTTCCCTGGCAGTCCAGTGGTTAAGACTCCAAGCTTCCAGTGCAAAGGACATGGATTTGATCCCTGGTCGAAGAACTAGGATCCCATATGCCACACAATGTGCCCCAAAGACCAAAATTACACAAAACAAAATAAATAGACAATCAGTGTAAAGATGAATGATTTACCTCTGACACCTGGAAATGAAACAAGGCTGCCCACTCTTGCCACTTTTACTCTAAACAGTATTGAAAATCTTAGCCAGAGCAGTTAGGCAGGAGTAAGAGATAAAAGTCATCTAAATCAGAAAGGAAGAGTAAAACTGTCACTATTTGCAGATAACATAATTTTGCACATAGAAAACCCTAGGACTCTGCCAAAACTGTTAGTAGTAATAAACAAATTCAGTGACATTACAGGATATAAAATTAATATATAAAATACCTTGTGTTTCTATACAGTAATAACACACTATCAGGAGGAGGAATTAAGAAAACAATTTCATTTATAATAACATCAAAAACAGTAAACTATCTAGGAGCAAATTTAAAAACCATGAAGATGGAAGATCTGTGCTGAGAAATATAAGACATTGATGAAATGAATTAAAGAATACACAAGGAAATGGAAAGATATTTCATGCTCATGGATTGGAAGAGTTAATATTGTTAAAATGTATTATCCAAATCAATGTAGAGATTCAATGTAATCCCTATCCAAATTCCAACGACAATTTTCACAAGCAATCCTAAATTTGAAGGCATCTTGAATAGCCATAGCAAAAGACTCTGAATAGCCACAGCAATCTTGAGAAAGAATAACAAAGTTGGAGACATGTGCCTGATTCCAGGGTTAAGACAGACAAGTTACAAATGAGCCGTGAACATCTGTGTGTTTAGTACATGGAAGTATTCAAAGAATGATGGAGATTTGCCTCAGGGATATATAGCAGTTTGAATGATCTCCCAATAGGCAAATCCGGGACAATTTGAAAATCAGACGTAACGTTTTAATGGATTATAACCCATTCAGTGTCACAGTGTAATATGAGTCCATATTCATATAAATTTACTAATTGAAAATGAGATTAGAAATGAGATGCCTGACTCTTTGCAATCCCATGGACTGTAGCCTGCCAGGTTCCTCTGTCTATGGAACTCTCCAGGCAAGATTACTGGAGTGGGTTTCCCTTTCCTTCTCCAGGGATGTTTACATAAAACTTCTCTACAAATAATTAAATGATAGAGAAAGAAAGAAATGTTAGAGTGAAGACTGGCAGAAACACCTCAGTCTACTGATCAAAGTGACTATTATCAGAAAGATAACAAGCTGAAAGCATGTGCTGTCTGTTAATATGGAGTGGAGCTGATAGACTCAGCAAAACTTCTGTGATGGAGGTTGCCAAAATGTGTAACCTCAGTCTAATTATGGGGAAACATTTAATAAACCTAAACTCAGGCACATTTTCCAAAATATTCAGCGTGTGATTATAAAACTTCTCAATGTCATGAAATTCAGCAAAATATGTAGACAACTAAACTAAGCAGATTGAAGAGTTCCTTTTGCTATAAAGTGCCAATACTGTGATGAAGGGGAAATTTGAACCTGATAAGAGGATTAGATGTTAACAAGATATCATTATTTCCTGCTATTGAAGGTCTGTTTTAAGATAATTCATTTCTATGTAAGAGTTATACATTAAAATGCTTAGAGTGATCAGGGTATCCCGCTGGCAACTTAACACAACTGATTCAGGCAAAAAAATTTCCTCTTCATATTTTCCTATCATCTAATATGAGATTGTGGCAAATTTAAACAAAACCCATCAAACTATACACTTAGAAATATATAAATATCAAAATAAGAATCTATGGTTTACACATTCTATATATACTCAGTGTTGAGACATTTTGATTAATTTTGTTATGAAGTACAAGTAATTCTTACTTTTAATGAACACAATTAACCTTTGTTTATTCCTTCAGTTTTCCATATTATTCTTAATGTTTCATTTTCTTGATAATTATAGTGCTTCTTATAATAATGATTATAATCTCGATGGTGTTGTCAATAATAATGGAAGCAACACATAGTAAGACATACTTAAGTAGAGGTTTTTTTGTGCACATTACTGGTTTTTTGTTTTGTTTTATTTTAATATGTTCTCAGTCATGCAGCCTTAACACCCTCTACTTATTAGATGCCTGTGGCATTGCATTATAGCAGAAATGAGATTATTTTACTCTCAATTTACTCACTGTATTAAAAATTAAGCACTCTCTACATCTTGGTCATTTTCTAGGTAGTACATAATTTATAGCATTTTACTGAAGTGTTACTTTGATACTGATTTGATTCCTCTTACCTGAGAAATATAATTTAATTTTAGACGTTCCCAGGGTGTGAAGTCTTTTAGCAGTTGCAGCATGGATGAAGTTAAACATACAGCTTCACAACCTGAATTTGAATGTCTTTGGAATCGAACAATTCCAAAAGTGGTTTCACAAGGAAGAGATGCAGTTTGCGGCAATGGAATTTTGGAAGCACCAGAGCAATGTGACTGTGGTTGGATAGAGGTTGGTGACAAACATCGACAGCTTATTTAAAGATTTGGGGTGTGTGTGTGTGTTCATCATATAGTCTTATAAATATAGATGTGATATAAATGGAAGGACTTTTTTTTTTAATATTGCACCATTTTATCAGAGGGCTAAGATAGGGAGATTTAGGGCATGTGATAACTGACTTATCCTGAGTTTGAATAGTTTAAGTTTGGGGTAAGTGCCACATGGTTAAAGAAGTATTTTCCTTATACTATAAACATTACCAACCTTTCTGTATCAAAATCATCAGTTCCAACCGTAGAATAACTATCACTTGACTGAATTGGATCCCTGAGTTATTAAATGTTTGCTGTTGTTCACCTCTTCATCTCCTAGTTTCAGTTCTTGCAACAAGAGAGCCTCATTTATTTTAACATGGTTTCACAGAACAGGACCAACCACAATCCTTCCATTGTTATTGCTATATTTAGCCTTTTGCTATATTTTTGTTTTTCATTTGTACTTGATAAAATAACCCATCATTGAATACAGTTCTTGCCTCCATGATTCATATATGCATGTGTGCTGACATTTTTTAATGTTTCATATTTGCTTGGTGGGATGGAAATGTTAGCTCTCAGGAGAAAAAAATCCATATAACCTGATTGCTTTGTAGTTTTTAAGTAAATGATTCAAATCTTTGTATTTTTTTTTACTAATTTTGTTTGCCTGAACTCTTGGCGCTTACGTCCAAATATACAGGTGGATTTGCCTAATTCTCAATAGCATTTGTTTTACATCTTTTGAAACTCTTTTATATGGTTTAACTTTATTTACAGTTGTACTTTCCTAGAAATTTAATATTTTACCTTCAAATCCTGAATTTTTTATTTATAATATTGGTTTTTGTTTTAATGTCTATTCTATCTGACATATATCTATATATCTGTATATATCTATATCTATCTATCTATCTATCTATCTATCTATATATATATATATATATATATATATGTCATGTCTATATGCACACACTAGTTTGCTTAAATTAGCGTTTTCCTGATAGTCTCTAACCAAAGTCCACAGTTTATTCACATTTACGTTCTTTTTACCTGATGGCCTTTTCTTGTCCCAGGATCTTTTCCAGGATAACTCATTAACATTTAGTTGTTTTATGCTTCTCTAGATTGCATATTTTTTTTTAATTTTAGTTGTCTTGAAGTTTTTACATTTTATATATTCATTTTGTCGCATTTGTTCTTGGTTGAATTTTTGTTCATTACTTGGTTGTGCTTGTTTTTCTTTATTCCACTATTTCTTTTAATCATCTAGTGTATGTGTAATGTTTATTTTCCTATAGCGAGTATCAGTGTATTTTTACCGTAGTTGTTTAAGGTGTAACCCTATCTGGGCCACCTTCTCCCCAGATCACAGTGTTTCCATCCAGTTAACTTTCTTGTGAAACATTCTTATAAAATATTTCATTTCTTTGCATTAATAAGTACTGTGAAGACTTTATTAAGAAAATAGTTGCCTTATTTTATCTACCTTTTTTTAGCAGTAGTTTTACATGTCAAAGTTTCCTTCAGAAATAAGTTCCCTTATAATTATTTAAAATATATTTTAGCACAGTTCTTTGTAAACTCTGCCCCTATTTATTTAGTAATAAATATTTATATAACTCCATTATGTCATTATGATATGTAATACACATGAAACATATGCAATAAGTATAGATGAAGAGTGTAATGATACTTAACAAGCATGTGAATGCTTTGCACTAAAGTCAAGGCAATCCTTACCTGTACCAAAGGAGTTCTTTGTGTGTCTACTCCCAATAATATGTCTCATTTTTCCAATCATCAGTGATCTAGTAGTTTAGGTAAAGGAGTAGGCAAGCTGTTTTTGTTTCTTATGGGTGGGTAACTTCCTGTTTGTGGAATTTACCAGTGTGAGAGGCCAGTTTATTTATAGTGGAGTTTTGCTGGGGTTTTCTCACTCAGTTGGATTGAATCAATTCATGGAAAGGTTGGAATCATACCTTTTTTTTTCACTGAACCATGACATAACATTCATTACTTTCCAATTCCTGGAGGCAGTGGATATCAAAGGAAATTCAGGGCCATTGGATTAAATCAACTGTGTAAGTGAACAGAGATACCTGTGGTTTCAAGGGGTCCTAATCAGATATACTGCCCAATAGCCAGGCTATTTTCCCCCTTTCATCCTGAACTGCTTTCAACAATTCTTGTAGCTGACCTCCAGCTACCCCCATTGAAACTTAGCTGCTTATTTTGTAAGTCAGTATAGTTGCATTATTTCAATTGTAGAATCTGTCTTTAGTCATATATGCTTAAATGGACTGCAATGCAAAATAATCAATTTTCTCCATTTCAAGCCATTATAAGTGTTGTGATTTTGTCTTGGCTGTTGTAAATAGTGCTGTAGTGAACATTAAAGTACACGTGTCTTTTTGAATTATGGTTTTCTCAGGATGTATGCCCAATAAGGGGATTGCTGGGTCATATGATAGTTTTATTACTAGTTATTTAATGCATAATATTCTCCATTGTGGTTGTATCAATTTACATTCCCACCAACAGTGCAAGAGGGTTCCTTTTTCTCCACATCCTTTCCAACTTTGTAGATTTTTTTTTTATGGTGTCCATTGAGTGACTGAACTGAACTGAGCTGAACTGAATTCTGAGTGGTGTGAGGTGACACCTCATTGTAGTTTTCACTTGCATTTTCTAATGATGAGCTATGTTAAGCATTTTTCATGTGTTTGTTGGTCATCTGCATGTCTCTTTGAGAAATGTCTGTTTAGATCTTCTGCCTATTTTAATTGGATTGTTTGATTTTCTGATAAGGACATGTATGAGCTGCTTCCCTATCTATCAACAGATGAATGATAAAATAGTCATGGTATATATATATATATATATATATATATATATATATATATATATATATGAGGGAATATTACTTACCTATAAAAGGAATGAATTTGAGTCAGTTGGGCTCAGGTGCATGAACCTAGAACATATTATACACAGTAAAGTAAGAAAAAGAAAAATAAGAATAGTTTTAATGTTAATTAAATTAACATTAATTGTTTAATGCATACACACACACATATATATGTGTATATATATATATATATGTATATATATATATATATATTGCACATGTATTGTTCAGGAGTGTCTGACTCTTTGTGATTCCATGGCTGTAGTTCACCAGGCTCCTCCATCCATGGAACTCTTCAGTTAAGAATACTAGAGTGGGTTGCCATTCCCTTCCCCAGGAAATCTTCCTGACCCAGGGCTCGAACCCAGGTCTCCCACATTGCAGCAGATTTATTACCATCTGAGCCACCAGGGATGCTATATATATATATATGTAATATGCATTAAATATATAATAGAAACTTGTATATGGAATAGAAAATTATATATGTGGAATAGAAAAATGGTACTGATGAACATATTTTCAGGGCAGGAATAGAGACACAAATGTAGAAAATGGACTTGTGGACAAAGTGAGGGAAAAAGAGGATATTCAAACAGAGACAGTAGCATTAACATATATATACTTTGTTGTTGTGCAGTTGCTCACTTGTGTCTGACTCTTTGTGACCCCATGGACTGCAACACGCCAGGCTTCCCTGTCCTTCACCATCTCTTGGAGCTTGCTCAAACTCATGTCCATCTAGCCAGTGATGCCATCCAACAATCTCATCCTCTGTTATCCCCTTTTCCTCCTGCTTTCAATCTTTCCCAGCATCAGGGTCTTTTTCATGGAGTCAGTTCTTCACACCAGGTGGCCAAAGTGTTGGAGTTTCATCTTCAGCATCAGTCCTTCCAATGAATATTCAGGACCGATTTCCTTTAGGATGGACTGGTTGGATCTCCTTGCAGTCCAAGGAACTCTCAAGAGTCTTCTCCAACACCACAGTTCAAAAGCATCAATTCTTTAGTGCTCAGATTTCTTTATAGTCCAACCCTCCCATCCATACACAAGTACTGGAAAAACTATACCTTTGACTATGTGAACCTTTGTTGGCAAAGTAATGTCTCTGCTTTTATTTTTTATGGTCAATTTTTTTAGTTTTTAATATGCTATCTAGGTTGGTCATAGCTTTTCTTCCAAGGGGCAAGCTTTTTTTTTTCTTCCCCTGCTGAAGTCAGTTTTTTTAAAATTAATGTGTTTATTTTAATTGGAGGCTAATTGCTTTACAATATTATAGTGATTTTTGCCATACATTGACATGAATCAGCCACAGGTGTACATGTGTCCCCCATCCTGAACCCCACTCCCACCTCCCTCCCCATCCCATCCCTCAGGGTCATCCCAGTGCACCAGCCCTGGGCGCCCCGTCTCACGCATTGAACCTAGACTGGTGATTTATTTCACACATGGTAATATAGATGTTTCAATGCTATTCTCTCAAATCACCCCACACTCACCTTCTCCCACAGAGTCCAGAAGTCTGTTCTTTACCTCTGTGTCTCTTTCGCTGTCTCAAATATAGGGTCATCGTTACGATCTTTCTAAATTCCATATATATGCATTAATATAATCTATTGGTGTTTTTCTTTCTGACTTACTTCACTCTGTATAATATGCTCCAGTTTCACCCAACTCATTAGAACTGATTCAAATGCATTCTCTTTAATAGCTGAGCAATATTCCATTGTGTATATGTACTACAGCTTTCCTATCCATTTGTCTGCTGATGGACTTCTAGGTTGCTTCCATGTCCTGGCTATTATAAACAGTGCTGCAATGAACATTGGGGTACACGTGTCTCTTTCAATTTTGGTTTCCTCAGTGTGTATGCCCAGCAGTGGGATTGCTTGGTCGTATGGCAGTTCTATTTCCAGTTTTTTAAGGAATCTCCACACTGTTCTCTATAGTGGCCACACTAGTTTGCATTCCCACCCACAGTGTAAGAGGGTTCCCTTTTTCCCATACTCTCTCCAGCATTTATTGTTTGTAGACTTTTTGATAGCTGCCATTCTGACTGGCATGAGATGGTACTTCATTGGGTTTTAATTTGCATTTTTCTGATAATGAGTGATGTTGAGCATATTTTCATGTGTTTGTTAGCCATCAGTATGTCTTCTTTGGAGAAATGTCTGTTTAGTTCTTTGGCCCATTTTTTGATTGGGTTGGTTATTTTTCTGGAATTGAGCTGCATGAGCTGCTTATATATTTTTGAGATTAGTTCTTTGTCAGTTGCTTTGTTTGCTATTATTTTCTCCCATTCTGAAGGCTGTCTTTTCACCTTGCTTATAGTTTCCTTCATTGTGAAAAAGCTCTTAAATTTAATTAGGTCATCTTTGTCTCTCTTTAACAAGTGGTGTTGGGAAAACTGGTCAACCACTTGTAAAAGCATGAAGCTAGAACACTTTCTAACACCATACACAAAAATAAACTCAAAATGGCTTAAAGATCTAAACATAAGACCAGAAACTATAAAACTCCTAGAGGAAAACATAGGCAAAACACTCTCTGACATAAATCATAGCAGGATCCTCTATGACCCACCTCCCATAGTAATGGAAATAAAAGCATTTTTTTTTTAAATTTCATGGCTGCAGTCACCATCTGCATTGATTTTGGAGCCCCTCCAAAATAAAGTCTGTCACTGTTTCCATTCTTTCCCCATCTATTTTCCATGAAGTGATGGGACCAGATACCATGATCTCAGTTTTCTGAATGTTCAGTTTTAAGCCAACTTTTTCACTCTCTTCTTTCACTATCATCAAGATGCTCTTTAGTTCTTCCACACTTTCTGCCATAAATGTGGTGTCATCTGCATATGTGAAGTTATTGATATTTCTCCCAACAGTCTTGATTCCAGCTTATGCTTCATCCAGCAGCATTTCTCATTATGTGCTCTGCATATATGTTAAATAATCAGGGTAACAATACACAGCCTTGACATACTCCTTTCCCAATTAGGAACTAGTCTGTCATTCCATGTCCAGTTCTGTTTGTTGCTTCTTGACCTGCATAGAGATTTCTCAGGAGGCAGGTCAGGTGGTCTGGTACTCCCATCTCTTGAAGAAATTTCCTAGTTTGTTGTGATCCACACAGTCAAAGACTGGCATAGTCAATGATGCAGAATTAGATGTTTTTCTGGGACTCTCTTGCTTTTCTGATGATCCAATGGATGTTGGCAATTTGATCTCTGGTTCCTCTGCCTTTTCTAAATCCAGCTTGTACATCTGGAAGTTCTCAGTTCATGTACTGTTGAAGCCTAGATTGGAGGATTTTGAACATTACCTTGCTGGCATGTGAAATGAATATAATTGTGCAGTAGTTTGAACATTCTTTGGCATTGCCCTTCTTTGGGACGTGTAAAACAGCTTATGGAAAGTAACTGTATAACACAGGAAGCTCAGCCCAGTTCTCTGTGATGACCTAGATGGGTGGGATTGGGAGGAGGACTCTGGGGGGAGCAGAGGGAGAATTGAGAGGCAGTGGTATATGTATGCTTGTGGGCGATGCACATTGTTGTATGGCAGAAACAGAAAAAAAAATTGTAAAGAAGTTATCCTCCAATTAACAATAAATTTAAAAATAATTTCAACCATATAAAAATGTGTTATGACTTTGTCAGAATACCTACACATTAAAAAACATTTCACATTTTAGGAAAATGGTATAATCCTAAAATAACACTTCATTATGGGGAGGACATTAAAGCTGTTCTCTAAGTCTTGTCTAATGAAATTGGTTAACTTTCTAGAAGTGAATTTTTCACTGCCAGTCATAATACTATAGTATATTTCAAGTAGTATAATGCAAGACTCTATCTGTGACTTTGTCTAGCCAGATAGTACTTTTTTCTAGTTTCAATATTTTACAACCTTGAAACACTTTAGGAATATAGGCAGTTCTTATTTTGTCACCAACATACCTCACATCTGAGGACTGAGAACAAATTTATCAAATGATACAGGCTAACAGAAGAGCAAAACTACATAAAAGGCATAAAAACAAATTAATAGCCAAGTTAGTTAACTGTTTAATAAACTCAAGCATATACATTTCCAGAACGTTTTATTGACTACAGAGTTCTTTGCAGTTGTTTGTGCATGATGTGGATCATAGAACATCCACGAACTGCCACAGCTAATTGCATAGAACTGGGTATTCTTGACTTTTGAGGTGGCACCATTATCTGACTAGATATGTAAATATCATCCATTTAGTAGTACCTGATTAGTATGATTCATGGCCACTGTGCAGATAAGTTGCTGTGTCATATCTGGAAAGGTATATATTGCAGTCAATATCAAACAATACCTTTGAGAAAACATTGGGGAAAATATGCTGTGTGTGCAAGGACTAGCCATGTCCATTTCCCTGGGCTGTGTATCCTGGATTTCCCTCTGTCACTTGAGTGTTGCTGGTTGAAAAGACACATTTGCCTATCTTGTTTGTTCCCAATGCAGGAAACATGAGGTCTTTTGGGGGGTCCAGTCTTGCATTATAAGTGGATTGCAAGGGTCTCAGAGCACATAGATGTGTTCTAAATGGTGACCAATATCTGAACTTGCAAGCTGATTTGATCTTTTGGGTCTAATGAGATACTTTAAAAAGAGTTTACTAAAATTTCCACTATCACACACCAGATTCCTTCAGTCTGTAACTGTGCATAATATTTGGAACCACCATTGCTGTTGGAGCTACTGCCTTATTTAGCTTACTATCAGTTCAGTTCAGTTTAGTCGCTCAGTTGGGTCCGACTCTTTACCGTCACATGGACTGCATGACATGAGGCTTCCCTGTCCATCACCAACTCCTGGAGTCTACTCAAACTCATGTCCATTGAGTCGGTGATGCCATCCAACCATCTCATGTTCTTTCTCCCCCTTCTCCTGACACTTTCAATCTTTCCCAGAATCAAGGTCTTTTCAAATGAGTCAATTCTTCACATCAGGTGACCAAAATATTGCAGTTTCAGTTTCAGCATCAGTCCTTCCAATGAATATTCAGGACTGATTTCTTTTAGGTTGTACTGGTTGGATCTCCTTGCTGTCCTAGGGACTCTCAAGAGTCTTCTCCAACACCACAGTTCAAAAGCATCAATTCTTTGGTACTCAAATTTCTTTGTGCTCCAACTCTCACATCCATACAAGGTGACTGAAAAAAACATCCCTTTGACTAGATGGAACTTTGTTGGCAGAGTAATGTCTCTGCTTTCTAATATGCTGTCTAGGTTTGTCATAGTTTTTCTTCCAAGGAGCAAGCATTTTTTTTAAATTTCATGGCTGCAGTCACCATCTGCAGTGATTTTGGAGTCCCCCACCCCAAAAAAATGTCTGCCACTGTTTCCATTGTTTTCCCGTCTATTTTCCATGAAGTGATGGGACCAGATGCCATGATGTTAGTCTTCTGAATGTTCAATTTTAAGCTAACCTTTTCTCTCTCCTCTTTCACTTTATCAAGAGGCTCTTTAGTTCTTTCCTGCTTTCTGCCATAAGTGTGGTGTCATCTGCTTATCTGAGGTTATTGATATTTCTCCCAGCAATCCTGATTCCAGCTTGTGCTTCATCCAGTCCAGCATTTCTCATGATGTACTCTGCATATAAGATAAATAAACAGGGTGAAAATATACAGCTTTGACATACTCCTTTCCTGATTTGGAACCAGTCTGTTGTTCCATGTCCAGTTCTATCTGTTGCTTCTTGACGTGCATAAAGATTGCTCAGGAGGCAGGTAAGGTGGTCTGCTATTCCCATCTCTTGAAGAATTTTTCAGTTTGTTGTGATCCACACAGTCAAAGGCTTTGGCATAGTCAATAAAGCAGAAGTAGATGTTTTTCTGGAACTTTCTTGCTTTTTAGATGATCCAACAAATGTTGGCAATTTGATCTCTGGTTCCTCTGCCTTTTCTAAAAAGCTTGAACATCTGGAAGTTCATAGTTCTTTTACTGTTGAAGCCTGGCTTGGAGAATTTTGAGCATTACTTTGCCAGCATGTTAGATGAGTGCAATTGTGGGATAGTTTGAGCATTCTTTGGCATTGTCTTTCTTTGCGGTTGGAATGAAAACTGATCATTTCCAGTTCTGTGGCCACTGCTGAGTTTTCCAAATTTGCTGGCATATTGAGTGCAGCACTTTCACAGCATCATCTTTTAGGATTTGAAATAGCTTAACCTCCACTAACTTTGTTTGCAGGGAGGTTTCTTAAGGCTCACTTGACTTCACATTCCAGGATTTCTGGCTCTAGGTGAGTGATCACACCATCGTTGTTATCTGGGTCATTCAGATCTTTTTTGTTTAGTTATTCTGTGTATTCTTGCTATCTCTTGTTAATACCTTCTGATTCTGTTAGGTCCATGCCTTTTCTGTCCTTTATTGAGCCCATCTTTGCAGGAAATGTTCCCTTGGTATCTCTAATTTTCTTGAAGGGATCTCTAGCCTTTCCCATTCTATTGTTTTTCCTCTATTGGTTTGCATTGATCACTGAGGAAGGCTTTCTTATCTCTCCTTGCTATTCTTTAGAACTCTGCATTCAAATGGGTGTATCTTTCCTTTTCTCTTTTGCTTTTTGCTTCTCTTCTTTTCACAGCTGTTTGTAAGGCCTCCTCAGACAGCCATTTTGCTTTTTTTGCATTTCTTTTTCTGGGGATGGTCTTGCTCCCTGTCTCCTGTACAGTGTCACAAACCTCCGTCCATAGTTCTTTAGGTACTCTGTCTATCAGATCTAATCCCTTGAATTTATTTGTCACTACCATTGTATAATTGTAAGGGATTTAATTTAGGTCATACCTGAATGGTCCAGTGGTTTTCCCCACTTTCTTCAATTTCAGTCTGAATTTGGCAATAAGGAGTTAATGATCTGAGCCACAGTCATCTTCCAGTCTTTTTTTGCTGACTGTATAGTGCTTCTCCACCTTTGGCCTAAAAGAATATAATCAATCTGATTTTGGTATTGATCATCTGGTGATGTTCATGTGTAGAGTCTTCTCTTGTGTTGTTGTAAGGTGTTTGCTGTGACCAAAAAAGATGGCCTTTTCATTACAGGGTACTGGAATGCAAAAGTAGGAAGTCAAGAGATACCTGGTATAACAGACAAATTTGGCCTTGGAGTGCAAAATGAAGCAGGTCAAAGGCTGACATAGTTTTGCCGAGAAATGAATATTATTTGAGCATTACCAAATCCAGGAAAATATTCTTTCAAATATTCTTTCCTGGAAACTTCCTGATATCAGAGGGTTGGCCAAAAATTTCTTTCAGTTTTTAAGGAAAATGAAAGACACACTAATCAATTTCAAGAACTTTAGTTTTTCTACCTTCTGCCACTTTTCAGACAACTTCATAAATCCATGTTCTCAAAACTTTTTACCTGTTTGAACAAAGGACTCTTCCATATGCCTTATATATCCTTCCAGTGAATTTAAAACTTTTCCCTAAAGAGTACTTTGTAAGACTGAAATGAATGAAAATCTGAAGGTGCAATGTCTGGTGAAATATAGCAGATGAATCAAATTTTTCCTTTGCCTGATCATCAAAGAAATGTGGTCTTATGGTATCCTGATGGAATATTATGAGTTTTGTGTTGACTAATTCTTTTCATTGAGTGATGCTTTCAGTTGCTTTAATTAGGAACAGTACTTGTTGGAATAAATTGTTTTTTCAAAAAGAGCCCATAAGAGTCCTCCCATCCAGGCCCACTATATCACCTTTTTTGGTTGAAGACTGGCCTTTGGTGTGGTTTGTGTTGGTTCATTTCACTTGCCCTATAATCTCTTCCATTCCACATTATTGTATAATATTACTTTTCATCACCCATCACAGTTTGCTTTAAAAACAAGTTTTCATTATCTTGAAGTGGAGAGGCTTCCCAGGTGTCACTACTGATAAAGAATTCACCTGCCTATGCAAGAGACATGAGACATGGTTTCAGTCCCTGGTTTGGGACAATCCCCTGTTGCAGGAAATGGCAGCCTACTCCAGTATTCTTGCCTGGAGAATTCCATGAACAGAAGAGCCTAGTGGGCTATGGTCCATAGGGTTACAGAGAGTTGGACACGACTGAAGTGAATTAGCAAGTGCACATGAGTAGAGAGTCCCATGTGGAAATAAGATCAAGAAAATTTTTTGTCACTTAGCTAATGTGGAACCCATACATCAAAGGGATTCACACAACTAAGCTGGTGCAAATGATTTTCTATGCATAATTTGGCTATTTTGAGTATGTCAGTGGTCTCCCTCATGGTATAATGTTGATTGTTCTCAATTAATGACTTGATTTGATTTCGATCAGCTTCAACAGGTGTGCTCGACCATGGAGCATCATCCACTAAGACATCTCTAGCACGAAACTTCGCAAACCACTTTGAACATGTTCAATCAGTCACAGCAATTCTTCATACACTGTACAAATTGGGGTTTTTTGTTTTGTTTTTGTTTTTTTTTTGGCCATTTCAGTTGCATTTTTAACCTTTCTTGAAGTAATAAAGCATAATGTGCCGTAAATGTTGCTTTTCTCCTTCCATCTTCAAGATTAAAGTATTTACAGAAAAATTCACCAATTTTGATTTTTTTGAATGCACACTGATATGACATTTGTCACAATACAATCTAATAAAGTTGTTTTGAATGAAATTGAAGGCAACTAAGTGCTACTTGAGCCATCATATGGAAAAACTAATCAACCTTTTAGCCAATCCAGTAAAATAGCTAGTGCTATTGAAAGATGCAGGCTTGACATATGAAAGACTTGACAACTTGGTTTCCACCAGTTATCCAATCCATCCTGACCTGTATATATGACTCTCATTTCATGTGGATGAAACCCTCTATCACTGTCCTGTTTATTGTTGGAAGAGGTAAGATCTGTGTATTGAGTAGGTACCAAATGTTTTGGGTCATTGCCAACCCAAAAGGCATCATGTCACATAGAAGAGTCTAATAGTTGTATGCAAGGCACTCAGGAATAATTCTTGCTCATAGCCCAAATCTTAAAGTACCATGGCTATTCTGTAGCCCAATAATGAGAGATAATTCTCCAAAGGGCAGACCAACAATTTCCTCCTTAGATTCTCCCTGGTGTAATATTCATATCTACAGGGACATATGACTCAGACTTGAACCATTGACTTTTCTTACCCTTGGCCTACAAGGAATTTTGTTTAGCTTTTGCCAAGGTGTCCATTCTGGGTAGTTTATTGGTCATCTTCTGAGTAGGTTTTCAGAGATTATTCCTGGGATGCAAGAGTAAATTCTGTTGTCTCTGATAGCCTGATTGACTATTTGGATGCATTAATTTGACTTGAGTCATTATTTCTTCATCTGGGCACTCTTAAGCCTTCACTTAAAATCCAAGATGGAGTCATAATAGGCCTAAGGGAAGAGGTAGTTTGGCCCACTGGATTTCAAGTGTATATACTGGAAAATGAGAATTCATCTTGCATAGGTCACTGTATTATTATAGCTGTGAAGGCTGTTAAAACAAATAAAATGAAAAGAAGATGTCAGGCCCCAAATGGAGTCCTTTATACTAAGCCCCACATCACCAAACTGAGAGATTTATCTTAACTACAATTTTGGCTCCTCCAGAAATGGAATCTTAAGCCAGTAAATCAGGAATCACCTGGCCAGCACTGATTAAGTAATCCCCTGGATAGACCCCTGCCAGACACTAAAGGAAAATAACTTTGTGATAACCAGCCCACTTCTTTTCCAGTATAAATTCCGTGTTCCCATTCCCTTCTGCCTATTAAAAGTCTTTTATATGGTATAGCTTTCTAACTTAAATTGGATGCTGCTCAATTTGAATCAATTTGTGCTCAAATAAACTCTTAAAAGATTTAATATGCCTCAGATTTTCTTTTAACAAGACCTACTGCAGTAACCCTGAATAGGTCTTTACATTCTCTTCCTCCATGACCATGTCATTAGCCAGTGTGTTCATAACCAACGGTGCTTAGAGCATGAGCTTGATTCTTACATGACTGAGTGACTTCAAAGTCTTCAAATCCAGCAAAACCTACCTCAATCTGTAATATGCTAGTAGGATGAGCCTTTTTTACTTTCTCCAACTTTTGCCTAAGCATCTCTCTAATTTCTTTCTTTTTGTATGCATTGTAAGAACATATCTCAGTAAATATTAAGGTGACTAAACTGGTCTTGGTCACCAGAGATTTTTCTATCAATATGGCCACCAGCAGAAGGGAAGATTTTATTTTCTTGACAGTACAGGTGAATGAACAACAAGCACAATAAACTTTATTTAGTATTCCAAGACCACCACTCCCCATGGATGTGACCTATCAGGAGTCTCACCAACAGTGGTCAAAGACCGTTTGCCCTCACTGTTACTGAAGACGTCAGGGACCACGTCTGATTCTGCTCACCACAGCTGGCCAGATGATCTGCAGGACCCATCTGCCTTTATATTCACAAAGGCATCATGACCATATCTTTCCTTGTCTGCACAGAGACTCATGATGTGTCTCAGTGGTCTTCATTATTTATTTATTTTTTTATATATCTTCTCTCTGACTTGCTGAGCTTTTGAATTTGAGGGATGCTATACCTAATTAGTGGAGAAGGCAATGGCAACCCACTCCAGTATTCTTGCCTGGAGAATCCCAGGGACAGGGGAGCCTGGTGGGTTGCCATTTTTGGGGTCGCACAGAGTTGGACATGACTGAAGTGACTTAGCAGCAGCAGCATACCTAATTAGATGTGGAGAAAATGTAGAACATTTACATTACCACAGACAGTTTTCTCTTTCCTTGTCCAAGTTAATGCCATAAATATTTATTTTACACTTCTATTTCTGTCACAACACATTAATTGTATTATTAAATGTTCTATTTACTAAATGTGCTATTAAATTGTACTATTAAATGATAACCCATTGTCAAAATGCTTTCCAAAATGATTATAATGCTGTATATTCCACACATCTATATTATTCTGAATTATTCTGAATCCTCACCCATTTTTTTTATTGCCAATTCTTTTTATTTTAGTCATTTCAGTTTGTGCTGGTATCTCATTGCAGTTTTAGTTGGCATTTCTTGGATGACTATATGACACAGTGTTTCATGTGATTATTGGGCATTCATATGTCTCTATTTTTAAAGGGTCTGTTCCAATCTTTTGCAAAGTTTAATGGGGTTATTTGTCTTTTTTATTATGTACTTACAGGAATTCTTAATATAAACTATATACAAGCCTTTTGCTATGTTTTGTCCCAGTACATGTCTAGCTTAATGTTTTCTTGATATCTTTCAAAGAGTCAAGTTTCTAATTTGATGAAGTACAGTTTATAATGTTTTCTTTGATGTATAATTCTACTTGTACCCTATCTATCCTAAATTTGTGAAACTTTCTTGGAAATGTTCTTTAAAAGTTTATAAATTTTAGCTTTTATGTGTATGCATATGATTGATTTTGAGTAATTTGTAGCACTTTGTAAGTTCAAGATCAAGGTTTATGTTTCCCCATATATCATAGAGATCCAGTTCTAGACCCATTTGTTAAATAAGACCCCTTCCCTCATTGAATTGCATTGGTACAATCACTGTAAAACAATCCATCACATACTTTGTGTTCCATTGATCTACATATATATATATATATATCCCTATACCAATACCAGCTCTCCTTATCCTAATGCACAAAATCATATAGAATGTATCTTTATGTTAAGTACTTCTGTCTCAAGATACGTTTGAGTATTTTATATCTTTGCATTTCTATATATAACTTTAGATCAACTTTTCCATTTCTACCCAACCCAGGGGGGGAAAATTCTGCTGAAGTTTTTTTAAAAAGTCTAGAAATGAATTTATGGAGGATTAAATAGTATTCATAATGTGATTTTTGAACCAGGAATACCTTTTTTCCCCATTTATTTACTTGTCTTCAATTGCTAAAGTTAAACCCTAAGTAGTTCATGTTTTTGAATGTTGTTGTAAATGGCATACATTTTTTTTAAGTTCAATTTTCAGTGTTCTTTGCAAGCATATAGAAATAAAATTAAATCATGAAAGCTGTTGATTCTTTCCATAGTCAGCTTAGCATTACTTTGAATGACTGGTTTGTATTTTGGAAGATACTTGCAAAATGTCTAAATCAAAGTTAACAAGTAACCAGTGAATATCTGAAAAAGAATGTGCTTATGAGTATCTGAAAAGAATATTGTTTTATTCCAGCATCAGATAAACATTTCAGTATTTTTTAATATATATCATTAGATGCACAAAGAAAGATTGCAAGATATAATAAATATTGAAGAGGCACTTGATAAAAATTTGGATGACTAAGAGTATTAATAAAAGAATGTTCTTTGATTACTCAGATTTCTCAATGATCAACCACAATTACCTATTTTGCAAAGTTCTGGCTTCCAGTCCCATGATGGAATTCCACTTTTTAATTACATGCCATAAAACTTCAATTTCTAAGCCTGGTCTTTAGTTTAGATTTTCATTATATGTTGCTCTCCACTCTAGGCCCTCTCTTTGATTCTGAGGTTTAGATATTATGCTATCACCTGCAAATTCCAGAGAGGCCTGGCGGACTGCAGTCCATGGGGTCACAAAGAGTCAGACACAACTGAGCACACACAAATGTGTAATTGATTTTCATTTTATTTTCTCCAGTACTAATACTTAATGTGTGTTTAATCTTCCATCTTCATTAAATTATCTTGATATTTTCCATTAAAATATTCATTTTGTGAAACATAGAACATTCTTCTTTATTTTTTTTCCATTTATTTTTATTAGTTGGAGGCTAATTACTTTATATTATTGTAGTGGTTTTTGCCATACATTGACATGAATCAGCCATGGATTTACATGTGTTCCCCATCCCGATCCCCCCTGCCACCCCCCTCCCCATCCCATCCCTCTGGGTCTTCCCAGTGCACCAGCCCTGAGCACTTGTCTCATGCATCCAACCAAAGCAGCCCATTGTCTTCGAAACGAGGTAGGGCAAAATATAAAAGATAAAGAGAGAGACAAAAGAGCTAGGGACGGAGACCCGTCCCGGGAAGGGAGTCGTAATAGAGGAAGTTTCCAAACACATTCTTCTTAATAATGAAACATGAAAATGAAAAAAGAAAGACTATCATCTGATTCCTCTAAATACTAAGCAATATTGTACAGGAATAGAGTTTGGGATACATTTTAATAATATGCCATTAGTGTACCTGAGTGCCTTATTTTAATCTTACGGAGGACATTACATGAGTATCCAGGTATAAAAAAATTCAGTAATAAATTGTTATTCTATAAACATATGATAATTTAACTTGTTTTAGAGGTAAAAATACATCTCCTTATAGTTACTTTCACAGCATAGTACTCAAAATATTTATATAAAGAAAAAATATATTTATACACACACACATGCATATATAAAACAAACAGTTAACACCCACACATTGTGCCTTCACATGTTTGCTGAGGCTTAGGGTGAGGGAAAGTTTTATACATAAACTCTTAAATCACAAAAGATAATTGACATTTCTCTGATCTAACAATATCACAATAATGAAGAATTAAAAAAGAATGATATCTTGAGATTTTATAAGATGGATAAGTACTTATGATGTAATAAGTGAGAAAAGTCTCAAAATGTACCATTCATACATTTATGAATACCAAGAATATCAAAATAAATTGCATTCAATTTTTAACAAAATTCTTGAGCCTAAAATCATGAATAACTCCATTACCATCTTTTTTCTGTATCAAAATATTTAAGTTTAGATGAATGGTGTTAAAAATTAATTACAAGAAGAAGTAAAAATTATACTGTGATTGTAGTTAACTTAGAGACATACATTAGTATACCATGACAATAAATAAAACGGTTTCTTGGAAAAATTCCTTTTATTCAACTTGATTACATTTCCTTCTAGACCTGTCTTTTTAAACAATGCTGTGATCCCACTACTTGTCTTCTGGTTGGAGAAGCAGATTGTGGCAGTGGACCATGTTGTAATAGAAAAACTTGCAAGGTAAGTTTTCCAAATATTGCTTTATTTCCTTTCATTAACATTTTGTGTTTTATGGGTTAATTTTTTAGCTTTTCTTCAGGTTATTTTTATTTATCTTTCATTTTTATTTATCTTTCATAAATATATTTATGTACTTGATTTATACAAAGTTGATTTCAGAATTGAGAGGAGATCTTTATGTTTTTTTCAACCAACTTTTTAGCTCTGCCTCCCACTGTATTGTTTCAGTCTCTACTCAAGACCCATCCTGTTGATTCCTTTAATAATAATGCCAGATAATTTGAGCACTATGAGTTCCACTTGCTTGTGCATGAATGTTATTGTCGTTCAGTCTCTCAGTCTTGTCTGACCTTTTGTGCCCCTGGACTGCAGCACACCAAGCTTCTCTGCCCTTCATCTTCTCCTAGAGCAGGCTCAAATTCATGTCCCTTGAGGTGGTAATGCCATCCAACGCTCTCATCTTCTGTTGTCCCCTTCTCCTCCTGCCTTCAGTCTTTCCCAGCATCAGGGTCTTTACCAATGAGTCAGCTCTTCTCATCAGGTGGCCAAAGTATTGGAGCTTCAGCTTCAGCATCAGTCCTTCCAGTGTATATTCAGGACTGATTTTCTTTGTGATTGACTGGGTTGATCTCCTTGCTGTCCAACACTGATGAAAGAAATCAAAGAGGACACAAATAGATGGAGAAACATACCGTGTTCATGGATTGGAAGAATCAATATTGTCAAAATGGCTATTCTACCCAAAGCAATCTATAGAGGGTGCCCACTCTCACAGCTGCTATTCAACATAGTTTTGGAAGTGTTGGCCACAGCAATCAGGGCAGAAAAAGAAGCAAAAGGAATCCAGATAGGAAAAGAAGAAATGAAACTCTCACTGTTTGCAGATGACATGATCCTCTACATAGAAAACCCTAAAGACTCTACCAGAAAATTACTAGAGCTAATCAATGGATATAGTAAAGTGGCAGGATATAAAATTAACACACAGAAATCTCTTGCATTCCTATACACTAACAATGAGAAAACAGAAAGAGAAATTAAGGAAACAATACCATTCATTCACCATTGCAACAAAAAGAATAAAATACTTAGGAGTATATCTACCTAAAGAAACATATCTAATACTGAAGATTAGCTTTGTCAAGACACTGTAAGTGACTCACTGAATCCTTGACTTCCCTTGGGAAGTTTTCCTTTCAATTTTCCTTCATAGCCACCTCTGAAAGGAGGCTGGGTAAGATCTCTGTTATAGGGATTGCTTCATTTTAACAATTCATCTATATTGTATTACTTTCAGTAGTCTGTGACAAATATAAATGCTGATAGATGAAAGGTTTTGTTGTCAGTTTTGTTTTTTCACTGTCAATAAAATATCTTCTAACATCATTTTACTCTGTTCTCTGCATGTTCATTTTCACTCATTTCTTAAAGCCAACATTCATTTGTTTCAAGGCACATTAATATAGAGGCCAGCCTAGGGTTTCCACTTCTTAGCGATAAACCTTTTCCTCTTTCCTTCCCAGACCTCTCATCTTGCTCTTTGTCTCCAAATCAGATGGACTGAGCAGTAAGATTTTTTGAAATAGTCCATTGCCCTCTGTGCATGCTAAGCCACTTTAGTCTCTGCACCCATATTGTTGCCCTCTTCCAGGGGATCTTCCCAACCCAGGGACCAAACTTGTGTCCCTCATGTCTCCTGCATTGACAGGTGGGTTCTTTACCACAACTGCCACCTGTGAAGCCGCTCATTGCCCTATACCTACATCTTAAAGGATATTTCTTTACAAGAGAGATAGCTGCCACATTTGATCAATTAAAAATTCATAGTATAAGCTGCCAGGGAGGGCTTCGGAGTAATAGCTATGAATTCTGTAAAGAAGTTCCCAGCTAAAGCTTGTAATTCCAGCTGTCCTCTCGTTTTTATTTTATTTTATTTTATTTTTAGCATTCAGGACGACATTTATTGGTCTGTAGAACGTAGCCTTGGGCAGCCTTTTCACTTTTCACACGAGGTAAACTGCGACTCAGTTCTAGTTCTGGGAATGTGCCCAGGATCTGCTTACTATATGCCCAGGATCTTTTCTTCTCACTCTCAAAGCATGCTTTAATGTCCTACGTTAGTGCCTGTTAACTTTCTTACCTCTTATAGCACAGAATCTAGCTTTTGCTGTCATTTCAAGAGTCACAAGTGGCTCTTTTACTAGTGACCATAAACTTTAAAGGCTTTTATTTTCCTCCTCTGTCTACTTTCCATTAGACTTTTCCACTGACTTTGGTCTGAAATTTAATGACTTGATCCAGTTTTTTTCTTGTAAATTTTTGTTTTAGGTGGACCAAGTACAAGTGCAGTGATATGGAAGGCAAAGAGTTTAATCTGCTGTTTTTCTCTGACATACAATGAGGATTAACATGTTTTTAGCCAGTACTCCAACATTCCTATCTGAAATTCAAGAAACTGTGATTGGTACTTGCTGTTGTTTTTCAGTCCCTGAGTCATGGGTGACTCTTTGTGACCCCACGGACTGCTGCCCACCAGGCTTCCCTGTCCTACACTATCTCCTGGAGCTTGCTCAAACTCACGTCCATCGAGTCAATGGTGCCATCCAACCATCTCATCCTCTGTCACCCCCTTCTTCTCCTGCCTTCAATCTTTCCCAGCATTCGAGTCTTTTCCAATGAGTCAACTCCGAGCATCATGTGGCCAAATATTGGAGCTTCAGCTTCAACATCAATCCTTCCAATGACTATTCAGGGTTGATTTACTTTAGTACTGACTGCATTGATCTCCTTCCTGTCCAAGGACTCTCAAGAGTCTTCTCCAGCTCCACAGTTCAAAAGCATTAATCCTTCAATGTTCAGCTTTCTTTATGGTCCAACTCTCACATCCAAACATGACTACTAGAAAAACCATAACTTTGACTATACAGAGCTTAGCTGGCAAAGCAATATGCATACCAATTATTGTGGATCAGTTGTATCTTGATAATAAAGAGACAAGCAAAGAATAAGAAACAAACACTCAGGAAGCTTACATTAACACATGAGTCTAGCGTCATGCTTAAGTGAATATTTGTTTAAATAGAAAAAAACAGGATTATTGTTCTATACAATATTTGGGTATACTTGCCTTTTTGTTGGCAGTTCTCAGACAAGCTTTTCCTGTATGCAGTACAGATAGCTCATTGTAGTTCCTGGCTTTTCTAGTCCATACTATATGGCATTTAAGAAGAGCAGAGCGATCCCCTTTCCCAATACCCATCTCTAACCCTGGAAGTGGCAAAAGCCCTGACGGACCATTACATTCTAAGTTAAATTTCCCACAACTGTGTCTAGGGAGACGTGTTCTGATTGTCATCCTGAGTCAGAAGCAGTCTCATAGTAAAAGTGGAGTTAGTCCCATAAAGAAAATCAGTTAAAGTGCAAAAAGGACAAGGATATCCACTAAGAACTATTTTCAGTTCAGTTCAGTTCACTCAGTCATATCTGACTCTTTGCGACACCATGGACTGCAGCATGCCAGGCCTCACTGTCCATCACCAACTCCCAGAGTCCACCCAAACTCATGTCCACTGAGTCAGTGATTCCATCCAACCATCTCATCCTCTGTCATCCCCTTCTCCACCTGCTCTCAATCTTTCCCAGCATCAGGAGCTTTTCCAATAAGTTAGTACTTCGCATCAGGTGGCCAAAGTATTGGAGTTTCAGCTTCAACATCAGTCCTTCTAATGAACACTCAGAACTGATCTCCTTTAGCATGGACTGGTTGGATCTACTTGAAGTCCAAGGGACTCTGAAGAGTCTTCTCCAATGCCACAGTTCAAAAGCATCAATTCTTCAGTGCTCAGCTTTCTTTACAGTCCAACTCTTACATCTATACATGTATATTGGAAAAACCATAGTGTTGATTTGATTAGACAGACCTTTGTTGGCAAAGTAATGTCTCTGCTTTTTAATATGCTTTCTAGGTTGGTCATAACTTTCCTTCCAAGGAGTAAGCATCTTTTAATTTCATGGCTGCAATCACCATCTGCAGTGATTTTGGAGCAAAAAAAAAAAATAAAGACAGCCACTGTTTCCCTACCTATTTGCCATGAAGTGTTGGAAGCAGATGCCATGATCTTATTTTCCCAAATGTTGAGCTTTAAACCAAATTTTTCACTCTCCTCTCTCACTTTCATCAAGAGGCTCTTTAGTTCCTCTTCACTTTCCGCCATAAGGGTGGTGTCATCTGCATATCTGATGTTATTCATATTTCTCCCAGCAATCTTGATTCCAGCTTGTGCTTCATCCAGCCCAGCATTTCTCATGAGGTACTATGCATGTAATTAAAATAAGCACAGTGACAATACACAGCCATGATATGCTCTTTCCCCTATTTGGAATCAGTCTATTGTTCCATGTCCAGTTCTAACTGTTGTTTCCTGACCTGCATACAGGTTTCTCAAGAGGCAGGTCAGGTGGTCTGATATTCCTGTTTCTTTCAGTATTTTCCACAGTTTATTGTGATCCCCACAGTCAAAGGCTCTGACATAGTCAATAAAGCAGAAATAGATGTTTTTCTAGAGCTTTCTTGCTTTTTCAATGATGCAACAGATGTTGGCAATTTGAACTGTGGCTCCTCTGCCTTTTCTAAAACCAGCTTGAACATATGGAAGTTCATGGTTCATGTATTGCTGAAGCCTCACTTGGAGATTTTGAGCATTATTTTGCTAGCATGTGAGATGAGTGCAATTGTGTGGTAGTTTGAGCATTCTTTGGCACTGCCATTCTTAGGGACTGGAATGAAAACTGACCTTTTCCAGTCCTGTGGCCACTGAGGAGTTTTCCAAATTTACTGGCATATTGAGTGCAGCACTTTCACAGCATCATCTTTTGGGATTTGAAATAGCACAACTGGAATTCCATCACTTCCACTAGCTTTGTTTGTAGTGATGCTTCCTAAGGCCCACATGACTTCACATTCCAGGATATCTGACTCTGTGTGAGTGATCACACCATCGTGGTTATCTGGGTCATGAAGATCTTTTTTGTACAGTTCTTCTGTGTAGTCCTGCTACCTCTTTTTAATATCTTCTGCTTCTGGTAGGTCCATACCACTTCTGTCCTTTACTGAGACCGTCTTTGCATGAAATGTTCCCTTGGTATCTCTGATTTTCTTGAAGAGATCTCTAATCTCATGGGAAACCAATCTATTATTTCCTCTATTTCTTTGCACTGATCACTGAGAAAGGAAAAGGCTTTCTTATCTCTCCTTGGTATCCTTTGGAACTCTGCATTCAAATGGGTATATCTTTCCTTTTCTCCTTTGCTTTTTGCTCATCTTTTCACAGCTATTTGTAAGGCCTTCTCAGACAGCCATTTTGCTTTTTTTTTTGGGGGGGGATGGTCTTGTTTCCTGTCTCCTGTACAGTATTACAAATCTCCATCCATAGTTCATCAGGCAGTCTGTCTATCAGATCTGGTCCCTTAAATCTATTTGTCACTTCCACTGTATAATCATAAGGGATTTGATTTAGGTCATACCTGGATGGTCTAATTGTTTCCCTCACTTTCTTCAATTTCAGTCTGAATTTGACAATAAGGAGTTCATGATCACAGCCACAGTCAGCTCCTGGTCTTGTTTTTGCTGACTGTATAGAGCTTCTTTATACCACTGGTTTTTCCAGTGGTCATGTATGGATGTGAGAGTTGGATCATAAAGAAAGCTGAGCGCCAAAGAATTGATGCTTTTGAACTGTGGTGTTGGAGAAGAATCTTGAGAGTGTCTTGGACTGCAAGGAGATCCAACCAGTCCATCCTAAAGGAGATCAGCCCTGGGTGTTCATTGGAAGGACTGATGTTGGAGCTGAAACTCCAATACTTTGGCCACCTCATGTGAAGAACTGACTCATTTGAAAAGCCCCTGCTGCTGGGAAAGATTGAGGGCAGGAGGAGAAGGGGACAACAGAGGATGAGATGGTTGGATGGCATCACCGACTCAATGGACATGGGTTTGGATGGACTCTGGGAGCTGGTGATGGATAGGTAGGCCTGGCGTGCTGCGGTTCATGAGGTTGCAAAGAGTCGGACACAACTGAGTGACTGAGTTGAACTGAACTGATAGAGCTTTGGCTGTAAAGAATATAATCAATCTGATTTTGGTGTTGGCCATCTGGTGATGTCTATGTGCAGAGGCTTCTCTAGTGTTGTTTGAAGAGGGTGGAGCTATGACCAGTGCGTTCTCTTGGCAAAACTCTATTAGCCTTTGCCCTGCTTCATTCTGTACTCCAAAGCCAAATTCGCCTGTTACTCCAGATGCTTCTTGACTTCCTACTTTTGCATTCCAGTCCCTTATAATGAAAAGGACATCTTTTTTGGGTGTTAGTTCTGAAAGATCTTGTATTTCTTCATAGAACCGTTCAACTTCAGCTTCTTCAGCATTACTGGTTGGTATGGTTTGCCTTGGAAACGAACAGAGATCATTCTGTCATTTTTGAGAGTGCATCCAAGTACTGCATTTTGGACGCTTTTGTTGACTATGATGGCTACTCCATTTCTTCTAAGGGATTCATGCCCACAGTAGTAGATGTAATGGTCATCTGAGTTAAATTCACCCATTCCAGTCCATTTTAGTTCGCTGATTCCTAGAATGTCAATGTTTACTCTTGCCATCTTCTGTTTGATCACTTCCAAATTGTCTTAATTCATGGACCTAACATTCAGGTTCCTATGCAATATTGCTCTTTATAGCATCAGACCTTGCATCTATCACTAGTCACATCCATGATGAGGTTTTGTTTTTGCTTTGGCTCCATCCCTTCATTATTTCTGGAGTTACTTCTCCACTGATCTCCAGTAGCATATTGGGCACCTACCAACCTGGGGAGTTCATCTTATTGTCTTATCAATTTACCTTTTCATACTGTTCATGGTGTTCTCAAGGCAAGAATACTGAAGTGGTTTGCCATTCCCTTCTCCAGTGGATCACATTCTGTCAGAATTCTCAACCGTGACTTGTCTTGGATGGCCCTACACAGCATGGCTTAGTTTCATTGAATTAGACAAGTCTGTGGTCCATGTGATCAAATTGGCTAGTTTTCTGTGATAGTGGCTTCAGTCTGTCTGCCTCTATCAGCACCTACTGTTTTACTGGGGTTTCTACTCAAGGCTGCTCCAGCAAGGCGCAGTCACTGTTCCTTACCTTGGAAATGGGGTATCTCCTCTCTGCTGCCACTCCTGACCTTGGACGTTGGGTAAAAAAGAAACATTTTAGAAATATGGTAAAGGTTAGCATCTGACTTATTTAAAATATTCAGGATTGCAATAGATTAGTCGCCAAAATAAAAAGTTGAGAAACAAATACACATAGTTTTATCTCAGATATTTTCTATTTATCTTGAAGTGAGTATTCTGGATAACCAAAGCATTGTAACTAGAACATTCTCTAGGGCCATTTTTAAATAGAAGTTCAAGTCACATAGTGAAACTTTAGCCATTTTCAAGTGCATTTAGTGCGTTGAGTAGCACTTAGGGCATTCGCAGTATTGTGCAGCCACTGCTTTGACCTGGTTCCACAGCTGCTTCCTCACCCAAACAGGAGACCCCGACCCGTGACGCACCTGCTCTCCTCTCTCCCTTGCCCTCAGTTCCTGGCAGCCAGCACTGCATTCGGTCTCCATGGATTTCCCTACTCTGAACATTTCATAGAACTGGACCCATACAGTGGGAACCCTTGCATTTGGTTTCTTCACTAAATACAGTGTTTCCAAGTTGCAGTCACCTTGTAGCATGCATCAGTACTCCATTCCTTTATGCAGCTGAACATATTCCATTGTCCATACCAGTTTGTTTACACATTAGTAGGCATTTGGGTTCTTTCCAAACTCTTTCACTTAAACTTCTTATTTTGTATTGAGGTATAGGTGGTTAACGATGTTATTATAGTTTCAGGTGAACAGGGAAGGGACTTAGCCATACATATACATGTATCCATTCTCCCTGAAAATGCCCCTCCCATCTAGGCTGCCATATAACATTGAGCAGAGTTCCATGTGCTACACAGTAGGTTCTTGTTGGTTTTCCATTTTAAATATAACAGAGTGTACATGGCCATCTGAAACTTCCTAACAATCCCTTCCCCTCAGTTCTCCTGCTGGCAACCATACATTCATTATTTAAATCTTTGAGTCTCTCTGTTTTGTAAGTTCATATGTATTGTTAGATGAACTTGTTAGATTCAACATATAAAGACTGTCATACAATATTTTTCCTTCTCTGTTTGACTTACTTCACTTAGTATGACAATCTCTAGGTTCATGATGTTGTGACAAATGACATTATTTAATTATTTTTAATGGTTGAGTAATATTCTGTTGTATATATGTACCACAATCTTCTTTATCCTTTCCTCTACTGAAGGACATTCAGGCTGATTTTATGTCTCGGGTATTATAAATGGTTCCATTAGGAACATTGGGATGCATGTTTCCTTTTGGGTAATATTTTTGTGCAGATATATTCCCAGGAGTGGGATTGCAGGGTCATATGACTGATTTTTGAGGAACTTGCATACTGTTCTCCATAGTGGCTGTACTAATTTAAATTCCCACCAACAGTGTAGAAGGGTTCCTTTCTCTCCACACCCTCTCCAGCATTTACTGTTTGTGGATTTTTTGATGACAGACATTCTGGCTGGTGTGAGGTGATATCTCATTGCAATTTTGATTTGCATTTCTCTAGTAATCAGCGATGTTGAATATCTTTTAATGTGCCTCTTGGTCATCTGTATGTCTTCTTTTGAGAAATGTCAATTTAGGTCTTCTGTGCATTTGTTGATTGTGTGTTTATTTTGATGCTGTTATGGGTCATGTACTCTTTGTAAATTTTGGAGACTAATCCATTATCAGTTACATCATTTGGAAATATTTTCTCTCAGTCTGTGGATTTTCTTTTAGTTTTGCATATAAGCCCTTTACTGTGCAAAATGTTTTCAGTTTAACAGGCCCCACTGTATAATTTTTTGTTTTTAATTTCGATTATTCTGGGAGACTGATCAAAAAAGATATTGTTGCAATTTATGACTTTGGCTGTGTGGATCACAACAAACTCTAGAAGATTCTTAAAGGGATGGAAATATTAGACCACCATACCTGCTCCCTGAGAAATCTGTATGCAGGTCAACAAGCAACAATTAGAACCAGACATGGAACAACAGACTGGTAAACAAATGAGAAAGGAGTATATTAAGTATATTGTTATCCTGCTTATTTAACTTCTATGCAGAATACATCATGTGAAATGCCAGGCTGGATGAAGCACCAGCTGGAATCAAGATTGCCAGGAGAAATATCAATAACCTCAGATATGCAGATGACATTTCTCTTATGGCAGAAAGTGAAGAACTAAAGAGCCTCTTGATGAAGGTGAAAGAGAATAGTGAAAATGCTGGCTTAAAACTCAACATTCAAAAAACAAAAATCATGGCATCTGGTCCCATCACTTCATGGCAAATAGATGGGGAAACAATGGAAACAGTGACAGACTTTATTTTTGGGGACTCCAAAGTCACTGCAGATGGTGGCTGTAGCCATGATTTAAAAAAAAAAAAAATCTTACTCCTTGGAAGAAAAGCTATGACCAACCTAGATAACATATTAAAAATCAGATATATTAATTTGCTGACAAAGGTCTGTACAGTAAAAGCTATGGCTTTTCCAGTAATTGTGTAAGGATGTGAGAGTTGGACTATAAAGAAGGCCGAGCACTAAAGAATTGATGCTTTTGAAATGTGGTGTTGGAGAAGACTCTTGAGAGACCCTTGGACTGCAAGAAGACCAAGCCATTCAATCCTAAAGGAAATCAATCCTGAATATTCATTGGAAGGACTGGTACCAAAGCTGAAATTCCAATACTTTGCCCACCTGATGCAGAGAACAGACTCATTGGAAAAGACTCTGATGCTGAGAAAGATTGAAGGCAGGAGGAAAGAGGACAACAGAGGATGAAATGGTTGGATGGCATCACCAACTCAATGGACATGAGTTTGAGGAAACTCCAGGAGTTGGTGATGGACAGGGAAGCCTGGCATGCTGTAGTCCATGGGGTCACAAAGAGTGGGATGTGACTGAGAGACTGAATAACAACAAATGTCTTAAAAGTGTTCTGCCTAAGTTTCCCTCTAGGAGTTTTTAGTGTCTGGTTTCACTACAGTGGATTAAGTATATATTTAATCAATTTTGAGTTTATTTTTGTGTACTTTGTTAAAGAATGATCTAATTTCATTTTTCTATGTAACTGTCAAGTTTTCCCAGTACCATTTGTTGAAAAGATTGTCTTCCCAACATTATGTAGTCTTGCCTTCTTTGCTATAGGTTAATTGACCATAGGTGCATGAGTTTATTTCATCCTGTTCCATTGATCTAGTTTTCTATTCTTTGCCAGTACCATACTGTTTTAGTTTAGTCAGGAATTCAGGAAACCTCTTTCCTACAGCTCCATTTTTCTTTATCAATATTGCTTTGGCAATTTGGGGTCATCTCTGTACAAATTTTGAGATTTTTTTTTGTTCTAGTTTTGTGAAAAATACCATTTTTAATTTGGTAGGGTTTGCATTGAATATGTAAATTGCCTTGCATAGTGTAGTCATTTTGATAATATTGATTCTTCCAATCTACAAATGTGTATGTCTTTCCATCTATTTGTGTCTTCTTTGATTTCTTTCATCTGCATCTTATAGTTTTTGGAATACAGGTCTTTTGTCTACTTAGGTTGGTTTATTCTTCAGCACTTTATTCTTTTTGATGTGATAATAAAGGGAATTGTTTCTTAAATTTCTCTTCCTGATATTTTCTTGTTAATGCAATAGATTTCTTGTGTATTAATTTTGTAACCTTCAAGTTTAAAGATTCATTGATGGGTTCTAGTAGTTTTCTGGCAGCATCTTTAGAATTGTCTATATATAAAATCATATCATCTGCAAACAGTGACATTTTAACTACTTCTTTTCTAGTTTGGATTCCCTTTACTTCTTTTTCTTCTCTGATTGCTGTTGCCAGGACTTCCAAAACTATGTTGAATAAAAGTGGCAAGAGTGGACATACTTGTCTTGTTCTTGATCTTAGAAGAAATGTTTTCAGCTTCTCAGCTTTGAATATGATGTTAGCTGTAGGCTTGTCATATATGGCCTTTATTATGCTGAGATATGTTCCCTCTATGCCCACTTTCTGGAGAGTTTTTGTCATAAATGGGTGCTGAATTCTGTCAAAAGTTTTTTTTCTGTATCCATTGAACTGATTATATGGTTTTTATTCCTCAGTATGTTAATGTGGCCTATCACATTGATTGATTTGCAGATATTGAAAAATCTTTGTATCCCTGGGATGAATCCCACTTGATATTGGTGTATGATCTTTTTAATGTATTATTGAATTCAGATTGCTAGTATTTTCTTAAAAACCTTGCCTCTCTGTTCATTAGTGATATTGGCATGTAATTGTCTTTTATGTGTTATCAATGTCTGGTTTTTGGTATCAGGATGATGGTGGCCTCATAGAATGAGTTTGGATGTTTTCCTTCTTCTGCAGTATTTTGGAACAGTTTCAGAAGAATAGGTGTTAACTTTTCTCTCAATGTTTGATAGAATTTGCCTGTGAAGGTATCAGGTCCTGGGCTTTTGTTTGTTGTGGGTTTTTAAATCACAGTTTCAATTTCAGTTTCAACTTGCTTGTGATTGGTCTGTCCATCTTTTTATTTCTTCCTGGTTCAATCTTGGGAAGCTGTACCTTTCTAAAAATTTGTCCATTTTTACCAGCTTGCTCATTTTATTGCATAGAGTTGCTCATAGCAGTCTCTTATGATACTTTGTATTTCTGTGAAATCAATTTTAACTTTTCTTTTTTCATTCCTAATTTTATTGATTTGAATCTTCTCCATTTTTTTGCTTAATGGGTCTGGCTAAAGGTTTATCAATTTTGTGTATCTTTTGAAAGAACTGGCTTTTAGTTTCACTGATCTTTGTGATTGTCTTCCATGTCTCTATTTAATTTATTTGTGCTCTAATCTTTATGATTTCCTTCTGTTTACTCTTTTTTGGTCTTTTTTAGTTTCCTGTTTCAAATTATGAAAGCATGGCAATTCATTTAGAGGATACTTGGAAAACACAAAACAAGGTTGCATGTAGTACCACTACCTATTACAATTATTTTTAAGTAAATAAATTAAGATGCTTAGTTTTGAGTTTCAATATAAAACACTCAAAAATTAGTAAAGTGAATATACAGAGAAGTAGATGGGTATAGTAGACCTGAAAAGCACTGTGAGCCAGTTCAACATAATTAAGATTTATATAATTTTCTCACAACAAAAGAATACAAATTATTTTCAAGTTACCATAGACTGTATACTAAGAAACACTGGAACATATACAGGGACATAGAATAAAGTGCAAAACTTTCATAGTATAAATGTATTGAAATTATACAGAGCTTGTCATCACTGTGGAATTATGTTAGAAACCAATATCAAAAGTTATTTGAAAATAATCCTCATATTTTCAATTGAAATGTAACATTTACCAAGAGAAATCTTTGACTTAGCCATCAAAAGCCTCAATAAAGTTTTATTGAAAAAGAAAATACAGAGGGTGATTGCAGAGAAGAAAGCATTTAAATCAGAAATTAGAATCAAAATGAGAAGTTAATATAAAAGCTACTTTAAACAAAATCTCATGTATTTGAAAATTAAATGCCCTTTTTTAAATGATGGGTGTACCTAAGAAGCCATAACAAGGGAAATTAGAAAATATTTGTAATAGAATAAAAATGAAAAGAGAATTTGCCAGAATTTGTCACTTGCAGCCAAAGCTGTTCAATACAATTAAATATAAAGTCTAGAGTTAGGTATGAAAATAAATAATGGAAATTTGAACAGATCTGTAGTTTAGTTAATACTGTATCATTTGGTAATTTCTTGTTTGTTTGTTTGTTTTTTACAGCATAGTATTTCTTAATATTCTCAGAATTAGAAGTTGCAAATCTCATTCAAATTATTTTTTAAATCACCAAGATAAATTTTCTAGACTTTTACCAGTAGTACTAGATGCCAAAAGATATGGAACTGTATCAAAGTTTTGAGTGAATATAAATTAGAAATCTGACATTCCATTTGTACTAAGTCAAGTGAAATCAAAATGCCATAATTTTCTTTTAGCTAGGCAAAAATTATTACATTTTCTAAAATATATCTTAAACATGCTATATGTATATATATGTATACAAAAGCTTTTTTACTACACTTGATAAAAGCTTGAGAAAGAACATCAGAAACAAAACAACAACAAAAAAAAAACAAAGACAGAGAAGTTGGAAAACATACACTAAATGAAATGGGAGCACTGAATATGAAATAAAAAAGATGAAACAAACTAGACAAAAGTAAAATATCATCATATAGTCTAGTTGTTTTTAAACATTACTGATCATTAAAAACACATTTGGAACTTTGGAAAAGAATAGCAATACCTGGGTATCTGTATTTTTCAAAAAATTCCAAGAAAATTCTGTGATGCCTCTGGATTTTAAAAAGGGATTACAAGGTTTTCTATTAACTGGTAGCTTTAGTGATATAAAATTTTATTATTTTCTCTTGACCAATCATGATACAATGGTGTTAAGTGAATACTAGTCACATAATCACAATAGTAAAAGATGTCTATCAGTTTTCACAATCAATAGCTAACAAAAAATAAAAGAATTACATTTGCAAGCCATAATGGAAACATGATTAACCTAACAAAATAAAATAATTACATATAATTTGGGGAGTTAAGTAGAGTGATGTAGAAGTGGAAGTGTATACATGCATATGTTTTCATCTGCCCAGACTATGCCCTTTGGTTGGTGCATTTAATCAGTCTATAGTTAAGGTAATTATCAATATATATGATACCATTACCATTTTTTATATTGTTTTCAGTTTATTTTCTGTAGGTCTCCTCCTTCTCTTGTGTTTCCTGCCTAGAAAATTTCCTTTAGTATTTGTTGTAAAGCTGGTTTAATGGTGCTGAATTCTCTTAATATTTGCTTGTCTGGAAAGCTTTTGATGCCTCTATCAAATCTGAATAATGAAAGTCTTGCTGGGTAGAGTATTCTTGGTTGGAGGTTTTTACTTTTCATCACTTTAAATACATCATACTGTTCCCTTCTGGCTTGTAGAGTTTCTGTTGAGAAATCAGCTTATAACCGTTTCCTAGTATGTTATTTGTTGTTTTTTGCTTGTTGCTTCTAGTATTTTATCTTTGTCTTTAATTTTTGTCATTTTGATCACTATGTGCCTTGCTGTATTCTTACTTGGGATTTATCCTGCCTGAGACTCTCTGTGCTTCCTGGACTTGGTTGACTATTTCCTTTCCAATGTTAGGGAGTTTTCAGCTATCATTTCTTCAAATTTTTTTTCAGGTCCTTTCTCTTCTCTTTCTGGGACCCCTATAATACAAATGTTGATGCATTTAATGTTGTCCCAGAGGTCTCTTAGGCTGTCTTCATTTTTCTTTTTTTCATTCTTTTTTCTATATGCTGTTCTGCGGCAGTGATTTCCACCATTCTGTCCTCCGGTTCAATTATCCATTCTTCTGCATCAGTTATTCTGCTATTGATTCTTTCATCTCTCTCTCTCTCTTTTTTTTTTTTTTTGTTTGTTTTTTTGTTTTTTAGTGCTTCTAGCTCTTTGGTTAACATTTCTTTCATCGTCTTAATCTTTGCCTCCATTTTTTTTTCCAAGTCCTGGATCACCTTTTTCTGGAAAGTTGCCTATATCTCCACTTCGTTTGGTTGTTTTTTCTGGGATTTTATCTTGTCCCTTTATCTGGAACAAAACCCTCAGCTTTTTCATCCTGGTTAACTTTCTGTCATGTGATTTTTGTTCTAGCTGCTATGGGATTGTGGTTCTTCTTGTTTTTTGTCTGCCCCCTGGTGGATGAGGCTAAGAAGCCTATGTAAGCTTCCTGATGGAAGGGACTAGTGGTGGGGAAAATTGGGTCTTGTTCTGGTGAGCAGGGCTATGCTCACTAAAACTGCAATCCAATTATCCACTGATGAGTGGAGTTTTTTGACCAGCGGTGACCCAACCCTTGGGTGTATGGGCTCTATGATTGGGTTAATAGTGACCTCCAACAGGGCTCATGCCAAGGGCCCCTTCCAAGATTGCTGCTGCCAATGCCTCCGTCCCCACAGTGAGTGACTTCTGACCCACACGTCCACTCTGTGTGTGTGTGTGTGTGTGTGTGTGTGTGTGTGTGTGTGTTGTGTATGCCAGTGTTGGAGACATTCCAACTCTAGCAGGTAGGTCTGGTTCAGTCTCTTGTAGGGTCACTGATCTCCTTTCCCTTGGGTTTTGGTGCACACAAGATTTTTTTTTGTGCCCTCCAAAAGTGGAGTCTCTGCCTCCCCCAGTCCTGTGAAATCCCTGTAATCAAATCCCACTGCCCTTCAAAGTCAGATTCCCTGGGGACTCCCAGTCTCTTTGCCAAATCCCCAGCCTGGGAATCCTGAGCCTCAGCTCAGAACCTTCATCATAGTGGGAGAACTTCTTTGGTATTATTGTTCTCCAGATCGTGTGTTGCCCACCTACCAGGTATAGGATTTGATTTTATCATGTTTGTGCTCCTCCTACCATCTTGTTGTGGTTTCTTTTTTGTCTTTAGATGTAGATTATCTTTTTTGGTGGAATCCGGTGACCTCCTGTTCTTCAAAAGCTACTTGTGATTTTGGTGCTCTTGAAAGAGGAGATGTGTGTATGTCCTTCTACTCCACCATCTTGAACAGGAAAGCCCTCTAAATTTATAATTTTAGTGTTTTTTTGTTCCCCTTTCTCCTGTTGTTTTAGGTGTAAGGTTGGGTTGCTTTTTTGAGATTTTTCTTCTTTCTTGATGTAAGATTTTACTGTGATGAACTTCCCTCTTACAACTGCTTTTGCTGCATCTCATAGGTTTTTGACCATTGTGCTTTTGTTTCCATTTGCCTCCAGGTATTTTAAGTTCTTCATTGATGTATTGGTTGTTTGTCAGAATATTATTTAGCCATTACATGTTTGTGTTTTTTATAGTTTTATTTTCTTGTAGTTTATTTCTATTCTCACAGCCTTGTGATAAAAAAAAAAAGATGCTTGATGTGATTTTGATTTTCTTAAATATACTGGGCTTATCCTGTGGCCCAGCATATGGTCAATCCTGGAGAATGTTTCATGTTCATTTGAGAAGAATGTGTATTCTGCTTTTTTTGGATGGAATGCTCTATAACTATCAATTATGTCCAACTTCACCAGAACTTTTAAGTAAATTCATAACTTAAATTTAAATACTTGGTGGTGGTTTAGTCACTAAGTCATGTCTGATTCTTTGCCACCCCATAGACTATAGCCCATCAGGCTCCTCTGTCCGTGGGATTTTCCAGGCAAGACTACTGAAGTGGGTTGCCATTTCCTTTTCCAGGGGATCTTCTCCACCCAGGGATTGAACCTGGGTCTTTTGCATTGCAGGAGGATTTTTTTTCTTTTAACAACTGAGCCACCAGGGAAGTCTTTTTAAATACTTACAAATACAATAATAATGGAAATTGAAGTTACAATATTACTATTTAAACTATCATATTTTGTTTTTCTACTTCAAAAAGAATTATTTGGTTTCCTTTGTCTCACAGATACTTGCAAGAGGACATATGTGTAGGAAAAGCACCGATCTGTGTGATTTTGAAGAATATTGCAATGGAACTTCTGAGTTTTGTGTACCCCATGTGAAATCTGCTGATTTTGAATTTTGCAGTAATAAGACTACCTACTGCTTCGGTGGAAAATGCCAAGACACAGATATACAGTGTGCAGAGTTGTTTGGAAGATGTAATAGTTGTACTTTTTTTCTGTGGTTTATTTTTAAACTATATCTTTAAGTTAGTTACCTACCCTGTCACCATAATAATGATTATTGCTTAAATGTAAAATTTAGGGATAAATTAAAAATAAAATAAACTTTGACCTATATCAAGAAGTAAAATAGATGTAGTAAATATAAAACAAAAGAATAGGATAATAGTAAAATTTCAGGTGATTGGTGGAAATGGAGTAGACTATTAGAATTATAGATAAGGGAGCAAATGACTATTTTACTTGTTAGTAATTTCTGTAGGGTAATAATAGTTTTCTGTTCTCAAGGAGGTAGTTCTTAGTAACTGTTTCTCCTTCATACATAACCAGTGCAGTGCAGTGCTCAGCCACTCAATTATGTATGACTTTTTGCAACCATATAGACTGTAACCCACCCAGTTCCTCTGTCCACGAAATTTCCAAGGCAGGAATATTTAAGAGGGTTGTCATTTCATCTCCAGGGGAACTTCCTGACCCAGGGATCAAACAAATGTCTCCTGCACTGCGTGGATTCATTACCACTATGCACCTGGGAATCCCATATAGCCAGTGAAAGTGAAAGTGAAGTCGCTCAGTTGTTTCTGACTCTTTGCAACCGCATGGACTGTATCCTACCAGGCTTCTCCATCCATGGGATTTCCCAGGCAAGAATACTGGAGACGGCACCAAAAATTTATGCAGATGATACTTCCTGGGCTTTGTTGACTAGATGTCTCCACACTTTTAGCTTTTAATGTTGTTGTTTTTAAGATGAATAATTGAAACTTATATTTTCAGTTGCAAAGGGGACTTCGTTTCTATGTTTTCAAGAAGTGAATAAGTATACAGATCAATTTGGAAACTGTAATGGAGCATTTTGTAGTTTTAGGCATGTACTTAGAAAAAAATATGTATTTTCCAAATGTAATATATGTGTATGCATGTGTCCTGTAAAGAATCACTTAATACAATGGAAAAATGAATGTGGTATATAAGTATAAATTTATATGTTGCACTTTGTAAGTTGATGTATCCTTGGTGTTATGCTTTGACTAACACTTGACTTATTCTCATATTTTGAATTAATATTTAAGTAATATATTGTGTCACTAAGTGACATATGGGTAATATTTTCTGTCCTATGTTACAGGAATATCAATTGTGGAAAGTTGGTTTGTCACTGGACACATGCAGATGTAGTGCCATTTAAAAATTTTGATATTCAGTATACTTACTTTCAAGGCATTGTGTGTGCATCTGCATATTTAAGAAGGAACACAGGAGAATCACTTAAACGAGATTACACATATGTATCTACTGGCACTATGTGTGGTGAAAATAAGGTAAATAAAAAGTTTTCTTAATTCTGTATATGTTATGTGAGTGTCCTAGTGTCTATGAGGGTGTTTGTGTGTGAGAGAGAGAGTGATAAAATGCACTTAAGATTTTAAATTTATAATGGTCACCAATTTTGCTTACTGAATCATGATCTTAAGCCTTAAAGGTCAAAATTCCTATTGATCAAAGGAACACTTGCTTTACTTTTCATCATTTCTATTATCAATTTTACCATGAATAGTTAAAGCTATTTCCTCAAACTTTAATATCATCCTTAATCTCTTTTGTAGGCTAGGATCTTGTCTGCAATAGTTTGTGTAAAAAAAGGAAGAAAAAGAATGAAATAATACACCCCAAAATCAGGTTCACAAGAGATTGGGTGAGGCTTGCCTGTGAGTGTTTTGGAGGCTCTGGTGGAGGCATGGGTCTACAGTAGCCTGCTATGAGGTCATGGGCACTGGCAACAGCAATCTTGGGAGGCTTGGCATACTAGCGTAAGTCTTCTTGGAGGAGACTGCCATTCACCCTACCATAGAGCTTACTGTATACCAGAGACTGCAGACTCTAGTACTGGTGTGACTCAGGCCAAACTAAAGGGAGGAGGTACAGCCCCACACATCAGTAGAAAACTGGATTAAAAATTTACTGAGCATAGCCCTGCCCATCAAAGTAAGACCCAGTTTTTGGCACAGCCAGTCCCTTTCATCAAGAAACTTGCACAAGCCTCTTATCCTCACCCATCAGATGACAGACAGAATGAAAATCACAATCACAGAAAACTAACCAAAATGAACAAATGGATCATAGCCTGGTGCAACTCAGTGAAACTATGAGCTATGCCCTGTAGGGCCACCCAAGATGGATGGGTGTTGGTGTAGAGTTCTGACAAAACGTATTCCACTGGAGAAAGAAATGGCAAATCACTTTAGCATTCTTGCCTTGAGAACCCTGTGAATGGTATGAAAAGGCAAAAAGCTATAACATCAAAAGATGAATGCTACAGGTCAGTAGGTATCCATATGATACTGGAGAAGAGTAGAGAAATAACTCCAGAAAGAATGAAGAGGCTGAGTCAAAGTGGAAATGATGCCCAGTTGTGGATGTGTCTTGTGGTAAAAGTAAAGTTCAGTGCTATAAAGAACAATATTGTGTAACAATCTGGAATGTTAGAACCATGAATCAAGGTAAATTGGAAGTGGCCAAAGAGGTGATGGTGAGTGAACATTGACATTTTAGAAATCAGTGAACTAAAATGGATGGGAATGGATGAATTTAATTCAGATGGCCATTATACCTATTACTCTGGGCAAGAATTCCTTAAAAGAAATAGAGTAGTCCTTATATTCAACAAAACAGTCCAATATGCAGTACTTGGGTGCAGTCTCAAAAACAACGGAATGATCTTGGTTCATTTCCAAGGCAAATCATTCAACATCACAGTAATCCAAGTCTACGCCCCAACCACTAGTGCCAAACAGGCTGAAGTTGAATGGTTCTATGAAGACCTATAAGACCTTCTAGAACTAACACCAAAAAAAAAAAAAATGTTCTTTTTATCATAGGGGAGTGGAATGCAAAAGAAAGAAGTCAAGCAACACCTGGAATAACTGGCAAATTTGGCCTTGGAGTACAAAATGTAGCAGGGCAAAGGCTAAGAGAGTTGTGAAGAGAACATACTGGTCATAGAAGACATTCTCTTCCAGCAACACAAGAGACAACTCTGCACATGGACGTCACCAAATGGTCAATGGTCAATGGACAATGGAAATCAGATTGATTATATTCTTTGCAGCTGAAGATGGATAAACTCTATACAGTCAGCAATAACAACAACTACAAAAAGACCAGGAGGTGACTGTGGCTCAGATCATGAGCTCCTTGTTGCAAAATTCAGACTTAAATAGAAAATCTCTATGCTAGCATTCTCTGACCTCACATAACACTAATAGTCAGCAAGTGTCTGGTAGAAAAATGAGCCTTGGTTTCTTACAACAGCCCTCTTTGACCACTAAAAGCTTTACAGTTGATCTGTTTGTCCTGAATAATTCTTTGCCTTGGAAAGTCTGATCTATAACTCATGTCCAAGTGGACAATGTCCCAATGGAGGGAAAAGGAAAAAGAAAGGGGAGTAGAGAGAAAGAAAGGGAAGGAGCCACAAATACTTTGACTTTTCCTGCTTGGTTTGAAGGCACTTTAACCTGCTAGTGACTTTTTGAGCCCATATAATTTTTAATAAAATTCCTAGTTGACAATTCTCACTCTATGTGACTGGAGTTTGTCACACTGTTACTGGGACATACATAGGTTCTTGTCTCATGTGCAGAAAGAACTCATAGAGGGGAAAGGGAGGTAAGAAAAGCAAATGAGGGTTTATTTAAGCAATAGTATGCTCTCAAGGCAAACCTAGACAGTGTATTAAAAAGCAGAGACATCCTTTGGCTGACATAGGTCCATATAGGCAAAGCTATGGCTTTTTCAGTAGTCATGTAAGGATGTGAGAATTGGACTGTAAATAAGGCTAAGTGCCCAAGAACTGATAATTTTGAACTGTGGTGCTAGACAAGACTTATGAGAGTCCCTTGGACTGCAAGGAGATCAAACCAGTCAATCCTAAAGGAAATCAACCATGAATATTTATTGGAAGGACTAATACTCAAGCTGAAGCTTCAATACTTTGGCCACCTGATGCAAAGAGCCAACTCATTGGAAAAGACCTTGATGCTAGGAAAGACTGAGGGCAGGAGAAGCAGAGAGAGACAGAGGATGAGTTGGTTGGAAAGCATCACTAACTAAATGGACTTGACTTTGAGCAAACTCCGGGAGATGATGAATGACAGGGAGGTCTAGCATGCCTCCATAGGATTGCAGAGAGTCCATAGGATTGCACAGAATTGGACAAAACCTAGTAACTGGACAAGAACAACAGCAACAACACTCTCAAGGGGAGAGTGAGCAAGCTCAGATAACTAGCTGTCTTGAGTTTTTTAGCATGTCAGTTATGTAGCACTTAGAAATGAAGTATTGGAATGTTCACTGGGGAGAGAAGCATTTAGTGTTGTATTCCCTGAGTAGGAGAGGAAGGATTTTGGGGTTTATTTAACTTTGAATGGAAGTGTCCTGAAGCCTGTGCATGATGATGATGTTTTATCTGTGAGGCTAATTTTATTGCCATGAGTGCTTAATGACAATAGATTGCATTTAGATGTCAGAGATGCCTGCTTTTCCCCATTTTTTTTTGTCTGCTTCCAGGATATTATCACCTTAAAGCGGTGATTTCCTGTCTGTCTGGAGGTGTCTGCTTTACTTTTGTTTGCCCAGGGATCCCTGTTGTTTATGAAATGCATGGTTTCCTACCATTTGGCCTGTGTTCCCTCTTCTCTGTTCATATCTAGCTACCTGTGTGCTCTAAAAATTTTAGTGGTCAAATATGACAGTCTTTATTTTGGAAGCTGACTTCTAGACCATGGTACTTCCAGTAGTTGAATTGGATTATGCCTCTTTTAGAGAACAGATCATTGGAGAGACCCAAATTCTGTAGTCATCTTTAATTCAATTGCTTTATGAAACAAAATACTCTTCTAAATTGTCTCCCTTGAGATAAAAGTGTTGTGTTGACTGTGTTCTGTAACTGAGAGAAAGGGAGTGGCTGCTGCTGCTGCTGCTGCTAAATCACTTCAGTTGTATCCAACTCTATGCAACCCCATAGATGGCAGCCCACCAGGCTCCTCCATCCCTGGGATTCTTCAGACAAGAGTACTGGAGTGGGTTGCCATTTCCTTCTCCAATGCATGAAAGTGAAAAGTGAAAGTGAAGTTGCTCAGTCGTGTCTGACTCTTAGCAACCCCATGGACTGAAGCCTACCAGGCTCCTCCATGCATGGGATTTTCCAGGTGAGAGTACTAGAGTAGGTTGCCATTGCCTTCTCCAGAAAGGGAGTGGAGAGTACTGAATATGAGAGCTAACTAGTTTCATGAAAAATTTGGCTTAAAGTTCAACATTCAGAAAACTAAGATCATGGCATCCATTCCCATCACTTCATGGCAAATAGATGGGGAAACAGTGGAAACAGTGGCTGACTTTATTTTTCTGGGCTCCAAAATCACTGCGGATGGTGATTGCAGTCATGAAATTAAAAGACGCTTACTCCTTGGAAGGAAAGTTATGAACAACCTAGACAGTATATTAAAAAGCAGAGACATTACTTTGCCAACAAAAGTCTGTCTAGTCAAGGCTATGGTTTTTCAAGTGGTCATGTATGGATGTGAGAGTTGGACTACAAAGACGGCTGAGCGCAGAAGAATTGATGCTCTTGAACTGTGGTGTTGGAGAAGACTCTTGAGAGTCCCTTGGACTGCAAGGAGATCCAGAAGTCCAACCTAAAGGAGATCAGCCCTGGGTGTTCATTGGAAGGACTGATGCTGAAGCTGAAACTCCAAAACTTTGGCCACCTGATGCGAAGAGCTGACTCCTTGGAAAAGACCCTGATGCTAGGAAAGATTGAGGGTAGGAGGAGAAGGGGATGACAGAGGATGAGATGGCTGGATGGCATCACCGACTCAATGGACATGGGTTTGGGTGGACTCCAGGAGCTGGTGATGGACAGGGAGGCCTGGAGTGCTGTGGTTCATGGGGTCGCAAAGAGTTGGACACGACTGAGTGATTGAACTGAACGGAACTAGTTTCGTAGTTTTGTGGACAGACTTTCTTGGATAATTCCATGTTTATCCACACTTTCTAGTCTCACCCTTTCAGCTCTTTCTGTTTTTCTTTCATACTCTGAGGCTGCATCTCCTCTGCAGCATTGTGTGTGGGTGCATGCTAAGTAGCTTCAATCATGTCCAACTCTGCATCTCCACAGACCATAGCACTCCAGGCTCCTTTGTCCATGGGATTTTCCAGGCAGGAATACTGGAATGGGTTGCTGTTTCTTCCTCTGGGGGATGTTCTCAACCCAGGGACCAAACCCACATGCCTATGTCTCCTGCATTGCTGGTGGATTCTTTACCACAAGTGCCCCCTGGGAAGCTGATCAATTAGGCTCTCTCCTTGGCCAGTGTGTTCCTGTGGTTGCTTTCTCACTTCATTTCATCAAACAATGACCTTCATTTTATTTCAAAATCCCAGGAAGTCTTTTAATATCTTATCTTCTACTTGTTTTCTTTCTGACTTTACTTTTATTTATTGGAAAAATAGGGGCTGTTTTGGGTGCAAGTCTGTGAGTTTGAGTTGGACTCACACTATGTTTATTTTAAAAATTCATCAAGGATATACTTTTTTTCATTTGTTATTCTACAGTGTTCACTTATTTACAGAGAGGTTAAAAAATAAAGGCTTCTTTACCACATGCTCATCAAATGTGGGTCCTTTGTAAAAATCAGTCAATCAATAGATAAGAAAAAAGCAAGACTTTTGGACCTGGTGCACTGGGAAAACCTAGAGGGAGCAGGTGGAGAGGGAGGTGGAAGGGGGGATCGGGATGGGGAACACATGTAAACCCATGGCTGTTTCATTTCAATGTATGACAAAATCCACTACAAATTTAAAAAGTAATAATAATAAAAAAAAGAAAAGAAAAAAAAGAAAAAAGCAAGAAAAAGATTTTATTTCTTATCTATCAACATGAAGAAGAGCATGTCTTCCTTGTCAATTATAATAAAAACTATAAATTTTATACTTCTAAATTTAACACAGTATATATATTAATACTATATATCCTATATTGTTCACTATATACTAAGTGAATGATATATTACATGAATATAGGCATTATTCCGGCAATGCAAGTTGCTCAGTATTGGTTGTGGTAGAAGGCATCCTTGAATTCTCTATTTATAAGGCAGCACAGGAGTTTATCAAACTGACTGTAGTTCCTGTAAGTAGGTGAGAGGTGTTTAGAACATCTCATTCATTTTCAACTGAAAAATAAAAAATGCCTGAGGTGTGTAATAGTCCAAAAATAGACAAACTAAGCAATGACTAAATAAATAAAATTAGCTGTCTTTTCCTTATCCATTCTTAAACATGGAAATATGCTTACATATGTATGAAAATATGCTTACATAATCCAAACTTTTCTTCTCAGGGAATTTTTTTTTTTTTTTTTAGTTATATCAAGGTTTTTTTTTTTTTTTAAACATGATGTGATTTCTTCTGGGACACTATTAGTGTCTCTTTTTTTAAAGAGAGAAATCGTATGTGTTTGTTAATATTCAAAACACCATCCCAACCACTGACCAAAGCTAAGTATTTTCATAGTGTCCTTTGCTTTTCCTGTCCTTGTGAAAGAGCCAGCTACAAATTGATCTGTTTATTTGAAAGAAATTATATCAGGAACATGATTCTTAACATTTCCTGACTTGTTTTTTTCCTACAAAAAACCTAGGGAAGTAGGACTGATTTATTATTTCCTCATTACTAGAATGAAAATTGTTTTGTGGACAGGTAATGCTGGTTTATCCAACATTTTGTTATCCTTGCTGGCTTTTTCAGAGCACTTTCAGTTTATGAACAAGCTGCTATTTGTTCTTTCTGGTGATAGAAAATATTGATATTTCTATACTACTCATCAAATAGTATTCTATCAGATACTTAGGAAAATCTATCAGATAGTTTACTTGATTCTCCCAAAGATGTTCAAATGAAATTGAAATTTGGATAAACATATATTAGCATAGAGTTTACAGAAAAATCAGGGTAAATCTATAAATAATTAAAATAATATATTTAGTGAGCACTTAATATGTACCAGAGACCACTTTTTTTCCTTTATGAGTTACAAGCAATTTCATCTTCATAACCTATATATTCATTTGCTCAGTCATGTCCAACTCTTTGCAGCCCTATGAAAGGTAGCCCACCAGGTTCCTCTGCCCATGGAATTTTCCAGGCAAGAATACTGGAGTGGGGTCCTATTTCCTCCTCTAAGGGATCTTTTTGACCCAGGGATCAAATCCAAGCCTCTTGCATCTTCTATATTGTCAGGCAGAGTCTGACACTAGCACAAATGCAAATTCAAAGATGGATAAACTGAGGTATGGAGGGATTAAATAACTTTCTCAAGGTTACCTTTGCTAATGAAAAAAAGGAGATATAGACATTAAACCTGGGAAAAAGTGGAAAAGTGACAAGAACACTGGTTTTGAGCATTTATCATTGGGCTCTTTGAGTCAAGTAGTTCTTACACTGAATATTGGCTCTGTCAGTCAGTGGAGGCATGACATTAAAAGTGTATGTTTAATTCTCATCAATTATAACATGAGGATTAAAATATCTCCTTCACATGTATATATGTATATATATCATTAAAATGTATCAGTTTAGTTCAGTTACTCAGTCATGTCCAACTCTTTGTGACCCCATGGACTGCAGCACGCCAGGCTTCCCTGTCCATCACCAACTCCTGTAGCTTACTCAAACACACGTCTATCGAGTCAGTGATGCCATCCAACCATCCCATCCTCTGTCGTCCCCTTCTCCTCCAACCTTTAATCTTTCTCAGCATCAGGGTCTTTTCAAATGAGTCAGTTCTTCACATCAGGTGGCCAGTTATATATATATTTACATACACACACATCTTGTGCATCTAATTTTCATATTAAGTATAATTGTTCAACTCTTGACAGCATTTAAAATTCTTGCTGCTAATGGTTCTTTTAATGTTTTAGTATTGCAATTCTGGAAATTGCACAGATGTCCCTGGAGTAAGACGAGGCTCAACTTGTGACTCCTGGGTGATGTGCAATGGACATGGGGTATGTATAATAGCTATTTTTAGGTATTGGTATTTTGATCTATGTGGATAACATTTTGAAGGCTAATAATGCATAAAATTATTTGAGGTGTAGAAATTTATTTGGAAAACAAATTGACTATGGAAACCAGATTCCATAATTTGTACATAAGTATGTGATTTATAGCATACATGAATATGAGGGCTTCCCTCATAGTTCAGTCTATAAAGAATCTGCCTGCAATGCAGGAGACCTGGGTTCGATTCCTGGGTCGGGAAGATCCCCTGGAGAAGGAAATGGCAATCCACTCCAGTATTCTTGCCGGAAAATCCCGTGGACAGAGGAGGCTGGCGGGCTACAATCCGTGGGGTCGCAAGAGTCGGACACGACTTAGCGACTATACCACCACCACCATGTGATTTATGTGTTCAACTAGATCATTTAAGACTCCTGAGCAAATAATCTGCTTTGAACTTTGTATGAATTCAGTATGAAACAATCTGTTACTATAGCAGTAGATGAAGGTTATGAAATTTTAAATTAAGAGTTCTTGGTGTTTATTTGGTAAGTCCTGTCTGAACTTTGAGACCCCCATGTACTGTAGCACACCAGCCTCCTCTGTCCTCCACTGTCTCAGAAGTTTGTTCAAACTCACGTCCATTGAATCAATGATGCTATCTAGCCATCTTATACTCTGTCTTTGCCTTCTCATTTGCATTCAGTCATTCCCAACATCAGGGTCTTTTCCAATGAGTTGCCTCTTCTCATCAAGTGGCCCAAGTATTAGAGCTTCCAATGAATATTCATGACTGATTTCCTTTAGGATGGACTGGTCTGATCTCCATGCAGTCCAAGTGACTCTCATGAGTCTTCTCCAACATCACAGTTCAAAAGCATCAATTTTTCAGCAGTCAGCCTTCTTTGTGTACCAACTCTCACATCCTTACATGACTATTGGAAAAACCACAGCTTTGACTTTGCAGACTGTTGTCAGCAAAGTGATGTCTCTGCTTTCTAATACGCTATCCAGGTTTGCCAAGGATTTCCTTCTGAGGAGCAAGTGCCTTTGAATTTCATGGCTGAAGTCACCATCCACAGTGATTCTGGAGCTCAAGAAAATAAAGTCTGTCCCTGTTTCCACTTTCCCCCCTTCTTTATGCCATGGAGTGATGGGAGCAGATGCCATGATTTTGGTTTTTTGAATTTAGGGTTTCAAGCCAGCATTTTTACTCTCCTCTTTCACTCTCATCAAGAGATTTTTGTTGTTGTTGTTCCTCTTACTTTCTGCCATTAGAGTGGTATCACTGGCATATCTGAGGTTGTTGATATTTCTGCCAATGATCTTGACTCCAGCTTATGATTCATCCCACCTGGCACATCCCCAAGAAAAAAAAAATGCAACAAGGCAAAATGACTGTTTGAAGAAGTCTTACAAATAACTGAGAAAAGAAGAGAGGTCAAAGGCAAAGGAGAAAGGGAAACATATACTGATCTATATACAGAGTTCCAAAGACTATCAAGGAGAGATAAAAAAACCTTCTTAAGTGAACAATGCAAAGAAATAGGAGAAAACAATAGAATGGGAAAGACTAGAGATTTCTTCAAAGGGAACATTTCATGCAAAGATGGACACAAAAAGGGCAGAAACAGTAAGGACCTAGCAGAAACAGAAGAGAATAAGAAGAGGTGGCAAGAATACACAGAAGAACTATACAAAAAGATCTGAATGACATGGATAACTACAATGGTGTGGTCACTCAACTAAATCCAGACACCCTGGAGTGTGAAGTCAAGTAGGCCTTGAGAAGTATAACTATGAACAAAGCTAGTGGAGGTGATGGAATTCCAGCTGAGCTTTTTCAAGTCCTAAAAGATGATGCTGTTAAATAGCTGCATTCAATATGCAAGCAAATTTGGAAAACTCAGCAGTGGCCACAGGACTGGAAAAGGTCAGTTTTCATTCCGATCTCAAAGAAGGGCAATGCTAAAGAATGTTCAAATTACCTTACATTGTGGTCATTTCACATGCTAGCAAGGTGCTCAAAATCCTTCAACTAGGCCACAATGGTATGTAAACAAAGAATTTCCAGATATTTAGGCTGGATTTAGAAAAGGCAGAGGAACCAAAGATCAAATTGCCAACTTCCTCTGGATTATAGAAAAAGCAAGGGAATTCCAGAAAAATATCTACTTCTGCTTTATTGACTATGCTAAAGTCTTTGATGATCACAAACTGGAAATTTCTTCAAGAGATGGGAACAACAGACCACCTTACCTGACTCCTTAAGAAACCTGTATGTGGGTTGAGAAGCAAAAGTTAGTACTGGGCATTGAACAATAGACTGATTCAAAATTAGGAAAGAAGTACTTCAGGGCTGTATATTGTCATCCTGCTTATTCAATTTCTATGCAGAGTACCTCATGCAAAGTGCTGGACTGGATGAAGTACAAGGTGGAATCAAGTTTTCCAGGAGAAATATCAATAATCTAAGACATGCAGATGACACTTCCATGATGGCAGAAAGCAAAAAGGAACTAAAGAGCCTCTTGATGAAGGTGAAAGAGGAGAGTGAAAAAGCTGGATTAAAATTCAACATTAAAATAATAATAATAATAAGATCATGGCATCTGGTCCCATTCATTCATAGCAAATAGATGGGGAAAATAAATAGGAACAAAATAGGGACAGACTTTTTTCCCCCTTGGGCTCTAAAATTACTGTGGACAGAGACTGCAGCCATGAAATTATAGTAGCTTTCCCCTTGGAAGAAACGCTATGACAAACCTAGACAGCATATTAAAAACCAGAGACATTACTTTGCCAAAAAGGGTCTGTCTAGTCAAAGCTTTGGTTTTTCCAATAGTCATGTATGGATGTGAGAGTTGGACCATAAAGAAAGCTGAGCATAGAAGAATTGATGCTTTTGAATTGCTCTGTAGAAGACTCTTGAGAGTCCCTTGGACAGCAAGGAGAGCAAACCAGTCAACCTTAAAGGAAATCAACTCTGAATATACATTGGAAGGGCTGATGCTGAAGCTGGAGCTCTAATATTTTGGCCACTTGATGTGAAGAGCTGTCTCATTAGAAAAGACCCTGAGGCAAAGACTGAGGGTAGAAGAAGGGGGAGACAGAGGGTGAGATGGTGGGATGGCATCACTGACTGAATGGACATGAGTTTGAGCAAACTCTGGGAGTTGGTGATGGATAGGGAAGTTTGGCATGCTGCAGTCCTTAGGGTTGCAAGTCAGAGACGTTTGAGCGACTGTAGAACAATAATTCTGCATGTAAGTCAGCTAAACAGGGTGACAATATACAGCTATGTCTTACTCCTTTCCCAATTTGGAACCAGTTAGTTGTTGCATGTCCTCTTCTAACTGTTATTTCTTGCCTGCATACAGGTTTCTCAGGGGACAGGTAAGGTGGTCTGGTACTCTGATCTCCTTTAGAATTTTTCACAGTTTGTTGTGGTCCGCACAAAGGCTTTATCATAGTTAATGAAGCAGAAATAGATGCTTTTCTGGAACTCCCTTGTTTTCTCCATGACCCAATGAATGGTTGCAATTTTATGTCTGGTTCCTCTACCTCTTCAAAACCCAGCTTGTACATCTGGAATTTCTCTGTTCATGTGCCGCTTAAGCCTAGTTTGAAGGATTTTGAGCATAACCTTAATAGCTTGTGGGCTTCCCAAGTGGCACAGTTGGTTAAGAATCTGCTTGCAATGCTGAAGATGTAAGAGTTGAGGGTTCAATTCCTGGGTCAGGAAGATTTCCTGGAGAAGGAAATAGCAACACACTCTAGTATTCTTGCCTGGAAACTTTCTTGGACAGGGGAGCCTAGCAGGCTTCAGTCCACGTGGTCACAAAGAGTCGGACATGGTTGAATACACATGCAGGCATCTTTTTAGCATTTGAAATGAGCACAATTGTTTGGTAGAACATTCTTTGGCATTGCCATTCTTTGGGATTGGAAAGAAAAGTGACCTTTTTCCATCCTATGGCCACTGCTGAGTTTTGCAATTTTGCTGGTATATTGAGTGCAGCACTTTAGCAGCAGCACCTTTTAGGATTTGAAATAGTTCCCAGGTAGAATTCTATCACCTCCACTAGCTTTGTTCATAGTAATGATTCCTAAAGACCACTTGACTTCGCACTCTAGATTGTTCAAATCTGGGTGAGTGAACACACCGTGGTGGTTCACTGGGTCATTAAGACTTCTCTTTCATAGTCTTTTTGTGTATTATTGTAACTTCTTAATCTCTTCTGCTTCTGTTAGGTCCTTATCACGTCTGTCCTTTATCATGTCCATCCTTCAGTGAAATGTTCCTTGATATCTCCAATTTTCTTGAAGAGATCTCTAGTCCTTCTTATTCTAAGGCCTTCTTATCTCATGTGCTATTCTCTGCATTGAGTTGAGTATATCTTTGTCGTTTCCCTTGCCCTTTACTTCTCTTCTTTTCTCAGCTATTTGTAAAGCCTCAGTACTCAACCACTTTGCCTCCTGTGATGAAAAGGAGTTTTTGTGTGTTTGTTTGGTTGGTTGGTTTTTGCATTAGTTCTAGAAGGTCTTCATGGAACTGTTCTTCTTCGGCTTCTTCGGCATCAGTGGTTGGGGCGCAGACTTGGATTACTGTGATGTTGAGTGGTTTGCTTTGTAAGTGAACCAAGATCATTCTGTTATTTCTGAGACTGCACCCAAGTACTGCATTTTGGTCTCTTTTGTTGGCTATGAGGGCCGCTTCATTGCACAACTATTCAGAATCACTAAAAATTGGCACACATATGTTGTCATTCAATGGGTGAATAAGTAAACAAAATATGACAGACATACAAAAGAATACTAGTCATCAATACAAAGGAATGCAGTGTTCATAGATGCCATGACTTGTATGAACTATATGGGAATTATATGAGCGAAAAAGATAATCTTGAGACATAAACTACATGACTCTATATAACATTCACGAAATGACATAACTAGAAAGATGGCGAGCTAAAGTTTAGTGGTTGCCAAGAGTTTAGGAAAGGGGAAAGAGGGAATCAGTGTAGCTATACAAAAGAGTAACAGTATTAGGGGCCATGCTACAGTTCTCTGTCTTGATTTTGATGGTGGTTATACAAATGTGATATATCATAAAATTGCATAAAACTAGATATACATACATGTAAATGCATATACACATGTATACCCAAATAAGCACATGTATACTGGTGAAATGTGAATAAGGTCTTATGTATTTCATCAATGTTCATTTCCTGGTTTTGATATTTTCCTGTAGTACTGAAATGCATTAACAGTGTCTGAAAGTTTAGTAAAGGAAACACAAGATTCTCTCTATAAATGTTTTTGCAACTCTTTATGAGTCTATGGCTTCACCAGTGGTTCAGGGGTAATGAACCTACCTGCCAATGCAGGAGACTCAGGAGACTCGGATTCAATCCCTAAGTCAGGAAGATCCCCTGGAGAAGAAAATGGCAACCCACTCCAGTATTCTTGCCTGGTGAATCCCATGGACTGAGGAGCCTGGTGGGCTATAGCCTTGGGGTTTCAAAGATTCATATAGGACTGAAGTTAATGAGCATGCATGAGTCTATGATTCAACATCAGTTCAGTTGCTCAGTTATGTCCAGCTTTCTGTGACTCCATGGACTACAGCAAGCCAGGCCTCCCTATCCATCACCAAGTCTCAGAGCTTACTCAAACTCATGTCCATCAAGTTGGTGATGCTATCCAACCATCTCATCCTCTGTTGTTACCTTCTCCTCCTGCCTTCAATCTTTCCCAGCATCAGGGTATTTTCCAATAAGTCAGTTCTTCATATCAGGTAGCCAAAGTATTGGAACTTCAACTTCAGCATGAGTTTTCAGCAGCAGTATTCCAGTGAATACTCAGGACTTATTTCCTTTAGGACTGACTGGTTTGATCTCCTTGCAATCCAAGGGCCTCTCAAGAGTCTTCTCCAATGCTACAGTTCAAAAGCATCAGTTTTTCAGTGCTCAGTTTTCTTTGTGGTCCAACTCTCACATCCACACATAACTACTGGAAAAATCATAGCTTTGACTAGATGGACCTTTGTTGGCAAAGTAATATCATAGCTTTTCTTCCAAGAAGAAAGCATCTTTTAATTTTGTGGCTGCAGTCGCCTTCTGCAGTGATTTTGGAACCCAAGAAAATAAAGTTATATAGTTTAACATAAGCTAACTAAAAATAACAATGGCATATCATTACACACCTAAAGCTAACAGAATGAAATCAAGCAAAAACACCAAAAATGACAATACCAAGTGCTTGTGAAGTATGGATCATCGGTGCAGAGTAACCCACAGATGAATGGAGAGAAGGAAATGGTAAAACCACTTTGGAAAATAATTTAGTTGTTTTTTGAAAAGTTAAAAATACACTCATTTATGCTTAGTAAATGATTCAGCAATTTAGCTTATAGGTATTATAATGAGAACTTACATGTAGACAAAAACCTATGTATATAACATAGAAGTTTTATTCATAATTGCCAAAATCTAGAAAAACCCAAATTATCCATCAATGGGTGAATGGATAAGAAAACTATAGCACACATTTCATTAGAAGTCTAGTTAGCAGTAAAGAAGAATGAACTACTAAAATATGTGACAACAGGTATAAATCTCAAATGCATATATACTATATGCGACCTTTTGGAAATGGCAGTCCATAGTGACAGAGAACAGCTCACCAGGTGCAAGGAATTGGCAGTGGGAGATAAACACAAAAGGCAGCCACAGGGACCTGTTGAGATGATGGATGTGTTGTGTATCATGACTACAGTGGTGGGAACAGAAAATGTGCATGTTTCATTATGCATAGAACTGTATAGCACAGAGCAGCATTACTATGTGTAAATTTTTAAGCCAAATCTATTTAATAAAAATAAGTATTGAAAAAAAGAGATGATTACTAGTAAGTTTTTTCCAAAATTTCCAAAAATACAACTTATCAATTCATGATATAAGCCCACCAAAGAGAATAAACTGAAAAGTACACCTTGGTAAACCACAGTGAAACTATGGAAAATCAATCATATAGAGGAAGTCTGACACTCAGACAAGGAGTAAAAGGAGCATTATATTATTGGGATCAATAATAAGAACGACGACCGAATGTTCATCACAAAATGGAAGCCAGGATACAATGGGATTACATTTTTGAACTGCTGAAAGAAAATTCTAACATCTAAGTGAGAATACCATTCACATATTAAGACATTATAAAAACATTTTAAATTCAAAAGCTGAGGCAACTGGTCACTACAAAGTGCATGCAAAAGAAATACAAAAGAAAGCTCTACAGGTTAAAAGGAAATGACCTACATGGAAACTTGAATGTGCTGGAGCAATTGAGAATCCTAGAAAACAGAAAATAGGTGGAAGTAAATGTAAATTTGCATTAAAACTCCTTAGCATTCAATTGGTTATTTAAATGCAATGATGTATTGTCTAGGTTTGCAATACATAAATAAATAAAATGTATAAAATTAGAAGCAAAAATGATGAAAAGACATTAACGAAACTGCACTCTTCTTAGAGTTGTACATTGTGAAATTTAGAAAAAAACAAATATGCTACAACTGTTCCATAATGTCCCCCAAATAAATTTAAAAAAATGTTTTGTGCCATCTACTATGCACACACATTGGATGTGGAAGACTATCATTTTTACCTTTTAGCTTGTACATCTGGAAATTATCAGTTCACATATTGCTGAAGCCTAGCCTGAGGGATTTTGAGCATAACCTTGCTAGCATGTGAAATGAGCACAATTGTACAGTAGTCAGAACATTCTTTAGCATTGTCCTTTTTTAGGATTGGAATTATTGAAAAAAATCAGAAAATATCAAGTGCTAATGAGAATATGAATAAATTGGAATACTACGCATGGCTTGGAAATGTAAAAGTGCTGCAGCCCATTTGGATAACTGTATGGTGGTTCCTCAAAAAAAAATAGAATACCCCATATTATCCTGAAATTCTACATATAGATATATACTCGAAGGCATTGGAAGCACAGACTCAGATATTTGTGTACCCATGTTCTTAGAATTGCTCACAAATAGCCAAAAGCTGGAAACACTGGAATGCCAATCAATAGGATACAAATACAGTTATATACACACACACACACATACACATCATATACCATGGAAAATTATGAAATTATGTAGCTTTTAAAAGAAATAAATTTCTGACACATGGTACAATGTGGATAAAACTTGAAAACCTTATGTTAACTAGAAGGAGCTAGTCACAAAGGACAAGTATTGGATGTTTCTGCTTTTATGAGGTACCTATAGACTTCAATTCATAGGCACATAGTAGAAAGATAGTTGTCAGGGTCTGTAGGGACAGGGAATGGTCAGTTAACGTGTAAAGGATAATTTCAGTTTGGGAGTGTATTACTGATCTTGTTCACACTGTCCACACTGTTTGCTGAACCCCAGGGTAAGCATAGTGAAAGTGAAAATCGCTTAGTCATGTCCAACTGTGTGACCCCAAGGACTATACATTCCATGGAATTCTCCAGGCCAGAATACTGGACTGGGTAGCCTTTCCCTTCTCAGAGGATATTCCCAACCCGGGGATCGAATCCAGGTCTCCTGCATTGCAGGGGGATTCTTTACCAGCTGAGCCACAAGGGAAACCCAGGGGTAAGCAAGGCTTTAGCTAAGAGGCTGGGAGAAGACGCGAGGAGCCATAGGAACTGCAGACACATTTATTCTCTCCTGGTGGGCATGGTGGCCGTAACACAGTCTCTCTCCTGGCTGATGCAGCAGCCATAGGGCGGTCACAACATAACTGTAATGTAGCCATAACATAACCTCACACAACATAAGTATGATGCTGCCCCAGTGTAGCCCCAGTCCAGCAGTAAAGCCTTTCCAGATGGTGCCCAAATAGGCATACTGCACAAAGTAGCCCGTGGCCAAGTAAGTACCTAGTGACATACATGTGCAGTGCTACAAGGAATCTTAGCTCTTACATAACCATCCTAAGTCATTGTTTGCAGAACATGGGGAGAGAGGACAAGAGACCATGGGGCAAGTGAGCCTGACTGGCTCCATCTTCTTAATTTTCCCACAGAGATTATGAAAAACTTCTAGAGTTTGATGATGATGATAAATGCACAAAGATGCAAATGTACTTAATACCACTGTTCACTCAAAAATGTTTAACAAATTTTATGTGTTGATTTTTTTCACTACAATAAAGCACAATTGTCAGGCAAAAATTCCATTTTATGACATCACCAAAAATAAAACAATGTGTAAACATAATTTTACATAAAGGAGTGTAAGATATACACTGAGTGCTAAAACTGTATTATTGAGAGACTGATATGCATAAATGTAAAGGCATCTCTTGTTAATGAATTGGAAGATTCAATATTGTTAATACAGGAATAGCCTCTAAATTGATCTGCAAACTCAACACAATCTTTAACATATCTAAGCTGTCTTTTTTGCAGAAACGGACAAGCTGATCTTAAAAGTCTTACAGAAATTCAAGCAACACAGAATAGTAAAAACAATCTTGAAAACATAGTTTTCAAGAAAACTTGAAACTGAAAACATAATTCCAAAATGATTTACAATGCTAAAATAATCAAGGCAGTTTAGTACTGTCCCAGAATGGAATAGAAAAAAGAGTGATAAACAAAGCTTCATGCTTATTGTCATTGGTTTTTGACAAAGATACCAAATAATCCAAAGGAAAAAGGATGATCTTTTGAAACAATTGTGTTGGGGCAAGTAGATATCTACATCGAAATGAAATTAGATGACTGTATCACAACATTCACAAAAATTAACTGAAATTGGGTCACAGATCTGAATGTAGAACTAAAGTGATAAAACACTTAGCATACTTATTAGTTAAATATTTGTGACCTTGGTGTAGGCTGTGCTATCAAAGATAACAAAGCACAAGTAAAGAAAGAAATAGCACACTTAATTTCATCAAAATTAAAAGCTTTTGTGCTATAAATGATACAACCAAGAAAGTGAAAGACAAACTACAGAGCAGAAAAAAAGTATTTGTAAATATTATATCAAATATGTTACTTGTATCCAGAATACATAAAGTACACTTAAAAGTCCATAATAAAAAGACAAGTAACCCAATTAAAAGTGGGAAGGGGATTTGAATAAACTCATTTCCATAGAAGATATATCAATGGCCAAGAAGCCCATGAAATGATGTTCAATTATCTTAGGAAAATGCAAATCAAAACCCCAATGAGAGAGTACTTCACATTCATTAGGATGACCATTATAATAAAAACACAGGCAACAAGTACTAGTGAGGGCTATGCATGCTAGGTGCCTTCAGTCGTGTCCGACTCTGTGACTATGGACTGTAGCCCGCCAGGCTCCTCTGTCCATGGGATTCTCCAGGCAAGAATCCTGGAGTCGCCATGCCCTCCTCCAGGGGATCTTCCCAGCCCAGGGATCGAACCTACATGTCCTGCATCTCTTCCATTGCAGGCCGATTCTCTACCACATTTATGGGGATTTGTGGAGAAATTGGGATCTTCTTGGTGCTCTTTATACCAACACTGCTCAAACTCTAGTATTTCTTTTCCATTCTCCCTCCAGTTGGAGGTGCTGGAATTTTGGAAAACATTTTCAAACTTAAGGCTATTCATTGCATGATTGTGTTATTTGAATCCCAAATTCTTATGATTCAAATTACTAAAATGCTTTGAATATCATATTTGAAAGAGTTAAAAGGTACTCTTATGTTTTCAGAACAGATTGCACACTCCTTGATGAAACAACACGGTGCTTCTCGAAAAAATGGCCTCAGGATCAGTTTCTATGTTTTCCTACCTTTCCTCATTTTGCTTGCCATTATCGCTTTTAAGCAGAATAAATTGAAGATATTTCAGAATAAAGATGATACAGTAAGTGAAGAGAAAGTAAACTCATTCTTTTTATATTTAATATTAAAGATGCTCTATGGGAAAGTTCAAATATTATTCAGAATATTATGAGTGGGGACTCTTGGATGGATTGGGTTAATGTTTAGATATCTAACAAATGTTTGTAAATGTACCAGATCTTTTCCAGATTTCAGGCAGATGAGTATCCCTCGTGTCCATATAGGCCAAAGAACAACTGAGGTTACTCAGTAAAACCTCAGTGCCTTCCGAATAGAAAGCTATGTTGGCTTCAATTGCTTTAGAAGGTCTGTCTACTTCCCAAGCAACCCTATCATCTTGCTTTGACATTCACTTGTGCCAAGATTAATAAAGACAAGGAAGCACAGGACAAAGTGCAGCTGATGATGAATGGAGATGGAGCAGCACAGAATATGGAGCAGGTGGGAAGATATAAGATGGTCACACGTGTAGGACTCGGTCCATGCCACAGAGAACAGCATCACTCATTTGTCTCTAAAATTAGAATTAAAGCATTTACTCAGCACTTCCTTTTTTTCTGGCAGATTAAAGTCTATTTAGATCTTTTTTTTTTTAAATGAGGTATAATTTACATAAGACATTTTACTAGAATCTTGTGCACAGAATAACACTTTCATATTTGTATATATTGCAAAATGCTCACCACAGTAAGTTTAGTTAAACTTTGATACATAGCTATAAAAATTAGATTTTCTCCTGATAAGGACTTTTTTTTCCATTTATTTTTATTAGTTGGAGGCTAATTACAATATTGTAGTGACTTTTGCCACATACATTTACATGAATCAGCCATGAGAACTTTTAAGATCTACTGTTTCAGCAAGTTTCAAATATATAATTCATTATTATTGACTGTAATCAGCAGCTGTACATTACATCCCCATGACATAATTATTTTTTAACTGGAAGTTTGTACCTTTTGGCCCTCTTTACCTATTTTGCTCACCAACCCCCCTACTTATTAATCTGACAACCACCAGCCTCATCTCTGTATCTATAAGAGTGTTTTTTATTACTGTTTATTTTTTGCATTCCATGTATAAGTGGGATCATACTTGTCTCTGTGACTTATTTCACTTTCACACAGCTTTTTTCTTTACCATAACACCAATAAAAGCCACAATTTGCTTAGTGACTATTTAGGAAGATGAGAATGCAGAGGTCTTGTTTCTTCACTGTAAGGAAATTATTTTTGTTTATCAGAGGTAAAATAATGTTATAAAGTTGCTATCAACATCTCTACTTTCCAAGTTACTTAATTTTACTTATGGACCAGTAAATTCAGGGTAATATTTAGCATGATTCACATGGGCATTTACATATCATTCAATTGAATGATACGTGGCATATGTCTTCCTGGGATATTACTTAAGAAACCTTGGAAAAATCTGAATAGTTGCAAGAACTCAACCAGACTTTTGGAAGAGATGGTATAGTAAGGTATCATTGATCATAAATAACAAAATCTGCTCATGACAGCCTGAATTTTAGAGCATCAGTCTATGGTTTCAGGGCTGGAAGGGCAAGAAATGATGTAGAGCTGAAACACAAAAGGGTGGTGAATAACTGGATGGCTGTGAACTCGGTCATTTTCTCCATCACCCAAAGGCTTTTATGATTGATATCATCTCTTCTTGTCTATGTCCATTCTCTCCAAAATAACTGCTTGGCTTACACATGGCCCAGAGTACCTCTCTCAACTCTTTCTAGTTTCATTTTCAAGTAAAAAAATCACAACAATCCCTCAAAACCAATGCCTGTTAGTCCATTTCATTAAGAGACAGAAGGAAACAGCTGTGCAAGTGAATCTAATTTAGTCAAGTGCTCTGTCGGATTTATAATCCCAAATTAGATCTTCAAACCTGATTTTATCATCTGTAGCCAAAGAATTGCAGCCCTTAGAAGGAAACTACACCATGACATTCTTCTTCAGTAGAAGCTGAGTGTGTATAGGAGCCAAAGGAAAAATGGAAGCTGTATAAATACCATAAAGTATAAATAGATATAACTGAAAGAGAGGCCTCATTAAGGGCCTCATTAACAAAAGTGAGATAATAGCTGTTCACATAGTCATTTGATAGAAATAATATAATTGAAGCTATGATAATATAAGAATTCACAGGTAAATTATCTGTCTAACTTTGGAGAAGCATTATCATAAGTATATTAATATTTCATGCTGTATTCCATGCAGGCAAAATAGAGAAAAGTAATAGACAAATTTTAAGTTTGAAATTTTATAAAAGCTTAACACATTTAAAAGTTAGGCTAACATTAGGGAAAAAAAACCAAACACTAGTGTATATGATCCCTGAGTGGGATGTAGGAAGCGAAGTGGTACATATTGGTACATAATAATTGAGTAATCAGTACAAATCCAGCTCTTTGACTTTTCTTGACTTTAAAATTATAGTGTTTCCTATCCCTTAAAAGGGGCTTCCCTGGTATTTCAGCTGGTAAAAAAGAATCTGCCTGCAACGCAGGAGACCCTGGTTTGATTCCTGGGTAGGGACGATCCCCTAGAGAAGGGAAAGGCTGCCCACTCCAGTATTCTTGGGCTTCGCTGGTAGCTCAGCTGGTAAAGAATCTGCCTCCAGTGCGGGAGACCTGGTTTCCATCCCTGGGTTGGAACAATCCCCTGGAGGAGGGAATGCTACCAACTCCAGTATTCTGGCCCGGGAATTTCATGAGCTGTATAGTCCATGGACTTACAAAGAGTCGGACACAACAGAGCTACTTTCACTTTCTTACTTAACCCTTAAAAATAATTGTTTCTTTCATACAGATCTCTATCAGAAGACAGCAGTAGTAAGAGCAATCAGTCTTACAGTTAAAGGTAAAGTAAAAGAATCAAATTTTTGACAAAAATGATATAATTCATTAAATATTTTTAAAAATATTTTTAACAGTACCTCAGTATAAGAAAGATATTATTTCCATACTTCATCATTTATATTTGTTATTGTCATATATTAAAACAAAGACCAAAACAAAACATTTGATGTTAATTTTATTTTGTACTTATCTGGAAACATTTAATGTTAGCTCACACTGCATGTGTGTGTGCTAAGTCGCTTCAATCATGTATGACTCTTCGTGACCCCATGGACTGTAGCCTGCCAGGCTCCTCTCTCCATGGAGATTCCCCAGGCAAAAATACGGATGTGGGTTTTCATGCCCCCCTCCAGGGAATCTTTCTGACCCAGGGATTGAACCTGCATCTCTTAACATCTCCTGCACTGGCAAGCAGGTTCCTTACCATTAGTGCCACCTGGGAAGCCCGTTAACTCACACTAGCCACAGGTTTAAAAACCAACATTTTTTGTGAAAAGAAATGACTTAAAAGAGATTTCACATGTGTTCTTAAAATATTTATGAATAATCATGCATTTGATTGGTAGATTTAAGAGGTTTACACGAATTGAATGAGAGGTTTACACAGCTTGTCTCCCAACACATGTATTTCTTCCTCATTAACTACCTGGCTGTTGTTCTCTTTATTTTGTGTGTGTGCTCAGTCGTGTCTGACTCTTTGCAACCCCATGGACTGTAGCCTACCAGGCTCCTCTGTTCATTGGATTCTCCAGGGAAGAATACTGGAGTGAGTTGCCATTTCCTTCTCCAGAGGATCTTCCTGATGCAGGGATCAAAATAGCATCTCTTGTATCTCCTGCATTAGCAGGTGGATTCTTTAATACTGGTGCCACCTGGGAAGCCCCTTGTTTTAGAAATAAGGAAACAGACATAAAGAATGTAAATTATCCCCCACATCCATAGAATGTTAGAAAGGTTTTGAGTCCAAATTTAAGATAATCAGACTCCAGGGTTCAAACTCTTAAGAACTCCACAGTTTTCCCACATATTTTCTGATTTAAGACTGGGGATTAGGAATGAAATTTACATTTATTGAGGACCTAGTAGATACCAGGCAAATGCTTAACTGTACTCACCCTCCAAGGCAGAAGAACAAGTCTTTACTACAGGGTAGGATAATGAAGGCTTCTGTATTTATTGTTCAAATTTCTAACTCAAATGTGTAAAGAAACCATATTTTTCACGTATTTGATTTATCACTGTGAGTAACGGAAAAAATCAGAAACTCATCTAAGAATGAGATCAAGAGTCTTCTATTTACTTCCCTGCCATGTCTGACTGTGATGGAGAATAAATTCAGTGGATTCTGTTTCCTTTTCTGCTACCAAATTAGACAATAATAATTCACATCCTCAGTATAAAGTAGTATTATTTATACCTAGACCACTCTTCCTCTGCCTCTTCTCTGGTCACTTTTATTAAAAGTCTGCATCTTAAGGTGAATATTTTGGCCCTTGGCTGTCTTCCTCTCATGTCCTACAATCAGAGTTTCAACATCATGCTGAGTGCCTTTACCTGCACTCCTCACCTCCTCACAGCTTCAGTCATTTTCTCCTAGAATGATACACTGAGCTCTCCATCTCCCTGTTTTTTCCCCCAGCTCTGAAGTCATAACTTCAATCTCATGCTTTCCTTTGCATTTTTTTTTTCTATTTCTCATAGCCTTCTCCTGCCAGCAGTACTTTGTAGTTATATTAAGGACTTACCTCCAGAATTTGACACATTCATTCCATAAGCATATTTTATAAGTTGGTTGGAAAGTGTATTGAATTTTCCAATCTGGAGCTCATTCAATATGTATTGAATGAGTTACAATATAATGGCAACTCATTATATGGAAAAGATGAGAGAAAGAGGAACTGGGAGCAGTTTTAAATATGGAGGATTGAGTAGGCCTCTTTGAGCAAGTGATGCATCAGCAAAGACTTGGAGTACAAACAATTACCCAGTTTAGACATCCGAAAGGAGTCACCTGACATCACGGAGCCAACTCACAGAAGGCTTTTGTTTAAATCCAAAGGATGCAGGGCAGCAAGAAGAATGCAGGCGTGCACTGGGGGCCAGAGAGACACCTCAGGCACGAGGTCAGAGGTTCTTTATTTTAAATTGTAAACAGCCCATCATAAATTCCACTGCCCTTCTCTCAGCAAAAAGAGAAACCAGGTATTCAGGCTTTCCCACAGGTAAAGAGAGAGCTTCACACAGGTAAAGATTCACAGCTCCACTGCAGCTGGAAACCACCTCTCTCTCACCCAGGCATCGAGCTGGCAGGGCTATCCATGCGTGCACCTTGGTAGGAGTTTTACAAGCATGTGAATGATTTAATGAAAAAAACCTCAGGACTGATCCAGGAGAGAAAGGATGGTACCTCAGACCAGGGAGAGTAAAGATGGTCTTAGGAATACATTTTGAACATGAACCAACAGAGTGAGTTGACAGTTTGGATATGGAGCATAAGCGACAGTGCTTAAGTGATGTTCATTGCTTTTAGAGCAGGAAGACAGCGAGGCTACATAGTTAACCCAGAGCTCTCTGTTAATGTGTGTTTTTAATATAGTAAACAATTTACTTTACAATTTATGGATTATGAAAGAGAAGATCTTGGCATGAACCAAGACAGGTGTCTGATATGCCATGATAGAAAGGTTAATTTTTCTCACATATGAATACAAACATCATTGAAGTATTTTTGAAGTGGTAAGGTAGAGATTTAATGTGACACAGTCCACTTTTTTATCAATTTCCCAGGGATAAATTAGGAGAAAATGCAGTCATTTTCAGGCAGAACTGGAAGCGAATGAAATGGGACGTACAGTAAAAGTACGATGAGGACAGGATTGGATGATAAGGAAAGAATAAAAAGTTTTAAAGACCTAACAGAGACAGCCTTGGTTGAAGTGCTGACTGGATGGATGTATTTGGGTTAGAATAAAAGAGAACTGCAAAGACTTAAATTAAAAAAAAAAAAAATGCCTGCTCCTTGGAAGGAAAGCTATGAGAAACCTACCCAGTGTATTAAAAAGCAAAAACATCTCTTTGCCGACAAAGGTCCATATAGTCAACGTTATGGTTTCTTTGGTAGTTTCTTTGGTAGTTTCCTGTGCAGATGTGAGAGTTGGACCATAAAAAAGGCGAGTGCCATTTCAGGAGACAGTGAAGGACAGGGAAGCCTTGCATACTGCAGTCCATGAGGCGGCAATGTGTCGGACACAACTTAGTGTCTGAACAGCAACAGCAAAAGACATAAGCATTCTGACACAATGGTTAATTATATATTTTACTATTGACATACTATACAGCAGGTGACAACCAGTTTGCTTTTGGAGTGATGAAGTGGAAGGGGGTGAAGAAGGAGTTTGTTTTGAACATGTGTATGTTGGACCCTATCAGAAATGCACAGAGGACTGTTGGAAGTTCTCTTCCTCTGTAGATAAAAATAGAGAAAGTTGTAATTATTTCCTTAGTCACAAAAAGCATTGCTCTTTTCCTCTGTTTCCTTGTACATGACTTTCTTTGACCCATGTAAAACATGTGTAAATGAGACACATATATATACCCTTTTACAGCATTGCCTTTTAATGTGGCTATCACCAATGATTCAGGAAAAAATTAAACCAAACAAACAAAAAAAAAACACTTGGGTTTAGAAACCATGGAGCACAGGCATAGATTGTGACAATATAAGCTGTCTTATTATACTAATTTATTAAAATGCCTGTAGCAGTGTAGTAAAATTACACAGCTTTTAATAACAATTAAAATGTAGCATTTCAATTTTCCTGTATTTCTTTTAGAATTGTGGCTATGCAATATTGTCAAAAGCTATACCATGGAGAAAAGATAATACCAAGAAACTCACCATTAACTGACCTGATTCAAGAAGGAAAAAAATCCGCTTTTCTCCCCTTTTGTGATGGCTTAAAACTTCAGTCTCACAAAGCAAAAATAAATCCTGTGAGTGCAAGTATGTAGGCTTGTGTCTATTGATTCTGTTTTCAAACCCAATTTCATATGCCCGATGCACAATGAGGCCAAGCAAACCAAAACATCAGAGGAGTTTGGATCAGAGAAAGGTTCATTGCAGGGTAATGCAAGGAGAAGGGTGGCTCCTGACCCAAAAAAACTCTGAACTACTCAAAGGTGTCAGCAGAGTACTTTTAAAGGCAAGGTGAGAGATGCTGATTGTTGAAAACTTTTTGGCATTGGAATGTTTTATTCTTGCAACTACCTGCCTAGGTCAGGTGAGGATGTTCCTGTGAATCTCCACCAAGACAAATGTTGTTGTTTGTTCTGCAAATTTTTATCCATATATGAATGGACTCTTATAGGTCGGAGCCTTGAGAATAAACTATTCTGTGTATTTCAGGCTACAGGCTACAGAACATGAAGTTTAAAGTAAAAGCAACAGGTCTAACCCATAGTCAGATGTATTCTTCCCTATTAAAATTTTACATACAAATTCTTAGAATTAATTAGAAAATTTTAAAGATAACTGGGCACTGAAAAATGGATTAGTATGTGTAATAATAGTGAAAAAGCTGAAATGTGTTGAGTAAGGTGATGCTCCCAAGTCTGTATCACTTACTAGCTCTGTACCAAAATAAATCTAAGTTCTTTAGTTTCCTTAACTATAAAATGAGCAAAATAGAACTATATCTAGTTCATAAGTATATTATGAAACTTTGAGGTAATTTAAACAGCATTTAGCCATAATACAAAGAACATATTTTTTATATTTTGTTTTTACCAGTACCAATAAGTCACAGGTATATTTTGTAGCTGAAAAAGATTTCTGCCTCAAATAATGGCATATAGTGGTACCATCACATGATGTGCAGGATGTGGAAGGCAAAGTATACACTTTAAAAAAATATTATTTATTTTAATTGGAGGATAATTACAATATTGTGATGGTTTTTGTCATACATCAACATGAATCAGCCATAGGTATACATGTGCTCCCCAACCTCATCCTGCACCTTCCTCCCACCTTCCTCTACACCCTATCCCTCTGGGATGTCCCAGAGCACCAGCTTTGGGTGCACTGACTCATGCATCGAACTTGTACTGGTCTTCTCTTTCACATGTGATAATGCACATGTTTAGTGCTCTCAAGCCATCCCACCCTCGCCTTCTCCCATTGAGTACAAAAGTACAAAAGTACTGTTCCATATGTCTGTGTCTCTTTTGTTGCCCTGCATGTAGGATCATTGGTACCATCTTTCTAAATTCCATATATGTGCGTTAATGTATAGTATTTGTCTTTCTCTTTCTTACTTCACTCTGTATAATAGATGCCATATTCATCCTTCCACCTCATTAGAAACTATCCGTTTTTGTTTGCAAGCAATAGGATAAGTGAAGGGATGGATACTAAAAGAAATACATTATTGGTTTGCTTCCTGTAGAGTTTATAGCAAATATAAAGTCCCTCATGGAGTTTAACATACAAAAACAACCAGTATGGTACAACACATTAATGGAGTGAAGGAAAAGAATCACGTGATCATCTCAACAATGCAAAAAAGGCATTTGACAAAATGTGACATACTTTCATGACACAATTATACTGCCTTATTTCCAAAAATGCAATTTTCCTGGTTAAAAGGGTAAATTGTTGTTGTCATACTATCATGTACCTACTAATAAAAAGAAATAGATGCTTGAAAATATGTACCAATCACTAAATCACACCAATAAACTGAGGTCCATCTGTTATTTTCATTTCCAGTTCAGAGGAGTGTTTTGACTACGTGCAGATATAAGGAAACTTGTACACTCCACTGTTGATTATTTGTTTTTTATTAAGGTGGAATTCACACAGAATAAGATTAATAAATTCTAAATAACAAATTCTGTGGCCCCTAGGACATTCACAGTGTTGTACAACTGCTACTTCTATGAAGTTCCAAAACATTTCCATCATTCCAAAACAAAATCCCAAACCTATTAAACAGTCTCATCCCATTTTGACCTCCTACTATTAATCGCACCTGGCAAACACTGATCTGCATTCTGTTTCTATGAATAAACTTATTATAGATAAATAATAAAAATAGAATTAAAAATATCTTTTGTGTCTGGTTTCTTTCACTTAGCATAATGTTTTAGAGGTCTGCCCACTTCAGAGCATGTATCAGAATTTTCATTTATTTTTATGACTGATTAATGCTCCCCTTATACCACATATATATGCCATAATTAGCTTATGGGTTTGTAATCTGATAGGCGTTTGAATGGCTTCCATCTTCTAGCTATTGTGAACGGTGCTGCTGTGAATATGGGTTTATGTTTCTATGTTTGAACGCGTCCTAGTTTGCCATGCTCGGTAGCTCAGGCATAGCTCTGCGACTCCATGGACTGTAGTCTACCAGGATTCTCTGTCCATGAGATTTTCCAAGCAAGAACACTAGAGTGGGTTGCCATTTCCTCCTCCAGGGGATCTTCTTGACCCAGGGATCAAACCCACGTCTCCTGCATTGGCAGGTGGATTTTTTTACCGCTGGGCCACTTGGGAAGCCTTATGTCTGAGTACCTGTTTTTGATTCTTTTGAGGTTATACTTGGAATTGTTGGGTTGCATGGTAATTCCATATTTAACTTTTTAAGAAATACCCATATACTTTTCCACTGAGACTGAACCATTTTACATCCCCAATGGCACTGTATGAGGGTCTCAAGCTAGCTAACCCATGCTCCTTTATTTCCCCTTTTATTATAGCTATTCTGGTGGATGTGGATTGGTACCTCATATGGTTCTGATTGGGCTCCCCTATAAGAATCTGTCTGCAATGCAAGAGACCCGGGTTAGAGTCCTGGCTTGGGAAGATCCCCTGGGAAAGGGATAGGCTACCCATTCCAGTATTCTTGGGCTTCCCTGGTGCTTTAGATGGTAAAGAATCTGACTGCAATGAAGGAGACTTGAGTTTGATCCCTTGGGAAGATCCCCTGGAGGAGGACAAGGCTACCCACTCCACTATTCTTTCTGGGAGAATCCCCATGGACAGAGGTGCCTGGCCAGCTACAGTCCATGGGATTGCAAAGAGCTGGACATGACTGAGCAACTAAGCACAGAACATGGTTCTGATTAGCATTTCCCTAATAAGTAAATGCTGAGCACCTATTCATGTGCATAGTTAGGCATTTTTCTATCTTCTCTGTAAAATTATTCATCCCTTTAAGCATTTTTAGTAGGGTTGTTTCATTGTTACAGGCTTTTTAAATATTCTGTATATTAAAAAATATTGTATATATATATATATATATATATATATATATATATTTTCTACCATTCTATGGATATCTTTTCATATTCTTGATGACAAAGATATTTATATAAAAGCAAAAACCTCACAGACAAAAAAAAAATGAAGACAAAAGGACCAAAATTTGAAAGCTGAAAAATTGATAAATGATTTAGTAAATATAAAAATTTGGAACAGAAGTCTGTAGAAGCAGTCAAAAAACTCGGAGAACCATGAAATGTTCAAGGATTTGCCACTTTATCACACTGGTAACAGTAGTAAATGTGGATCTAATAGACATTTGTTTAAAAACCTGTTTCTTCCCCTCATACTTCTCAAACTGAGAATGCCCCTTCTTTGCTCTAAATGAACACTTGGAGAACCATTCTCTGGGAAGGGAAAATGAGAATTCTCAGGACTCAGCACTCAGGGACCCATGAAGGATCGTATCTGAAACACAGAAATTAAGTTTTAAAATGTCTTATTCCCCAATACTACATCCAATTCTACTTTTCAAGCCAGGTACAAGAATGCTCTTCCGAAAACCTTACAGCCCAAGAGAAAATATGTTAAGATGGTGACATCTGAGGTCATTCAATGAAAGAATGCAGAAAAATGACTCCACAGTGAAGAATCAAATTAGGAAGCTTCAACCATGTGCACTTAAAATGAATGTTTGTAATGCCTCACTTTAAGTGATTGAAATAATTTTATTTCTATACAGTAGCAATGAATGAACTGAAAATGAAGTTAAGAAAACAATTCCAATCTAAAAATGAAATTAAGGGAACATTTCCAATTATAAAATACTTTAGGATGAGTTTAACAAAACATACACAGAATAATATATATACGCTGAAATATACAAAATATATACCTTGAAAACTAGACATTTCTTTTTAACATAAAAATGTGTACATTCTATTGAGGAAAATGCAACTAAAGGTTACCAAAGAAATGACAAATTGGAGGAACTAACAGCTCTTACAAACTCAAGAATGGGCAAGAAGAGTAACGGTGATTGATCAAAGCAATAATACAAATGGTGCAATGACTCATTTTTAATCACAAGCAGATAATTAGGAATTATAAGCCATCTGAGGAAAGCGCTGGCTATGACAAAAAAAAGATGAAGATAAAAAAGAAATTTAAGTGAAAGACAAATCTGCAGAGCTGAAGAAAGAAAGGACGGAACAAAATTACCCATTGGTCTTCAAAGAAACCAAGTATTGCACCAGGTGATATGATCAGGCTCCCCTTTTTTTAAGTTCTGTAAATATACTCTAGATTTTTGCTCTGTGGTTACGTTGAGGCTTACACAAAACACCTCATAAACAAGATAGTCCATTTTACGCTGATAGCAACATATCTTTGTTCACTCATAAAGACTCCACCATTTTACTCCTTTCCTTTTATATTCTCAATGTCACTATTTTTTTTTATGCTGTAAGTTTATAAACTATAGTAGCTATAGCTATTTTAAATACTTTTTTCTTTAACCCTTTATACTACAGTTAAGTGGCTGACACACCATTTTAATAAAGAATAACAATTTCTAATTCTGTTTTATTTTTTTTACATTTACCAGAGTGTTGTCTGTTTGGCATATTTTTGTTGTTGTTTTTCCTGAGTAGCATCTTTTTGTTTAAGCTTGAAGAACTTCTTTTAGCATTTCTTGTAATATCAGTCTAATGGTGATGAACTTTGTTAGGTTTTATTTGTCTGGAAAAACCTTTATTTATTCATATCTGAGGAATAAATCTGCTGAATACATTGGCTGGCAAATTTTATATTTCATCCCTTTGAACAAGTCATTCCACTCTCTCCTGGTCTATAGTTTCTACTGAGACATCTGCTTATAGCCTGATCGGGGTTTCATTGTAAGCTACTTAATTTTTTTCTGCATTTCAGGTTATTTATTTTTGACTTATTTATCAGTGAGTCTTTGTGCATTGATCGACCCTGTTGTCTGTGATTTCTATTGTGTTCTTCATCTTATTTCTTGAATTCTTCAGCTTGATTATTTTTGTTTGGTCCTTTTTAATAATTTTAATTTTTGGTAAATAACTCTTTCTGTTCAATAATTTTATTCCTAAATTCAGTGAACCATCTTTCTGGATTTTCTTGCGACTCATTGAATTTCTTCATAACAACTATTTTTGATTCTTTGAGTTAGGTCAGCAATCCCCAACCTTTTGAGCATCAAGGACTGGTTTTCTGGATGAAAACCACTCACCTCCTGCCGTGTGTCTGAGTTCCTAACAGGCCAAGAACAGTACTGGTCCATCCATGGCCAGGGATTTGGTCCCCCTGAGTTAGATCACAATATTCCAAGTTCTTTGAGTTCAGTTTCTGGTGAATTATTATTTTGTTTTAGTGATACCGTATTTCTTTGATTTTTCATAATGTTTGATGATTTGAGCTTCTGTTTTCTCACTTGATATATAGCCTGACACCCTCCTTAATTAAGAATTTATGTTCACTTTTGCTATCAGGTGGCTCAGTAGGAAAGAAATGGCAGGAGACATAGGTTCTATCCCTGGATCAGGAAGATCCCCTGGAGAAGAAAATAGCAAACTCAATTCCAGTATTCTTTCCGGGATGATCCCATGGACAGAGGAGCCTGGTGGGCTATAGTCCATGGGGTCTCAAAGAGTTGGATACAAGTGAACACATTATTTCTGATGGTTCAACAATGGCATTTAGAACTTTTTTCTTATTCCAGGAGGTGGCACCAAAGGTCAAGCTTGTAGCTTCTCCGGCAGGAGATGGCTCTTGGGGAAGTGTTGGAGTGTGCATGAGGAACTGGCATCAGAGTGGGAGGTTTGGGCTAGAACCTCAGACTCTGGAGATGCTCATGGCTTGGTGGAAAGAACCTCGCCTGGAGGTAGTTTGTGGATGTGCTCCCTGCTGAAGTCCCATAGCAGACGGCAGGAAAGCTGTCTCCTCAATGCCCATCAAGATTCCTGTCTGCCTTCTCCTCTTCCTTCTCTCTCCCACCAGTCACAGAGGTCCCTAATCAGAAATCTGGATGCTGCTAGAGAGAAACAGTTCCCTCCAACTGCAATTCACATTACTGAGAAGCAGAGTGGTCCCTCACTATTTTCATCTTACACCTCTTCTGCCAAAAGAGGCACCTCTGATGCTCCCCAAAACCCACACTTTGGGCATCAGTCTGGAGCAGAGGCACGCTAGAAGAGCTCCTCCACTTTATTGGCCTTAATGCTCATTTCTAGCCCACTCTGACGGTGTTCCATACCCCACTGTCCAGTCATCATAGACAAAAAACAGGAATCGACTGTATATTCCATTTTATTGATCTACAAGTCTGTCTTCATGTTAGGATCATACTGTTTTAATTATTATAGCTTTGTAATATGGGGTCACAAAGAGTCGGACATGACTGAGTGACTGAACTGAACTGAACTGAATATGTTTTAAAATCAGGAACTCTGAGGCTTCCAGCATTGCTTTTCTTTCTCAAGACCATCTTTGAATATTCCGTTGTGGTTCCATAAAATTATTAGCATTGTTTTTTTTTTTTCCTCTAAAAACTGCTATTGAAAATCTTATAGTAATTGCTATGGATCTGTAGACTGATTTGGGTATTATAGACATTTTAGCAGCAGTAAGTCTTCTAATCCATGAAAACAAGACAACATTCCATTTGTGTCTTTTAAAAGTCTTTTCAGTAATATTTATAGTTTTTAATGTATAAGACTTTCACTTCCCTAGTTAAGTTCACTTCTATGTATTTTATTCTTAAATTTCATATTTAGATTGTTCTCTATGGATATATAGAAGTTAAACTGACCTTTGTACACTGATTTTGTATTCTGAAACTTTGGTCAATTCATATATTGTGACAGATTTTTGTGAAACCTGTAGGGTTTTCTATGCATAAGATCATGTCACCAGTGAACAAAAATAATTTTGTTTTCTTATGTTCTATTTGGATGCCTTTTAAAAAACTAGTTAATTTATTTTAACTGGAGGCTAATTACTTTACAATATTGTAGTGGTTTTTGCCATTCATTGACATGAATCAACCATGGGTGTACGTGTGTTCCCCATCCTGAACCCCCCTCCCGCCTCCCTCCCCATCCCATCCCTCAGGGTCATCCCAGTGCACTGGCCCCGAGCACCCTGTCTCATGCATCAAACCTGGACTGGAGATCTACTTCACATTTAGTAATATACATATTTCAACATATTCTCTCAAATCATCCCACCCTCACCCTCTCCCACAGAGTCCCAAAGTCTGCTCTTTATCTCGGTGTCTCTTTTGCTGTCTCACATATAGGGTCATCATTACCATCTTTCTAAATTCCATATATATGCATCAATACCCTGTATTGGTGTTTTTCTTTCTGACTTACTTCACTCTGTATAATCAGCATCATTTTCATCCACCTCATTAGAACTGATTCAAATGCATTCTTTTTAATAGTTGAATAATATCCCATTGTGTATATGTACCACAGCTTTCTTATGCATTTGTCTGCTGATGGACTGGTTGCTTCCATGTCCTGGCTATTATAAACAGTGCTGCAGTGAACATTGGGGTACACATGTCTCTTTCAATTCTGGTTTCCTCAGTGTGTATGGCCAGCAGTGGGAATGCTGGGTTGTAAGGCAGTTCTATTTCCATTTTTTTAAGGAACCTCCACACTGTTCTCCATAGTGGCTGTGCTAGTTTGCATTCCACCAACAGTGTAAGAGGGTTCCCTTTTCTCTGCGTCCTTTCCAACGTTTATTGTTTGTAGATTTTTTAGTGGCAATCATTCTGATGGGCATGAGATGGGACCTCATTGTGGTTTTGATTTGCATTTCTCTGATAATGAGTGATGTTGAGCATATTTTCATGTGTTTGTTAGCCATCTGTATGTCTTCTTTGGAGAGATGTCTGTGTAGTTCTTTGGCCCATTTTTTGATTGGGTTGTTTATTTTTCTTGTATTCAGCTGCAGTAGCTGCTTGTATATTTTTGACATTAATTCTTTGTCAGTTGCTTTGTTTGCTATTCTTTTCTCCCATTCTGAAGGCTGGTTTTTCACCTTGCTTATAGTTTCCTTTGTTGTGCAAAAGCTTTTAAGTTTAATTAGGTCCCATTTGTTTATTTTTGCTTTTATTTCCATTACTCTAGGAGGTGGGTCCTAGAGGATCCTGCTGCGATTTATGTCAGAGTGCTTTGCCTATGTTTTCCCCTAGGAGTTTTATAGTTTCCAGTCTTAGATTTAGATCTCTAATCCATTTTGAGTTTATTTTTGTGTATGGTGTTAGAAAGTGTTCTAGTTTCATTCTTTTACAAGTGGTTCACCAGTTTTCTCAGCACCACTTGTTAAAAGATTGCATTTTCTCCATTGTGTAGTCTTGCCTCCTTTGTTGAAGATAAGGTGTCCGTAGGTGCATGGATTTACCTCTGGGCTTTCTATTGGTAATGCCATCCAACCATCTCATGCTCTGTCATCCCCCTCTCCCCCTGCCCTCAATCTTTCCCAGCATCAGGGTCTTTTCAAATGAGTCAGCTTTTCACATCAGATGGCCAAAGTATTGGAGTTTCAACTTCAACATCAATCCTTCCAATGAACTCCCAGGACTGATCTCCTTTAGGATGGACTGGTTGGATCTCCTTGAAGTCCAAGGGACTCTCAACAGTCTTCTCCAACACCACAGTTCAAAAGCATCAATTCTTCGGTGCTCAGCTTTCTTTATAGTCTAACTCTCACACCCATACATGACCACTGAAAAAACCATAGCCTTGACTAGATGCACCTTTGTTGACAAAGTAATGTCTCTGCTTTTTAATATGCTGTCTAGATTGGTTATAACTTTCCTTCCAAGGAGTATGCATCTTTTAATTTCATGGCCACAATCACCATCTGCAATGATTTTGGAGCCCCACAAAATAAAGGCAGCCACTGTTTCCATTGTTTCCCCATCTATTTGCCATGAAGTGATGGGACCAGATGCCATGATCAGTTTTCTGAATTTGAGCCTTAAGACAATTTTTTCACTCTCCTTTTTCACTTTCATCAAGAGGCTCTTTAGTTCTTCTTCACTTTCTGCCATAAGGGTGCTGTCATATGCATATCTGAGGTTATTGATATTTCTCCCAGCAATCTTGATTCCAGCTTATGTTTCCTCCAGCCCAGCATTTCTCATGATGTACTCTGCATATAAGTTAAATAAATAAGCAGGGTGACAATATACAGCCTTGATGTACTCCTTTTCCTAATTGGAACCAGTCTGTTGTCCCATGTTCAGTTCTAACTGTTGCTTCCTGATCAGGTTTCTCAAGAGGCAGGTCAGTTGGTCTGGTATTCCCACATCTTTCAGAATTTTCCACAATTTATTGTGATCCACATAGTCAAAGGCTTCGGCATACTCAAGAAAGCAGAAATAGATGTTTTTCTTGAATCCTCTTGCTTTATCGATGATCCAACAGATGTTGGTAATTTGATCTCTGTTTCCTCTGCCTTTTCTAAAACCAGCTTGAACATCTGGAAGTTCATGGTTCACGTATTGCTGAAGTCCAGCTTGGAGAATTTTAAGCATTACTTTGCTAGTGTGTGAGATGAGTGCATTTGTGTGGTAGTTTGAGCATTATTTGCCATTTCTTTTCTTTGGGATTGGAATGATAACTGACATTTTCCAGTCCTGTGGCGACAGCTGAGTTTTCCAAATTTGCTGACATATTGAGTGCAGCACTTTCACAGTATCATCTTTTAGGGTTTGAGTAGCTCAACTGGAATTCCATCACCTCCACTACCTTTGTTTGTAGTGGTGTTTCCTAAGGCCCTCTTGACTTCACATTCCAGGATGTCTAGAATCGCAGACACAGAGTCACACCATCATGATTATCTGGGTTGTAAAAATCTATTTTGTACATTTCTTCTGTGGATTCTTGCCACCTCTTCTTAATATCTTCTGCTTCTGTTAGGTCCATACCATTTCTGTCCTTTATTGAGCCCATCTTTGCATGAAATGTTCCCTTGGTATCTCTAATTTTCTTGACGACATCTCTAGTCTTTCCCATTCTATTATTTTCCTCTATTTCTTTGCATTGATCACTGAGGAAGACTTTCTTATCTTTCCTTGCTACATCACTTCATGGCAAATAGATGGGGAAACAGTGGCTGACTTTATTTTGGGGGGGACTCCAAAATCACTGCAGATGGTGACTGCAGCCACGGAATGAAAAAATACATACTCTTTGGAAGGAAAGTTATGACCAATGTAGGCAGCATATTAAAAAATAGAGAGATTACTATGCCAACAAAGTTCATCTAGTCAAGGCTATGGTTTTTCCAGTAGTCATGTATCAATGTGAGAGTTGGACTGTAAAGAAAGCTGAGCACTGAAGAACTGATTCTTTTGAACTGTGGTGTTGGAAAAGACTCTTGAGAGTCCCTGGGACTGCCAGGAGATCCAACCAGTCCATCCTAAAGTATATCAGTCCTGAATGTTCATTACAAGGACTGATACTGAGGCTGAAACTTGAATACTTTGGCCACCTGATGTGAAGAGCTGACTCATTTGAAAAGACCTTGATGCTGGGAAAGGTTGAAGGCTTGAGGAAAAGGGGATGACAGAGGATGAGATGGTTGGATGGCATCACCGACTTGATGGACATGAGTTTGGGTAAACTCCGGGAGTTGTTGATGGATAGGAAGGCCTGGCATGCTGTGGTCCATGGGGTCACAACAAGTCGGACACGACTGAGTGAGTGAACTGAACTGAACTGAACTGAGTTTTCTGTTGGAGTCTTTAGGGTTTTCTATGTAGAAGATCATGTCATCTGCAAACAGTGAGAGTTTTACTTCTTTTCCAATCTGGATTCCTTTTATTTCTTTTTCTTCCCTGATTGCTGTGGCTAAAACTTCCAAAACTCTGTTGAATATTAGTGGTGGGAGTGGGCAACCTTCCCTTGTTCCTGACATTAGGGGAAATGCTTTCAATTTTTCACCATTGAGGATAATGTTTGCTGTGGGTTTATCATATATGGCTTTTACTATGTTGAGATATGTTCCTTCTATACCTGCTTTCTGGAGTTTTGTGTTTTTTTTTTAATCATAAATGGATTTTGAATTTTGTCAAAGGCTTTCTCTACAACTATTGAGATAATCATATGGTTTTTATCTTTCAATTTGTTAATGTGGTATATCACTTTGATTTGGAAATATTGAAGAATCCTTGCATCCATGGGATAAAGCCCACTTTGTCATGATGTCAGATCTTTTCAATATGTTGTTGGACTATGTTTGCTAGAATTTTGTTGAGGATTTTTACATCTATGTTCATCAGTGATATTGGCCTGTAGTTTTTTTTCTTTTTTTTTTTGAGGCATCTTTGTCTGGTCCTGGAATTAGGTTTATGGTGGCCTCATAGAATGAGTTTGGCAGTTTTGCAATTTTCTGGAAGAATTTTAATACTATAGGTGTTAGCTCTTCTCTAAATTTTTGGTAGAATTCAACTCTGAAGCCATCTGGCCCTGGGCTTTTGTTTGTTGGAAGATTTTTGATTACAGTTTTTATTTCCGTGCTTGAGATGGGTCCATTGAAATTTTCTATTTCTTCCTGGTTCAGTTTTGGAAGGCTATACTTTTCTAAGAACTCATCCATTTCTTCCAAGTTGTCCATTTTATTGTCATGCAGTTGCTGATAGTAGACTATTTTATCCTTTGCATTTCTGTGTTGTCTGTTGTGATTTCTCCATTTTCATTTCCAATTTTGTTGATTTGATTCTTCTTCCTTTTTTTCTTGATGAGTCTGGCTAATGGTTTGTCTATTTTATTTACCTTCTCAAAGAACCAGCTTTTAGTTTTGTTGATTTTTGCTATAATCTCTTTTGTTTCTTTTTCATTTATTTCAGCCCTAATTTTTATGATTTCTTTCCTTCTTCTAACCCTGGGGTTCTTCATTTCTTCTTTTTCTAGTTGCTTTAGGTATAAAGTTAGTTTATTTATTTTTCTCTTGTTTCTTGAGGTAAGCTTGTATTGCTATGAACCTTCCTCTTAGCACTGCTTTTACTGACTCCCATAGGTTTGGGGTTGTTGTGTTTTCATTTTCATTTCTTTCTATACATATTTTGATTAATTTTTTAATTTCTTTTGTGACTTGTTGGTTATTCAGAAGTGTGTTGTTTAGCTTCCATATGTTTGTACTTTTAGTAGTTTTTTCCTGTAGCTGACATCTAATCTTACCACAGTGTAACAGAAAAGATGCTTGAAATGGTTTAAATTTTTTTGAATTTGCCAAGACTAGATTTATGGCCCAGGATGTCATCTACCCTGGAGAGTGTTCCATGTGCACTTGAGAAAAAGCTGAAATTCATTGTGTTGGGGTCAAATGTCCTATGGATATCAATTATTCAGATGCCTTTTATCTTTTTCTTATTTGGTTGCTGTGACTCAGACTTCCCATATTATGTTGAGTAGAGGTGGCAATTTTGGGCAACTTTGCCTTGTTCTTGATCTTAAAGGGAATACTTTCAGTTTTATAGCATTGACTATGTTGTCATCAGTGAGTTTTTCAAATGCGCCATTTTTTATTAAGATGATTTCCTGCTATTCCTAATTTGCCATGTAATTTTATAATAAAATGCATGTTGAAAATTTTCAAATTATTTTTCTACATCAGTTGAGACAATCATTTGATTTTTATTTTTCATTCTCTTAATGTGGTATATCATATTGGCTTACTTCATGTATTAAATCATTCTTGTATTCCTGGGATAAATCTCACTTGGTCATAGTTTATGATATTTTTAATGTGCTGTTGAATTTGATTTACTTGTATTTTGTTGAGGATTTCTACACCCATACTCAATCAATGATTGAATTCAACCAATTCAATCTTTCCCTGTCTTGTTTTTATTGCATGTTGTTCTGCACCTTTCCTTTTACTGCTTAATATGTTGAGATTTCTAAGTACAGTTACATTGGGTTCTCTGACTAAAAATATATTTTCTGAATTTGAAAGTTCTCTATAGAGTGTGGACTATTTGAGCTATTAGCAAATAATGACATACTAGTATAACATTCACAGAACTGCCACAATGTGTAACTAGTTTGTAGAAATACTCTTCTGGAAACTCATGTTCCTTGTTAAAACCAAGAATAAAAGAATTTAAAAAAAAGCAATGCTTTTTTATCTCTTCTCTTTAGAAAGGTTGCATGTCATAATGGTCTTAAGATCATGGGTTCTATTTTATTTTATTTGCTTTATTTTTTAACTAAAAATTTAATTGGATGATAATAGCTTTACAATATTGTGTTGGTTTCTTCCATACAACAACACAAATTGGTCATAATTATGCATGTACTCCTTTCCTGTTGAGCTTTCCTCCCCACTCCCATCACATCTCCCTGTATCATCAGAGATGAATCTATTTTCAAGATCATGGATTCTTGAGTCAGACTGCTTAGACTAAAATCCTGTCTTTCCACTTACTAGTTTTGAGATTGGAGAATTACTTAAATTCTACATGTGTTATATTTATCATCAAGAAAATAAGGATAACATATGTACCCTTTAAGATATGTGCAAGAATGGAATGTGTTAATATTTGTAAATTGTTTATAAAAATGCTATCTAAGTGTTTAATAATTAAAATGTTCATAATTATTTGATTTTCATAGCATTCTTTCAAAGACAGATTAGGGAAATGTAGTCATTAAGAGAAATACTCAATCTTGCACTTCTTTTTGGTTAACGCTTACAACAACAAAAATGTGACTCAGAGTCTCACCAGAATATAAGTCTATTTGTAATTACTGTAGCATTGTAGCAATGTCCCCCCTTTTTTTTAATTTGTAGTGGATTTTGTCATACATTATAATGAAACAGTCATGGGTTTACATGTGTTCCCCATCCCGATCCCCCCTCCCACCTCCCTCTCCGCCCGATCCCTCTAGGTTTTCCCAGTGCACCAGGTCCGAACGCTTGTCTCATGCATGCAACATGGGCTGGTGATCTGCTTCACCCTAGATAATATACATGTTTCGATGCTGTTCTTTTGAAACATCCCACCCTCGCCTTCTCCCACAGAGTCTAAAAGACTGTTCTATAAATCTGTATTTTTTTTCTCTTCTGCATATAGGGTTATCATTAACATCTTTCTAAATTCCATATATATGTGTTAGTAGATTGTAATGGCCTTTATCTTTCTGGCTTACTTCACTCTGTATAATGGGCTGCAGTTTCATCCATCTCAGAATTGATTCAAATGAATTCTTTTTAATGGCTGAGTAATATTCCATGGTGTATAATGTACCACAGCTTCCTTATCCATTCGTCTACTGATGGGCATCTAGGTTGCTTCCATGTCCTGGCTATGATAAACAGTGCTGTGATGAACATTGGGGTGCATGTGTCTCTTTCAGATCTGGTGTCCTTGTTGTGTATGCCCAGAAGTGGGATTGCTGGGTCATATGGCAGTTCTATTTCCAGTTTTTTAAGAAATCTCCACACTGTTTTCCATAGTGGCTGTACTAGTTTGCATTCCCACCAACAGTGTAAGAGGGTTCCCTTTTCTCCACACCCTCTCCAGCATTTATTGCTTGTAGACTTTTGGATAGCAGCCATCCTGATTGGCGTGTAATGGTACCTCATTGTGGTTTTGATTTGTATTTCTCTGATAAAGAGTGATGTTGAGCATCTTTTCATGTGTTTCTTAGCCATCTGCATGTCTTCCTTGGAGAAGTGTCTGTTTAGTTCTTTGGCCCATTTTTTGATTGGGTCATTTATTTTTCTGGAGTTGAGCTGGAGGAGTTGCTTGTATATTTTTGAGATTAATCCTTTGTCTGTTGCTTTGTTTCCTATTATTTTCTCCCAATCTGAGGGCCATCTTTTCACCTTGCTTATAGTTTCCTTTGCTGTGCCAAAGCTTTTAAGTTTCATTAGGTCCCATTTGTTTATTTTTGCTTTTGTTTCTAATATTCTGGGATGTGGGTCATAGAGGATCCTGCTGTGATTTATGTCAGAGAGTGTTTACCCTGTGTTCTCCTCTAGGAGTTTTATAGTTTCTGGTCTTACATTTAGATCTTTAATCAATTTTGAATTTATTTTTGTGTATGGTGTTAGAAAGTGTTCTAGTTTC
>CM035300.1:9801669-9994010 GCA_020226075.1 Hydropotes inermis | reverse complement strand
TTGGGAAGAGAAGGGGAAAGGAGGAAATAGAGTTGTTCTGAGGTAGAGAACAGAGAGTCAAACGTGGAAGAGAGTAATCAACACACTCCTGAATAGAAATGGGAATTGAATATTGGATTCTTAAATGTCCAACATTTATATCACATACTGATAAACAAAGATTAAAAAATTTAGTGTAGAGGTTAGACTCTTTGAAATAAAATATTTAAAAACAAAAACCCAAAATTTAGAGATATATATGGAGTTCATTTTAAAAATAAGGCTTCTCTCTCTCTTCTTTTTTTCTTTTTCTTTTTTTTTTTTGCAAGGTTATATTGAGATGAAAATGAAAATTAAGGAATAATAGAGGAGCATTAGAGGACTTTAAAAGGAAATAGGAGAGAAAAACAGGCAAAAGAAAAGAAAGAAAAGAAAAAAGAAAAAAAGAAGAAAAAAAGAAAAAAAAAGAAAAACAAAAAAAAGAAAAAAAAGAAAAAAGAAAAACAAATTTTTTTTTCCCCTCCCTTCGAAGACAATGGGCTGCTTTTCTGGGCGCCTGATGTCCGCTGCTAGCGATCAGAAGTTGTTTTGTAAGCTTTGTTCACCGTTCTGTTGTTCTTTCGATGAATTTGTAGAAGAGAAATTGATCTCCCCGTCCTATTCCTCCGCCATCTTGACTCCTCCCCCTAACAATCTCTTTGTAGTTTTAAATTGCAATGCTTAGTCAATTTACACATATTTATTGATATATATGATTACAGATTTACCATGGAACTATTTGTATTCTTTGTGATAGTTGTGTTGACATCCTTTTTTCCCCTTTTTATGTCTTCTCTTATATTGATTAAGTTTTAATCATTTCTTTTTATTAACCAGTTTTTTCCATCTATTGACTTATTCCTCATGATTGTAATAGCATTTATCTACTGCTTACCTTAATGAGTAGAACAAACATCAGTAACTTTTCAAAACCCTTATTTATAAACAGCTGTCATTTATTGTTCCAGAAAAATGCAAGAATTTTAATAATATTTGTATCCATTCTCATATTCATGCTATCATTGTGATATATTCTATCATGTATCTATATAAATAAATAAATAAAAATTTGCTGGTGTTTTTGGCCTTTAAATGAATATGATAGGTGAACTTCCCTGGTAGCTCAGTCATTAAAGAATCTGCCTGCAGTGCAGGAGACTGAGGTTCGATCCCAGGGTTGGGAAGATCCCTTGGAGAAGGAAATGGCAACCCACTTGAGCATTCTTGCTTAGGAAATCCTTTGGCTAGAGGAGTCTGGTGGTCTACAGTCCATGGGGCCACAAGACTAGGACACAGCTTAGCCACTAAACCATCACCATGAATATGATAGGCTAGCATCATATTTTTTTTGTTTTTAATTGTTTTCCCTTGGATCTGATTTCAGCAGTCTTAGTCTCATGAACCATTCATTTTTATTTTTATTTTCTATTGAAGTATAGTTGGCTTACTATGTTGTGTTAATTTGTGTTGAACAGCAGCATTCTTCTTTAAAAAATATTGTTTCCTGTTATGGTTTACCAAAGGAAATTGACTATAGTTTCTTGTGCTATACAGTAGAATGTTGTTGCTTAGCCATTATCTCTGCAAAAGCTTACATGTGCTAACCCTAATCTCCACTCCATCCCTCCCTCAACCACCTCCTCCCTCTACTTTGGCAATAAAAGTCGGTTCTCTATGTCTGTGAGTCTGTTTCTGTCTCATAGAACAGAAATGTCTATGAGACAAATGTCTCATTTGTGTCATATTTTAGATCACACATATAAGTGATATCATATGATATTTGTCTTTCTCTTTCTAAATTCACTTCGTGTGATAACCTAGAGATGCATGCATGTTGCTGCAAATGGCATTATTTTGCTCTTTATTTTGGCTGTGTAGTATTCCATTTTACCATGCCTTCTTTATCCATTTATCTGTCAATGAACATTTAGGTTGTTGTTTCCATGTCTTGGCTATTGTGCCTAGCACTGCCATGAACATAAGGGTACATGTATCTTTTTGAATTAGAGTTTTGTCTGGAAATATGCCCAGAAGTGGGATTTCTGGATTATATGACAACTCTATTTTTAGTTTACTGAAGAACCTGCATACTGTTTTGTACATTAACTGTCCCAATTTACATTCCTACCAGCAGTGTAGGAGGAAGAATTTTAAAGAAGCATAGCCATTTGCGTTCTCTTGGCTGTGTAATTTTAGTTTCAATTTCCTTTACCTTTACAATAAAGGAAACCTATTCTCGCAAAACTACCTCTTTATCAAAAGTCATCATGTAATTAGGAAGAACAGTGTTTATCAAAAGCCATCACGTGATTAAGAAGAATACTGTGAGAACCATTCTAGAATGAAGTCATTCCAATGCAACGTATTGTTAAAATCTATTGTAAGTACTGAAACCTGGATGACAACATTGCATGGTCTGTTAATATACTGAACACTCACTTATTTTTTCTCCTTTTGACCATCATAATGAACAAGATGGCTTCTTCTCTTGTTTCAGCTTTGTGTATAAGATCAAATGATCTTATACACAAGTGACCACAGACCTCCAGACACCCTGAAAACCTTTACTAAATGCAACCTTAATTTGCATTTTGAAAGAACTATTTTCAAGATAGATTTTTATAATTTATTTCAACTTTAAGCATATTCTAAACTCTCCAAATCTGGACTATTGCCTTACTAGTCCCTTAGAGATCATACACAGTAGAGATGCAAGAAAATTTTCCACAGTTGGGGAGGGAGAGGGTGGAAAAAATTGAGACAGTAGCATTGAAATTTTAACATATACACTACCAGGGTAAAATAAATAGCTAGTGGGAAGCAGACGTATAGCACAGGGAGCTCAAGCCAGTGTTCCGTGATGGTCTAGAGGGATGAGTGGAGGTGGGTTGGGAAGGAGGCTCAAGATGGAGGAGATATATGTATACACATAGCTGATTCACATTGTTGTATGGCAGAAACCAACAAAACATTGTAAAGCAACTATCCTCCAATTAAAATTTTTTAAAAATCACTCATTAGGAATAAAAAGAACAGATTGAGAACACTTATGGAATCTGGGTAAGAAAAATGGGACTAGAGGGGTGAAGAGATGCTATGCTTCTATATTCATGGGCTTACATTTTTATTTATTTATTTATTTATTTATTTATTTATTTATTTATTTATTTACTTTCCTATTTCAGAGGCACTAATTCTGGCTACCAAAAAATTTTTTTCATGGCTGCTGAAACAAGACACTAATATGTTCAAAGAACCCTGAGAGTTTAAAAGAAAACCAGTGACTACAATAATTAAAAGTTGGTTTAAACCATTCAGTCAGTCAGTTCAGTTGCTCAGTTAGGTCTGACTCAGCAACCCCATGAATTGCACCATGCCAGGCCTCCCGGCCCATCACCAACTTCCCGGAGTTTACTCAAACCCATGTTCCTTGAGTCAGTGATGCCATCCTGCCATCTCATCCTCTGTCGTCCCCTTCTCCTCCTGCCCCCAATCCCTCCCAGCAAACCATTAGGCTTGGCTAAATTCATTATTTTAATTCAAAGTTTTAATAGTTCCCATAAAATAAAAATGTTCTTTCTGGTCACCTATTTTCATGTTTTTTGCTGTTTCAGTCAAGCCTTTTCCAGCTTCCCTTAGGCAGGAAGCAAATGATGTTCCAAGAAATGTTCAGATATGGAATATCCACTTTCAGTTTCTTCATGTGATGAATAGTCATGCTTTTGTAGTTTTATTTTTCATCAAACTATAAATACAAAAAGGGGAAATGAAACTATTCCAAAAGTGAAAGTCATTTCTTACTGCCTACGTGGTGAGTTGTGGTTATTGGCTATAAAAACCTCTGTAATAAATAGCTGCTCTGAAAGCATCTAGCCTGGAGAAGAACCAGAGTAGGCTACAAGAACAGCAATTGACAAGTCATCTCCTATGGAGTATTCTCGGACCATCTTTGAGGAATACCACATAGATGAAGATGTGGGCTTTGCTCTGCCACTTCCACTGGTAAGAGGGGACACTGGAATATGGGCAAAATTATTTTCTTATCTTGACTTACTTGGGCAAGTCAACTTCTACTGAATAAATGTGGTTCAGTAATTTCTACTGAACAAATAGATATAGAGGTACCGAAATTGGAGGCAGAGTTTGAATAAAGGGATCTCGATTAATTTTCTTAAAATTTTCTTCTTAGAAACTTAGCCTTAGAGGCACTTCTTAGTCATCTTACACAGGTACAGGGAGTGATGAGATAAGGTAACTATAGAGGTATTTTATTTTAAGACAATCACATTTCAGGGGGTATTTTGAAAAAAAATTTAAAAAGTAATTAATGACCCATGAGTCAAAGGAACCTCCTTTTTCAGCTGATAAACCTTAAATTGCACAAAGCATGTGTTCCTGCTTTGATAATGTTTTTGAGGTGGGGCATCAAGCAACTTCGTGTTGTATTAATATTGTTTGGCATTTACTAAGCCTAAGTTCCAGGCTTAGAGAGAGTTAGACCTGCTAGACCTGCATGCTTTTTCCACAGATCTTGCTACAAGGGGCAAGGCATTAGAATAAATGTGTGTTTTAAGACTATGGTTTCCTACGTTATCTTCCCAAGAATGCCATGAAGAGCATCTTCTCTTTAATATCTTAATCATCACACACTTTTATCTCATTTTTAGCAATTTACAAATATTAACTTACTCCATCTTTACAACCATCCTGAAAGGTATGTATGTTATTGATTTCATTTTCCTGATGAGAAAGTAAGCCATGCAGAAGTTAAGTAATTATCCAAACTCACCCAGCTAGTAGTAACAGGGATAGGAAGTGAGTCTAATCAGTCTGGTTCCAGAATCCATGGTCTGAAAACCATTATCTATTATGCTACACTGCCTAACACAAGGGAAGGAGAGAACACAGGGCATTATATTGGGTTTTGGTTATTGTTTGTTTTCCTACTCTTGGTTTTAATGAAGTTCGTGAGATTCCAGGAGAGGATTTCTAGGAGCCAGTAACATGCTGTAGCAATGCTGTATATACCAGGATGTATCTGTTTGCTTGTGACTGGAGCAGAATCCAGACTCTAGAGACAACCTTTAAGTGTGATAAATACATATTTTAGTCAGAATGTAACTATACTTAAAAATCACACCTAGTCAATACCTTGGTTAATATAGGCAAATCTAAAGCAAATTCTTTGTCCCAATCTAATTTTCCTCTTCACATGATTAATTGAAGAAAATGAAGCAGATGTTTTAATTTTATTGCTAAAAGCAACTGGCTTACTTTATATTTTCAAATCAATAATATTCAGACTTACTCTCTCTTCACTAAAGTGCACAGGTGCCAAGATTGGATGTTTTGAGGAAATAGTTATCAATGGTACCAAAAAAAAAAAAAAAAAACTTTTTCAGAAACTGCAAAGTCTCATATCAAATTTATTCTTTATTTCCCTATAAAGTTGGTTCTCATGTAAAAGAAAATAATCACAATAATTATGTGAATAAATAAGTGAAAATCGTTCAGTTGTGTCCAACTCTTTTCTACTCCATGGACTGTAGCCCACCATACTCCTCTGTCCATGGAATTCTACAGGCAAGAATACTGGAGTGGGTTGCCATTCCCTTCTCCAGGGAATCTTCCCTACCCAGGGATTGAACCTGGGTCTCCTACATTGCAGGCAGATTCTTTACTGCTTAGCCACCAGGGAAGCCACAAGTAATTATGTAGACCTCTAAAACAGATTCCAAGGGGTAAACTCCAAAACTAAAGCAAAATAAAACTCTTCCTGAGCTATTTAAAAAATAATGCTGCTACTTGAGATACCTATGAAATTAGATTTAGTATCCTGAAACAGGATGAAAACAAAATTAGACGTTGCTTTTATTTCCTCACTGAAGATCTTTCCTGGAAATTAGAGGTTCAAAAATGTCCATTTCATCTCTTATAATCTATCACCTTCCAATTGTAAAGCAAAATAATTTGTCTTCTGATTTCATGTAGATGCAAAATGCATTCTCTCATCTAGCAGGAGTTAAATGGCTCTCTGTGTTACCCTTTATTAATTTATAATATATCATTTAAGCATCCTTTGAACCAAAAAAGATATTATTGATTGAACTTTACATTTGTTGAAAGTTCTGTCCAATAAGACACTAATCTGGATACATAATAAAGTACTTCTGTTATTTGGGGAAAGTAGCCCCAATAAAAATTTTAGATGTGCTACATGTGAAACACAGAATAAAGAAAATATGTATGTATTACTAAAAATCATCAGAGCAGAGTAGTTTTGTGGTTAGAGAGAAAAAATTCAGAGCAAACACAAGAAAGGTGCTTATCTAATGAATATACTGCCTGGATTTTCATTCCTAAAAATCTGCCCTGACTAAGTCTAGCCAATTCTCTGCAGCTCCTAAACAGGTTTTAAGTTTTTATTACATTTGTCTTCATATTGTATAGCTTCCTTATAATATTAACTTGGTTTTGAAGCTTAAAACCTCACTCACTTTAGTTTTAATTCATGCTCTCTCCTGTTAATTCAGGATCGGTGCCCTCAATAAGCTTAATGAAGGAGTTTTCAGGACTGTGAATCTCATTTCAGGCTATGACCTAGTTCTTTGGTTTTTATGTTTTCCTTTGAGACATGATTAGAAATAACACCCAGGGAGGCACTTATTAAAAACAAAACCCAATTGAGTAACATTTAAAACGTCATTGATTCCTTCAGTGACTCATGCAATGGGTATCATCCCAACTAGCAGGAAGAAAAGCACTCTCAGGAGCTGTACAAAAATGAAAGACTTTTATAAGCAGAAGAGAGCAGAAAGAAGGAAGTCATCCTTGCAGAGAGTGTATTAGCTGTAATGAGGTCACATTTCTTTAGAGAAAAGCAGGGCTCTATGAGCAGATCTGTTCACTACTGCTGGCCAGGGGATTCTGGATTGACTGGTTTAGGATTTCACTCTGGGAGAGGCAGAAACTGTAATTAAGTATTATCTCCATTCAGCGACATGGGACTTAAGTTACTCCATTCTGGGTTTTGGGGTCTTTTTTTTAACTTTTTATTTTGTATTGGAGTATAGCCAATTAACATTGTTGTAATAGTTTCAGTCGGTCAGTTCCGTCGCTCACTCGTGTCTGATTCTTTGCGATCCCATGGATCGCAGCACACCAGGCTTCCCTGTCCATCACCAATTCCCGGAGCTTGCTCAAACTCATGTCCATCATGTCCATGATACCATCTAACCATCTCATCCTCCATCATCCCCTTCTTCTGCATTCAATCTTTCCCAGCATCAGAGTCATTCTTCAGCATCAGATGGGCAAAGTAGTGGAGTTTCAGCTTCAGCATCAGTGAATATCCAGGACCAATTTCCTTTAGTTTAAGGCAGACAGCAAAGGGATTTAGCTATACATACACATTTATCCATTCTCCCCCAAACTCCACTCCCATCCAGGCTGCCACATAACACGGAGCAGTCTTATTTATAACACTCTTTTATTTGGATTTCATTTTTACATACTTGACCAAAAATTTGCCTGTTGTAAGAAAGGAAGCAATCAACATGTGTACAAATATATACATATATACACACACATATATATACATATATACATGCATATATATATGCATGCACATATATATATATACAACATATATACAGCATCTCTTGCATGTCTAGTACTGTGCTAAGAAATACAGAATTAAAAATATGATAAAATCCTTGCCTTCAGATAGTGAGATATAAAAAAGAGAAAACATCTTTTAGAAGTTTGAAATCCTTATGTTTGAATCACAATGAAATATGTGCACAAAACAAGCCATAAATCTGCCTGAGCCTTGCTTATTTATGACATGGAGAAAACTTTGGGGGCCATTATAATAATTAAACAATAAATAAATTAAATATTGAAGCAAAACTGTCTCATTACTGATGTTTAATAAATCTCATTTTCCATCTATTAAAAAAAAAACTTAAACATCTATCTGAGAAGGTAAAAATATAGCAGACAGCAGTAAATTACTTAGGGCTTCCCTGGTGGCTCAGTGATAAAGAACTGCCTGCCAATGCAGAAGACTTGGGTTTGATCCCTGGGTTGGGAAGATCCCGAGAAGGAAATGGCAACCCACTCCAGTATTCTTGCCTGGGAAATCCCATGGACAGGGAAACCTGGCAGGCTAAGTCCATGGGGTCTTAAAGAGTTGGACACAGCTAAGTGACTAAACAACAACAATAACAAGTCACTTAATGTGAAAGGGTATAATTCATAGGATTCCTCATTGGAGGCATACCTATAGAATGGAATAGTCAGGGAGAGTTCAATGAAATGTTTCAAGGGATCTTTGCAAAGGAGGCAGTTGAGAAGAAGAGGAGGAGCATGGAGAAGTTCCTGAGCTCTTAGCGTGCAGGTGACAATGTAAGGCCTGGTGGCCCTAGACGGGTTAAGAGTGTATCAGCATTCCATGGCATCAATACAGAGGCCACATGGACCATCAGTGGAGGCACCACTATTGGATAATACCTTCCACTGGTCAATCAAAGCCCTGTTTCTTCTTTTCAAGGAGGAGCTACCTCATCCTTATGATGCCTGGATCTCTATTGCTAGAAATCTGCCTGAACTGATCAAGAACAACCAATTACGTATGGAAGTTGAGAAGGTTTGGAAAAAATATTACACGTTTTCTATTTCAGATTCTTAAAAGCATTAACTTGGGTTTGTGGCAGTCACATCACACATTTTGAGTTGAGTCCATCTTTCCATTTGTTCTCAGTTAGCAATGCTCAGCATCGATGGCCTCCGAGGCCACAGGGCACAGCGCCTGGGACACTTGGTTTTGGGATACATCACCATGGCGTACGTGTGGGGTCAAGGCGATGGAGACATCCGGAAGGTTTGGAGATTTTCTTATATTCTTTTATGCTGACACAACAGACTGACATCCCTTTGACATTTAATGTAAACAAACTCTAAGAGTATTGTCAAAGCGTTTGTGAAGCTTGAGGATCTTTGAGATCTTTGAGATCTTGTGCAGAGGAGTTACCTAACAAATATTTGGGGAATGGATGGATGCTTGGGCGAATGGTTGCAAATGATTCACAGGCCATTAGAAAGTCAAGAATGTAGCCTGGATTTCCCCTGGCTCTCTAGTTAGGCTTTGTTCTCTCTATGCCCAGATTATGTCCACATCATCACAAATATCAAATGTAAGGGCTTTTACATTTACAGGTACAAGGGTATTTACAAGTACTGGGCTTAAGTTACAAAATGAGGAACAGGCAATGACACATTGGTTTGGTTTCACAGGGACCTTATGTAGAACGGTTAATCTTTGACACCCAGAAAGCAGAAGCAAAAGTGAGACATTTCAAAGGTTAAGACTAAAAGTTGTGTTTTCATTAGGTCTTGCCAAGCAATATCGCTGTTCCTTACTGCAAGCTGTCTGAGAAGCTGGGACTGCCTCCTATTCTGCTTTATGCAGATTGTGTCTTGGCAAACTGGAAGAAAAAGGACCCCAGTGGGTATGTAAACAGTGATTATAACAGGAATTAAAGGTGTGCACAGTATTTTAATCAAAAGGGAATTGGTCATTTGTTTAATCTTTGGCTTTCTTCTCTGTTGTTAAGATGTATAAGATACATGCATGAGAGAGAGGCATCTTGTCAACATACAATGAAATGTACATATCTTAAGTGTTCAGTTTGATCAGTTTGACTGGCTTCTTTTGATACTGGCTTCTTTTGAGATTCTGCAAGTTTCAGCTTTAACTATTGAGTGGAATCAACACATCTTTGGTAGTAAATGGGGCAACCTCTGGACTTTCAAAAGAGTCTGCTTAGAATCCTGGCCCTTCCTAAGCACTGAGTAATGTATCTGCTACAATGAAGGGTCAGAGGCTCTGGGTGTGTATTCACCACATGTGTATTCATGCTCAGAGGCATGTTCTAGATGTGGGAGTACCACAAAATGAAATAATTTCATCTTGAAAATTTCTTATTAGTAACAAGGTTTCCGATTGGTTTTTATGATCCACATGTGTTCCTTGCATATTTGTTTCTTTCACTTGTAAAGCCCTAAATTAAATGTTTGTGACACCTACTTGACAAATATTGAAAAAAACACACCTTTACATTTTTATGTATTTTTTTTACCTTTGCTAGATCAGTAGTATTAAGTGAAATAACTCAAAACCATTTAATTTTTACATTGGTTTCCTTTCCATCTTCCAATTGATCCATGGCTTCGTGGCTGCTCTCCTAAGGCCCATGACTTATGAGTAAGTACTCCATCTTTTTTATTCAAAGACTTACTGTTATTCAAAGTAAATAAGGATGTATCACTACCTTCCAAGTGAATTTTTTTAAAAGACTAAATTGATTTTAGGCAAAAAATACAAAAATCTTACTTGTATATGCAGATGATACCTGACTTAAGGGTGGTTCAACTTATGATTTTTTGACCTTAGAATGGTGCAAAAGTGATATACATTCACTATAAACTCAGTTTAAATTTTGGATTTTGATCTTTCCCTAAGTAGATGTGCAGTACATACTCTCCTGTGATCCTGGGCAGGGCAGTGCAGCTTCCAGGCAACCTCACTGTCAAGAGGGTAAACAACTAATACACTTACAACCATCATGCACCCAGACAAGCATTCTGTTTTTCGCTTTCAGTATTCAATAAATCATGAGATATTCCACACTTTAGTATAAAATAGACTTTGTGTTAGATGATTTTGCCCAACTCTAAGCTAATGCAAATATTCTAAGCACATTTACAGTAGGCTAGGCTAAACTCTGGGGCACCCATCTGGGTCAGTGGTAAAGAATCTGCCTGCCAATGCAGGGGACACAGGAGAAGTGGGTTGAGCCCTGGGACAGGAAGATCCTCTGGAGGAGGAAATGGCAATCCACTCCAGTATTCTTGCCTGGAAAACCCCATGGACAGAGGAGCCTGGTGGGCTATAGTCCTTGGGATCACAATGACTGTGACCCCAAGGTCACAGTGAGACAGACACAACTTGAGTCAGGCACAACTTAGCAGGACCACAAGGCTAATATTTGATAGGCTAATATCTGATATTTGGTAAGTTAGGTATATTGAATGAATTTTCAACTTATCTTCAATTGAAGATGGCTTTATTGAGATATAACACCATTGTAAGTTTAGGAAGATCTGCCGATAAATATAATTAACATGCATACATACAAAATGCACATACATCTGTGTATCCATGATCCCATGACCTCAGTGGCCAGAAGTAATAAAACTATTCTTTTTGACCCAATTCTATTTTTGACCTAGGTACTTAACAGAAGCTAAGAGCTAGGGAATCTAAAGTAAATATAGGAATAAGCTTACCCTCATGAAACTGGGTTAATTTGGAGGAAAGAAGATACATGGAAATGATGTAAATTGCTACAAGATCAAGAGAAGAATTAAGGAATTAAAGGACTATGAGTTCAAGTCAAACAAAAGGCACAAGGAAAGAATCCTACAGCAAGCAATTTAAGCTGGGTTTGGAAGAGTGACTAGGCATAGGTTAGAAGAAGGAAAAGCTGGGACTTCCCTGGTGGTCCAGTGGTTAAGATTCTGTGCTTCCATTGCATAGCCTGTTCCCTATCCCTGGTTGGGGAACTAAGATCCCACGTGTCATGTGGCCAGAAAAAAGTAAAGGAAGAAGAAGGAAAAGCTGAGCATGTTCACAGTGGAGGAAACAGCAAGAATGAGGGCTTTGAAATGACAAAAATCTTGGTGCATTTTCAGAATTGAAGGAAGGCTAGTGTCACTGATATATCATAAATAAGGAAGGTAACAGTATAGGAAGGGGATGAAGAAATAAACTATAGAATTATTACATAGGCTCTGATAAGGGGTTAAAACAGAATCTTAAAGGGGAAGCTATGGAAGGTTTTTAAATGGCGGAATGATGTCACCAGCCCCTTTTGAGGCTGAAACCGATGAAATATCTTATTCAACAAGCCCCAGGAAGTTAGGTGTGGAAATGGATTGAGACCATATATTTAACTGCCATGAAACTCAGAAGTGTACTGATACTGAGACCATATTTGCACCAGCACAAAACTTCAGTGCAAAAGAAAATAAGGTGTAATAAATTATTTCAATTTCCCAATCAATTCCTTTGTAAGGCAGGATATATCACTGAGAAATTGAGTCAGGCTCACAGATAAAAAAAATATGGATATGAATATGTTTATTTAAGTCAAAAATCTACTTTTGTAAACCATACCTCACAGATATCGCTATAAACCTTGAGTTTACAAATTTGTGAAAAATTGATGGGCTAATAGAAAAATAAATGCTCTTGAAGCTTCTAGTTTCAAGTTCTAGAATGGAATTTTAAGGCCCAGCTTAAAGTACTGTTAATTTTATGACTTTAGACAATAGACCTAACATTAATATTCCTAACTACATAATGGATATAGTAAACCTGCCATACTTATCTCACAAGATTATTTTGAAAATGGAGGGTAAATAAAAGTCTTGAAAATGAATAAGGATCCAACAAATAGATCAATATTGTTATCAAATTATTTTTTCTTCTTTTTAGCTTTCTTTTCTTTATTTTTACTAAATTCTTGACTTCCTGGATTAATTTTCTCAGGAACATGGACATTCTATTCTCATTTCCTGGTGGGGACTGCGGCAAAGGCTTCTTTCTGGTTTCTCTGTTGGTGGAAATAGCAGCTGCCTCTGCAATCAAAGTATGTCAGTCTAGAAAAATGTGCATTTTGATTCACTTAAGCAGAACAATTACTTAGCAACAGAACATTATTATGCATAAAGTAACTTGATCCTGACTGAATAGAGGATTTGCTGATTGAATTGGAGATAAGGGATCACCTGGTACAAATAAATACTTTATTTTTTCTTGTCTCTTCTAAAATATAAAATGTAAGAGCCATATAATTAGAATCAAATTTGAAGCCCTAATAAGAGAGAAGTATTTTCAATGCAACTTGCCATGGGAACTCTGTCTCACAGAGACAAAAAGCTAATGATTTTTGCCTTAGAGATAGAAATACATAAAACTATATAAACTTATCTCTAAGTGATAAATTAATAAAGACAAACCCAAGTTTAATTAAACATATGAAAATTAGTCAAACAATCCAAGGGTATTCAATCCAAGATAGAAATGGAAATACCAAATTTAACTTGGGCATTAAGATTTAGAACTTAATTCTATGCTAATCTTTAGTGTTAGGAAATCTGAAATGTTTGTTTTCTTTTTTTTTAAAGGTGATCCCCATTATATTTGATGCAGTAAAACGTGAAGACTCAGATACTTTGCAGAAGGCACTGCTTGACATATCTTCTAGCCTGCGCAAAGCCCTGGACATGTTTTCCCAAATTCATGGCAAGTATTGTGTGCCTTGCAAACGCTAGAGCATGCTCAGATGTTTCTGGTTATCTAGATGTAGATTTGCAAAGAAAATGGAAGCAAAACCAACTCTCACATAGTGGTTGTGTTTGCAGTTTCCTTTTTCTCACTGAATTATTATATGTACTTTCCATATGGTGGGTTTTATTATGTTCATCTTACAGAGAAGAGAATCTAAATTTTTAGAGAGAAGATAAACGACCCAAGATGATATAAGTAATAAATAGGGAAGCCAGAATTCCACTAAAAATTATGGAAAAACTTGCCAAAGGTACAGGATATGTTAAGTTCTGAAAAACTTAGCTTCTGCTTGATAAGAACTCTCTATGAATTCTGCTTTTACGTAAATTAACTAGAAAGCCATCTAAAACAGCCGCAGGGCTTGAAAGTTATCATAAAATTAACAGCTAAAAACAGTAACAAAAAGAGTACATAAACAAGGATTTGCAAAAGGAAATGTCCCCTACTGGATGCACCTAACAAATATGTGATTGTGTATCAGTGGGCTTTGGCAAGAAGATTGGCCTTCAAACCAAAGACATTAACAGGCTTTGGGGAGGGACACCCAGAGATGTGGTCCCTAGGGCTCCTGGAGGTTTTATTTTTTATTTTTGTGTTTAGATTTGGGGTTTATTTACATAAGTAACTTATCAGTTATGCCAGTAAAAACATGTTGCTGTTGTTTAGTCTCTAAGTTGCGTCCAACTCTTTTACCATCCCATGGACTATAGCTCACCAGGCTTCTCTGTCCATGGGATTCTCTAGGCAAGACAACCTACGAGGATAGGTTGCCATTCCCTTCTCCAGGGAATCTTCTCGACCCAGGGATCCAACTCGCATCTCCATCACTGGCAGGTGGATTCTTTACTGCTGAGCCACAAGGGAAGCCCAGTAAACATATGAAGCATCCTTAAGTAAATGTTGGCAGTTTAATTGGTCTCCTGAGTATGAGTGGTGAATGGGCCAGGGCTGTTTGTCACAAGATGTGTGTTGTTCCCATAGTAGACCCTGTTCAGTGTACACAGGTGTGATAGAGAACAGGAGAGTGAAAGCTTGAGCTCAGGGATGCTTCTGCACAGACTGACCTAGCACCTTTCTTGTTTCCTATACTGAAATTCAGGATCAATTGTTTATAACACCTTGATTTTTCTCAATGATGCTACTTATCTAGGTGTATCTCATCTTTTTTGTTTGTTTGTTTTTAGAATATGTGGACCCAAACCTGTTTTTCAATGTTCTTCGAATATACTTGTCTGGGTATGTAGCCTTATGCTTGGTTCTGTTTTCACTTAGACAATTAACAAAAAGAAGACAACAAACTTCCCTGATGGTCCCCACTATCAACCCAGTTTAAGAAACAATTTATATCCTAAAATACATGTTGCAAGAAACAGTAGGCTATTCTCTCTGCTACTACTTGAGCAGGCAAATACTGGAGTAGGGACAAGAAAGCTACTCATTTTAGAGACTGAAATAACCTTTGGTAGTGCAAGGCAAGATTTGACTTATAGAATCCTTATGCTGAATTTGCTCAGAACCATGTTAATTATTATTCTTATGCTTGAACATGAGTAGAAGGGGGAGTATAGAAGAAGTATAATGAAGCCTAGCTCATTTCACCTTCCACTCATCCTCTGTTGCAAGATTTGACATACGAAAAATTGGCAACTGATAAAAGACTAATTATTCTTTCCTTCCTGATTTAGTTGGAAAGGCAACCCCTTGCTGTCAGAAGGTCTGCTGTATGAAGGCGTCTGGGACACCCCAAAGAAGTTTGCTGGAGGCAGTGCAGCCCAAAGCAGCATCTTTCAGTGCTTTGATGTTCTCCTGGGCATTCAGCACACTGTTGGTGGAGGTGAGCAGCAAATGACAAATCACCAGCATTGCTTAGGCTAATAGGATAGTGTCTGAAAAGAACCTTCCCATCAGCATCTTATCTGAGCTTATCAGATACTTTTAGAAGAATCAGTGGAAACTTTACTACAATCTCATTACACCATGAAGAAGCAGAAACTGAAAGAGGCTCGTAAACAGACTCCCTGTTAACCAACTAAAAAGCAGGGAAGCCAGAACTCAGACCAAGTTCAACACCATCTTGATCTTGATATTTGAACATGTCTATGAGGTCTGATTGAGTGGTGAAGCCAATGTTGGTTGTCCTGAACATGTAAGGTCAGATTTAGAAAGAAAAAGCCTATGACTGAGATAAGACCACAAGCAGAAGCTAGACAGTGGGGAGGCTTGGCACTGTTCTAGTTCCCCAAACTACTGCCCAGTGAGCCCAGGGCCAACACGTGCACCAAAGTTTAAAGATGAGCCACGTTCATTACATTCTTTCTAAGGGATTAAGGGAGCAGAGGAAGAAGCTCCAGGAAGAACTTCTTTCTGCTTTTCTTTCTTTTGTAAACTGCTATTGAACAGTCAAAGGGGAAAGCTTTGGGGTGCATGACAGTAAGGCCCCCCCCCCCCCCCCCCCGAGCTCATTCTCTTATTTTAAAACGGTCCCTTTAACTCTCTTGGACTCAGCATCACAGTCTATCAAGTATAGTACATCTACCCTGTCCTTAGAAGGATCAAATACAGTAGGAACATGAGAAAGGAAGCAAAACAACAATATAATGAATGAGTTTAGCTCATGTGGTTTTCAGAATTAAGTGCATTTTTCAATAATTACCATTACTAGTAGCAAGATTAATAGGATGCTAACTTGATGGTTATAAATTCATGGCCACCCACTCTGACCCCACTCGGCCCTCCCTCCCTGGATTGGAGACTGCTTCAGACTCCTTATTAACTCATCTCTGTCTTCAGTTCCTTCAGACTCTGCTGCTGAATTTCTCCAGGAGATGAGAACCTATATGCCACCAGCTCACCAGAGCTTTCTCCTCTCATTAAAGTCAAGGCCCTCGGTCCGTGAGTTTGTTCTTTCAAAAGGCAATGCTACACTGCAGAAAACTTATGATGAGTGCGTGCAAGCTATGGTCTCCTTGAGAAACTACCATTTGCAAATAGTAGTTAAATACATCATAATTCCTGCAAGCCGGCAATCCAAGGCGGAAAGCTCGGAAGATTTAGAGGCAGAAAGTAGAGGAACTGGAGGCACCAATCTCATGGACTTTCTGAAGACTGTAAGAGGTAAAACTGTGAATTGCCTGTTGAAGGAACATTAATTGTAATCCAAGAAAGTATTTTTTGGCATATTTTTTATATTTTGACATGTGTTAATCATCTCTGCCCATTATATCAGAAATAGCATTCACATTCTTCATTTGAGAGGAAAATGAAACTTATGTTCATACAAAAACCTGCACGGGGATATTTACTGCAGCTTTATCATAATCACCCAAACTTGAAAACACCCAAGATGCCCTTCAGTGCCTCAATGGATGAACAAATCGAAGTACATCCTGACAATAGAATATTACTCAGGGCTGAAAAGAAATGAGTGCTGTGTGACAACCTAGAGCGGTGGGATGGGGTAGGAGGAAGACTCGAGAGGCAGGGACATATATATACCTATGCCTGATTCATGATGATTTATTACAGAAACTTACACAATACTGTAAACCAATCATCCTCCAACTAAAAATAAAATTTTAAATTTTTAGAAAAAAAAATGATTGTGGTGTATTTCTTCCTGGTTCAGTAAAAAATGTTGAAAATGAGCTTATTTACAAACCACAAACAGACTCATAGAATTTGGAAAGCAAATTCTGGTTACCCAAGTGGAAAGGTGGTGTGTGGTGGGCAGGGGTATTGGTGGTGGTAAATTAAGAGTTTGGGATTAACATATACACACTGCTGCTGCGGCTGCTGCTAAGTCGCTTCAGTCCTGTCTGACTCTGCGACCCCATAGATGGCAGCCCACCAAGCTCCCTTGTCCCCGGGATTCTCCAGGCAAGAACGCTGGCATGGGTTGCCATTTCCTTCTCCAATGCATAATGTGAAAAGTGAAAGTGAAGTCGTTCAGTTGTGTCCAACTCTTAGCAACCCCATGGACTGCAGCCTACCAGGCTCCTCCATCCACGGGATTTTCCAGGCAAGAGTACTGGAGTGGGTTGCCATTGCCTTCTCCCAATATATACACGCTACGAAGTATAAAATAGAAAATCAACATCAAACTATTGTAGAGCACAGGGAAATCTACTCAGTATTCTGTAATAACATATTTGGGAAAAGAATATGAAAAAGAATAAGTATTATGTATAAGTGAATCATTTTTCTATACACCTGAAACTAACACAACATTGTAAATCAACTCTACCCCAATATAAAATTAAAAATATCTTTTAAAAAGTTAAAAAAAAAAGAAATGGGTGATCAAGTGGTGAAAAGACATGCAGAAATGTAACAATGCACCTGACTAAGTAAAAGAGGTCACTCTGGAAAGGTTACGGAGTGTGAGATTCCCGCTATATGACACTCTGGAAAAAGGTAAAACCTTGGAAGCAGGAAAAGGATCAGGGACTGCCAGGGGGTTGGGACAAAGGGAGTGATGAACAGGAGGAACACAGAGGATGTTTAGTTCAGTGAAATTACTCTGTATGATAGAATAACAGTAGATACATGCCAAGCATTTCCCAAAACCCATATGACATATAACACCAGGAGTGAACCCTAATGTAAGCTGTGGACTTTGGATAATCATAATCTACCAATGTAGGTTTATCAGCTGTAATGAGTGCACCATTCTGATGTGCAAAATTCAGCACACCTGGGGAAGAAGATATATGGGGACTCTGTACTTTCTGCTTAATTTTGCTTTGGGCCTAAATCAACTCTTAAAAACTTAAAGTCTATTAAAAAGAAAACCACTCTATGGCCTTCAATAATTCACCTAGCCTCTCTGGTCTGTTTTTACACACCTAAAATAATCAGAGATAAATAGATTAAGGTGCTTTCCAACTCTATGATTCACTCCTCTATGTGATCTGAAAGTTCATCCAGATGTTATGTTAAGCTATGGAAGCTATGGAAATTTTAAACAACACATGTTCAAAAGTAGAATAGCATCTTTATTTCTTCCAGATCATAAAGACAATGATTTTGATGTAAGAATTATTTTATATATTTATAATTTTTAAAAGCTTACAACAGGCTTTCCCTCAGTATCTTTGTTTCCTGACAAAATCAGTAAGTCAGAATAGGAATTATTTTTCTATTTTGTGGTGGTGGTTTTTTAAAGTGTTGGAGGCAGAGTGAATGAGAATGATTGTACTTAAAACAGTCAAGGTGACTCATCAATCAATCAATGATGACTCATTTCAAGATGATTGTCAGAGTAAACTGTGCTTTCTGCATGTAGCCCACTCTGTCTACAAATGCTCTAATCTGCTGATTCTTGATGGAGGTGTTGGGGGACGGGGGTGGAGTCAGTCTTTGGACAGGAGTCTGTCCTCCTCTCCCCACACCCAGTTGCTGGCATCCAAAAAAAAGCAAACTTTGCTTTCCACCAAAAAAAAAAAAAAAAAAGTTTGTGGTAAAAATAGATTTTCCTAGATAAGGCAATTCATGAGATGAGTTTTAAAAGGTGATTAGTATACTATATGCAAATAAAAGGCTAGAAAAATGCAAGAAGGGAAAGAAGAGTGTTTAAGAATAGCAGCATAACAAGGTCTACTTAGGAAGCCCACACAGCTCAGTATGACTGAAGCATAAAAGAAGAAAAATGGTGATGGGCTGATTAAGCTAAATCATGACTGGCTTCCAGGGCCATGCAATAAAGGAATTTCAATTTATTGTGAAAACAAAAAGAATGCTTTTAAGCAGAGAAATGACTTTATTATATTTGTATATTTGAATTCTATTTAAGTAAAGCATTGCCCACTGTAAAGGAAAGTGAAAGTCACTCAGTCATGTCTGACTTATTGCAACCTCATGGACTATATAGGCTATGGAATTCTCAAGGCCCAAATACTGGAGTGGATAGCCTTTCCCTTACCCAGGATATCTTCCCAACTCAGGGATCAAACCCAGGTCTCCTGAATTGCAGGCAGATTCTTTACCACCTGAGCCCCAAGGGAAGCCCATTGTAAAGAAATAAGTATTTAAATTACTTTGGTAGTAGTTGAGGAAAAAATTGTAGGGGTGGGATACAACGGGGTGTGATCATAAAGGCAGGGTGATGAGGTTGGAGCTTGTAAAAGTCATCCAAGGCTACAATGATGGTAAAGTATTATGGGCTTAGATTTGGGGAAAATATCAGTTTAAGGATTAGAATATATAATATTTCAGTAGTAAATGGCTATTGAAAATGATGGCAGTGGGATTGGAGATAAGGGAAACATAAGAAATATTATGGCAGTAGGAGGGGCAAGACCAGAGTTCTGTTGGATGAGATGGAGAGACGACTTTCAGGTCTCCAACTGGTCAGCTAGAGCCAGCCTCATGGACCTACAGCCCATGTTGTCAGATAGGGTCTTGTCTGCAGAAGCGTTCACTCTTGACTTCATGCTCAACTGTTACTCTTGAAATTCTGAATACTTTTGAACAAGGGTCCTTATGTTTTTGTTATTCTCTGGGCCCCACAAATGATACCACCAGTTCTGAAAGATACCATTCACCAAGACATGGAATATAGGAGGGAAAGATGAGCCTGGTTCTTATCATCAGAGTATAAGTAATAAGTAAGCCTTGAATTTATCTCTTGGCAGTAGACTCTCTGCTCAAGACCTTGAACCTTGATGCAGGTTTTCTAAGTATTTGCTCAGGTCTTCATGAAAAGTACACAGCAAATGTTGGATGTGTTAAGGTGTTTCTTAGGAAGCTTCTACAGCAGTACAATAAAGATGTCTAGTAGATGACAGGAGAGATCCAACTAGAAATGAAATGTTGGGAGTCCTCAGCTGGAGATGATGGTTGAAGTCTGAAGACAGATGACTACCCAAGGAGAGGGAAATCAGGACCTGAGCTAGGGAGATCACCAGTGGTAAACTGTAACTAGAACAACAGAGAGAAAAACCCAAAAAGGGAAGCCATACCTTCATGGTTAACAGCAGCGATTTTGGCTCCAGATGGCTCCAGCCCTGACACAAACACTTACAAAGAAGTATGACCTCAGGCTCTTACTTAACTTTCCCATGCTGTGGTTTCCTCAACTGAATGATGGGAATAATGTTGGCTCACTTAAATGGCTGTTTAGCAGGGTTAAATCAGAAACTCTAGGGAAGATGCTTACCTGAGGACTTGGAACAGACAAAAACAATCCGTGAGTGTTAACTGTCAGGTTTTTTCTTTTTAGTTTTAAATACAGTCCAACCAGAAGGAATACATTTCATTCAGTTCAGTTCAGTTGCACAGTCGTGTCCAACTCTTTGCAAACCTGTGGAGTCCAGCATGCCAGGCTACCGTGTCCATCACCAACTCCCGGAGCCTACTCAAACTCATGTCCATTGCATCAGTGATGCCATCCAACCATATCATTCTCTGTCACCCCCTTCTCCTCCTGCCTTCAATCTTTCCAAGCATCAAGGTCTTTTCCAATGAATCAGGTCTTTGCATCAGCTTCACCATCAGTCCTTCCAATGGATATTCAAGACTGATTTCCTTTACGATAGACTGGTTTGATCTCCCTGCAGTTCAAGGGACTCTCAAGAGTCTTCTCTAACACCACAGTTCAAAAGCATCAATTCTTTAGTGCTCAGCTTTGTTTATAGTGCTCAGCTTTTTTTATCCATATATGACTACTGGAACAACCATAACTTTGACTAGATGGAACTTTGTTGGTAAAGTAATGCCTCTGCTTTTTAATATGCTGTCTAGATTGGTCATAACTTTTTTCCCAAGAAGCAAGCATTTCATAGGAAAGGTCAAAAGGAAAAGAAAGTTTTAAAAAATTAGTAAAGCAAAATGCCAGTTGCTTGAACTGTTAATCAGAAAGGACTAGGAAGTTCCATTGAACTTATAAACAAAGGAGTAATTAATGAGCTGTAGAGAATAACCTTGGTGTACTGCTGTTTGGGCTGATTGAGTTTGATAACTCAGGTTTTGGACTTAATCAACTTGAAACTAAAACTAAGTATAACTGAAATTGTACCAGAAAACATGTAAATGATATCCTAAATACTTCCATCGTGAATGCTTTTCTTCTTTTTCTGAATATTTCTTGGTGCATTTCCAAAGGACCCTAATATCCAGTTTAAGAAAAGGGGAAACTTTGTTGTACACTGAAATTATAATAATTCACCCAAAAGCTGATTAAAGAACCCAGGACTCTGAAATGACAAGCCTTACTATTAGGAGAGGAAGTTCTTGAATACAGTTTCCTCTTGGTAAATAAGAAAGATATGAAACAAATCTTCATAAGGTCGCTGTGTTCCCTACTTCAGAGTACACCTCTGGTCTGGGGCTACAATGGAGTTACAGAATGTCAGGAAGCATTTAACAAGAGGGTTCCTGTGTGCTGTTTTGGATCGGTCAGGAACTCTCTGGCCCTTATTAATTCCTGAATATTCAGGAATTAAGAGGAGAGACATTCCTTTCCCGGGGCTAAGGAATCCAGGCATTTTTCATTATGGTGAAATGAAAATTCATTCTTCCTTTTTATGAACCATAAGGTAAAAGGTGATTGTTTGCAACTCTCTATTTGATAGGGATCATCTTATGTTTTGTAAGTCTGGAATTTTAATCTTTATCTTTGCTGAGAATAACTACCTTGTAAGACAGTATATATGCCCACACCATGTTGATTAAAACACCTTTGCTCCATCAGAGCTTGGGTCCCAGTGTCTGTCTGTCTGTCTTTCTTTCCTTCTTTCCTTCTCTCTCTCAGGCTAATTCCTTGGAGCATGGAGGCCCGCTGAGCTCACTTTCTTGCCCAGGCTCCTAAGACCCTCTTGAGAAGGCACACTGCCTTCACCCACTCGAGAGGGTGCCCGGTGCCTATGTGCAGCAGTGTAAGCTCTAAGAACAGGACTCTATTGGCTTTCTGTGTAAACCAGGGCATATCAGCCTCTTTCTCTCTCTTACTTCCTTATTGTTGACTCCGGACCATGAGGTTCCAGTCCATTAAAGGACCAACAACAGAACAGCACAAACTTCTACTTGGCATCATGACACCAAATCTAAAAATGAGATGCCAGGATAGATCAATCATTTCATAAACAGTTGTTGAACTCTAGACACTGGGCTTGCTGCTAAAGGAAAATACAAAGTTGAGTTAAATATGGCTTAGTCAAGGAACTTACAATCTAATAGAAAATATTAGATAAATACAATGTTTGGATGTTAGTAGCTGTCAAACCAGGTTTGACATGATGCTTGAAACATGTTACAAAAGAGGTTCAAGGTGATAGTAGAATTTTGAACAGCTAGAGGTTGTTTAGAGGTCAGGTGAAGGACATCCTTGAATGCCAGGCCAAGGACATTTGAACTTTAACTTAAAATGAGGAGTTCTTAACGATTTTTGTGGCAGAACCTGAGATATTCAGTGACCCACAGGTTCCAGGGGCCTACACCTTGGAAGTAAGAAAGGTCAAGATTGAACATGCAGACTGGAGTACATGCACACAGAACTGATGGTTAAGATCAGGTGGAAATACATAAGAACACTGAGGTGGGGAAGTGGTTTCAGTAATACTGCAAATATCTATACACTTGGGTCTGAAGTGGGAAAAGAAGTCAGAGATGGAAAAGGAAAAGATCCAGTCAGGAAGAGAGGGAAGAAAGCCAGAAAAAAATATCATATTAAAAATGTGGAGGAGGAGCTAAGATGGTGGAGGAATAGGACGGGAAGACCACTTTCTCCCCTACAAATTAATCAAAAGAATAATTTAACACTGAGCAAATTTCACAAAACAACTTCTGATCGCTAGCAGAGGACATCAGGCTCCCAGAAAAGCAACTCATTGTCTTCGAAGGGAGGTAGGACAAAATATAAAAGATAAAAAGAGAGACAAAAGAGCTAGGGATGGAGACCCGTCTGGGGAAGGGAGTCTTTGTTCTGCCCGATATTCATAGAGGTCCTCACTCAGAGCCTCATTAAACAAGGTAGGGGAGTTCTTGAACCCCTGTGGGAGGCGGGTCCAAGTTAGTTGTACTACCAGTTGGCCCTCCCCCTCGGTCCACTCAAAGGCAAATATCTCCTGGCTTTGGGCCGCCAGGGGTAGGCTGGAAAAGGCATCCTTCAAGTCCAACACAGTGTACCAAGTGTACTCAGGCAGCAGACTGCTCAGGAGGGTATACGGGTTAGGGACAATGGGGTGTATGTCACTCACCCGCTTGTTGACTTCTCGAAGGTCTTGGACAGGTCTGTAATCTGTCCCCCCTGGCTTCTTCACCGGCAGTAAGGGGGTGTTCCAAGGGGATTGGCATTACTTGAGAATTCCAGCATCCATGAGACATCGAATGTGGGGAGTGATCCCCCGCCAAGCTTCCTGGCTCATGGGGTACTGTCTCACCCTCACAGGAATTGCCTCAGCCTTTAGCTCGATGACGACCGGATGTCTCTGTTTGGCCAGTCCCATTCCTGCTATTTCTGCCCAGGCCAATGGGTATTTATGGACCCACGGTTGTACATCTGGTGCTATAACCTCTGAGGGCTTAGGCGCAAAAAGTCTGTATTCATCTCTTAAGGCTAGGGATAAGACATGTATCGGCTGTCCAAGTCCATCCATGACTGACATTCCCCCAGGGTCAAAATGTATCTGAGCATTAACTTTAGTCAACAAGTCTCTTCCAAGTAGAGGGGCTGGGCATTCTGGTATCACCAAAAACGAATGGGACACCTGGTGGGTCCCCAGATTTACTTTTCGTTCTGTGGTCCAACAATATCTTCTTGTCCCCATGGCTCCTTGCACTACGCTGGTTTTCTTAGACATTGGTCCCAGTTTTTTATTTAAAACAGAGTGTTGGGCGCCAGTATCTATCATGAAGCCAACAGGTTTCCCCTCCACATGTATGGTTACCCAGGACTCGGGGAGGGGTGCTGAGCCTTGACTCCCCCGTATATAGAACTCGAGTTCCAGGGGGGATTTTCTCTCTCTGGGTCATCCCTCTCCTCGAGTCCCTCTTAGGGCACTCGTTTTTCCAGTGCCCCTGTTCTTTGCAGTAGGCGCACTGATCCTTCTTTAGGGCCTGCCTTTTTGGTTTCTCTTTCTCCCGTCCGGGGGTCTCGAGGTTCCCTCAATTCTGTTCCGGCCTTTATCCCCACAAAAAGAATCTGGGCTAGCTCCCTCTGGTTCTTTCAGTTTTCCCTTGTTCTATATTCTCTATCTTCCTTCCTGATCTTCTCAGCTAATTTCCTTTCCTCCTGTCGAATTCATTCTTCCCTTTCTTCTGGGGTCTCCCTATTATTAAATACCTTTTCAGCTGCTTTCAGTAAATCCTGTATTGTCTGTTCTCCCAATCCCTCTATCTTTTGTAATTTCTTCCTAATATCTGGGGCTGCCTGATTTACAAACGCTAACAGAACTGCCGCATGTGACTCCTCAGCCTGGGGGTCCATAGGTGTATATTGCCTAAAAGCTTCCATCAGCCTCTCTAGGAAGGCTACTGGGCTCTCAGTGGGCTCTTGCTTTACTAAATTTACCTTTGCCAAATTTGCTGGTTTTCTTGCTGCGGCCCGCAGGCCAGCCATCAGAGTCTGGCGGTGCACTGGGAGATGCTCCCTACCTTCCACCCACTGAAAATCCCAGTTAGGCTGCCACAGAGGAAACCCCTCGTCCATGAAATAAGGCTGGGCGGTCGGCCTCCCGTCAGCCCCCGGGACCCGTTTCCACGCCTCTGCCAAAATTTGCTCCCGATCTTCCGTGGTGAAGAGCACCTGCAACAGCTGCTGACAATCATCCCAGGTGGGGTTGTGAGTGAACAAAATGGAATCTAAAAGGTCAATGAGGCCTTGGGGTTTCTCTGAGAAAGGAGGGTTTTGGGTCTTCCAATTGTACAGGTCACTTGTGGAAAAGGGCCAGTACTGATAGGTTTGCTTTTCGCCCGGGTTAGCTGGTCCCACTCGGACGGGGAACACCTGAACAGTGGATGAAGGTAACTCTAGGTCCCCAGAGTCTAGCCCACCCCTATCTCTCCTAGTTCTCCCCCGGGTGCCCAATGCCGGTCCCCCCTCATGGTCAGTTCCCGTTGGCCCTCTTAATCCTCTTGGTTCACCCATGGGAGCTTCTCTCCTTGGAGGGGATTGCAAGGAGGGCACATACAGCGGAGGCCTCATCTCCATTTCTATGTCTATCAGGTTTGGACAAGATGATTCCTGAAAGACTAGCTTTGGGTCCTCTTTCTTTTTGGTTTCCTCCGGGGGGGTTCTCCATCACCAGGACCTGTGAATTAGAAGAACTAGGAGGTTTGTGAACGAAAGGTTTTAACCACTTAGGCAGATTTTCCACTAGATCCTGCCAAACCATGACATAGAGGACTTGATCCGGATGGCCCCAGGGATCAGGAGCCACAATCTTCTCCTTCACAGCCTGTATTATGGACGGTTGAAAGGTGCCTTCCGGAGGCCATCCAACCCGGAAGGTGGGCCACTCTGAAGAACAAAAAGTTATTAATTTACTTTTCTTGACTAGCAAAGACAAGTTATGGGCCCTGGCCCTGACATCCGAAAAATGGTCAGTCATGAGAGAAAGTGGGGTAGATTCCTCCTGACCCATGGTCAAGGAATAAATGGTAGGGAAGAGAGAGAGAAGTCACTGAGAACGACCACCAAAAATCCTATCGGGAGTGGTGGCAGCCAAGAGGTTGGGCTTATGGTATGCTTTTGGAACTGTTTATGTGCCTGCGTCGTTGCACGGAAGTTTTCTTGCTAGGGGCGGGCACCCTAGGGGTTTCTAGCCCGTTCCGTGACCTTCTTATCCTCTCACAGGAGTCTTCAAGTGGCAGGCGCCCTAATGGCCTTTAAGTGCCTGGCCCGTGCCCACACGAAGAATTTTAGGCCAAGTCCTCAGTTAGGGATGTTAAAGGAGAGTTTTACCCGGTCAGGCTCTAGTTACTAAGGCTCACTTATTGTAGGGCCTTCAGAGTCCGCCAGAGTGTAGCCCTGGCTGGGACTCATCAATTGCCCCCACAACCGTTCGCCTGTTCACTGAAACTCCTGAAAAGAAAAGGAGTTGAGGGCAGATCAGAGAAGAAGGGGAGAAGGAGAATAAGTCAGAAGAGAGAAAAGAACGATGCACCAGAAGAGAACGGGATCAGAGACAATGCCGGCATACACACACAAACATGGAGAGTTGTAGACAAACACACGGACAACAAATGTCAGCTGACAACACAGCGCTGGGTTTTCGGGCCCCCTGAATTTTCTTGCCTCCCAGTAGCGGATTCACCTTACCGAATGGCGTCCACTGTTCACCAGACTTGGGGTCGGGAGAGGAACTTTCTTTCCCCCAGAATTGGCTGCCTCCCAGCACGTCCGCTGGCCTCGGCCTTACGCCGGCTCTTACCTTTTATAGGAGGTTTTCCCCCGGACTCGGCTGCCTCCCAGCGCGTCCGCTGGCCTCGGCCTTACGCCAGCTGGTCCCCCCTTTATAGGAGGTTTTTTTCTGCCCAGATACCTTCCTGCTTCCCAGCAGGGCCTCGGATTTACACTGGACTTTCCTGTTCTGCCTGAGCACCGGTGTTTTTATCTATCCTTCCCCTCTGTCCTGGGAGTGTTCTCTTTCCCCGGTCAAGGAATCCCGAACGAGCCCTCAAATATTCTGCCCAATGTCTAAATCCCCGAGCGGGAAGAGAGAAGGCTTTCAAGACAATGCAATTCTCAAAAAGGGAAGTTTATTACTGACTCGAGTCAGACTTTTCTGACCCTGCACCACTGCGTAGGTTGCAGCAGAAAGCCCTGACTTGAGTCAGTAATAAACTTCCCTTTTTGTGAATTGCATTGTCTTGAAAGTCTTCTCTCTTCCCGCTCAGGGATTCGGACATCGGGCAGAATAGTCTTAATAGAGGAAGTTTCCAAACACCAGGAAACTCTTGCACTGGTGGGTCTGGGGGAAGTTTTTGAATCTCAGAGGGCAACCTAACTGGGAGGAAAAATTAAATAAGGCCCACAGATTACGTGCCTAAAAGCAACTCCCAGCAGAAAAGTACTCCAGGCGCCCGCACCTGCCACCAACAAGTGGGGGCAGAACGGAGAGGAGCGGGCGGCATTGCTTAGGGTAAGGACCAGCCGGAAAGCCCTGAGAGCAGTCGGAAGGAGCTTTTTTAAACTGTGGGATAACAAGAGGGAAAATTAACCGGCCAGAACACACAGCCAGCCATTCGCAAAACAAAGGGACTGAGAAACTCCAGAGAACGGCTAGCCTGCGGGGGACCGGCCCATCCCTGCTGGAGGTAGGAGGCAGGGTGGGAGGGGAAAGTGGCAAACTCGGCCCCAGAGACAGCATCCCCTCCCACACTGCAAACAGGCCTCCAGTTTCTATCTAAAGACCTCCTGAGATTCTGGATGGTCAACATCCGCTGCCGGGAAGGTCGAGGCTAGAGGCCAGTTCCTGAGAACAAACACAAGCCGCAGGCACCCAATCGGCGCGCTTGGAAATTGAGGCTGGGGCTGCGGAGGGGAGAGGGCGCGCTGCACCCAGGGAGAGTGCGCCAGTCAAGCCCCTGGCTGCCTGAACCGCTGAGGCCGGGGAAGGCACAAAACGCAGGCGCAACCGAATCCGCGCCTTTGTGGAGGACCTGAAAACTGGAACCGCACACAACGCAGGGCCCGCTCCATATAGAGCAGCCGGAAGCTGAGCAGTGTAGACGGGGAAAGCACAGACACCCCTGTGCGGGGCAAACCCAGTGTGGCCGGAAGACGGCGAGAGCTCCCCACACACAGCGGTATCTGTCTGCAGAGCCCCGCCCTCCCCGCAGCAGGACTGAACTGAACTAGCGAACCTAAATAAGAGACCACCTCCGCCCGCCTATGTCAGGGCGGAAATTAGACACCGAAGAGACGGCAAACAGAAGCCAAATAAACAAAGGGAACCGGTTCAGAAAGGACCGGTGCAACAGATTAAAATCCCTGAAGGTAACACGGACTACGCCGGAAGGGGCCTATAGATATCGAGAAGTATAAGCTGGAAAGAGGAGCTATCTGAAATTGAACTGAACCCACACTGACCGCAACAGCTCCAGAGAAATTCCTAGATATATTTTTTTAATTAAAAAAAATTATTTTTTCTTTCCTTTTTTAAAATTTTTTTCTCTTTTATTTTCTTTTAAAATTCCCTATTACTTCTCAACTTTAATTTTCATATATTTTTACGATTGTTTTAATTAGGGAAAAACATTTTTTTTCTTGTTTTTTTTCTTTTTTAAATTTTTCTTGTTTTTCTCTCCTATTTACTTTTAAATTCCTCTAATACTCCTCTATTATTCCTTAATTTTCATTTCATTTCACTATAAACTTGCAAAAAAAAAGAGAGAGAGAAGCCCTATTTTTAAACCAAACTTCATATATATTTCAAAATTTCTTTTGTGTTTTTGTTTTTAAATATTGTATTTCAAAGAGTTTAACCTCTACACTAGATTTTTAATCTTTGTTTTTCAGTATGTGATATAAATTTTGGACATTTAAGAATCCAATATTCAGTTCCCATTTCTATTCAGGAGTGTGTTGATTACTCTCTCCCACTTTTGACTCTCTGTTTTCTACCTCAGAACACCCCTATTTCCTCCTTTCCCCTTCTCTTCCCAATCCAATTCTGTGAATCTTTGTGGGTGTCTGGGCTACGGAGAACACTTTGGGAACAAATAACTGCGTAGATCTGTCTCTCTCCTCTTGAGTCCCCCTTTTTCTCCTCCTGCTCACCTCTATCTCCTTCCTCCCTCTCCTATTCTTCATGTAACTCTGTGAACCTCTCTGGTTGTCCCTCATGGTGGAGAATCTTTTCACCATTAACCTACAAGTTTTATTATCAGTGCTGTATAGTTGGAGAAGTCTTGAGACTACTGGAAGAATAAAACTGAAATCGAGGCAGGAGACTTAAGCCCCAAACCTGAGAAAACCAGAAAACTCCTGAATACACAGAACACCAAGGAATAAGAGACCATCCAAAAGCCTCCATACCTACACCCAAACCAACCACCACCCAAGAGCCAATAAGCTCCAGAACAAGACATGCCACGCAAATTCTTTAGCAACACAGGAACATAGACCTGAGTGTCAACATACAGGCTGCCCAAAGTCACAGCTAACCCAAAGACCCATCGCAAAACACATTACTGGGCACTCCATTGCACTCCAGAGAGGAGAAATCCAATTCCACACACCAGAACACTGACACAAGCTTCCCTAACAAGGAAACCTTGACAAACCAATCGTCCAACCCCACCCACTGAGTGAAACCTCCACAATAAAAAGGAACCACAGACCACCAGAATACAGAAAGCCCACTGCAGACACAGCATCTAAACAAGATGAAAAGGCAGAGAAATACCCAACAGGTAAAGAAACACAAAAAATGCCCACCAAGTCAAACAAAAGATGAAGAGATAGGGAATATACCTGAAAAAGAATTTAGAATAATGATAATAAAAATTATCCAAAATCTTGAAAGCAAAATGGAGTTACAAATAAATAGCCTTGAGACAAAGATTGAGAAGATGCAAGAAATGTTTAACAAGGACCTAAAAGAAATAAAAAAAGAGTCAATTAAAAATGAATAATGCAATAAATGAGATTAAAAACACTCTGGAGGGAACCATGAGTAGAATAACAGAGACAGAAGATAGGATAAGTGAGGTAGAAGATAAAATGGTGGAAATAAATGAAGCAGAGAGGAAAAAAGAAAAAAGACTCAAAATAAATGAGGACAACCTCAGGGACCTCTGGGACAATGTGAAACACCCCAACATTCGAATCATAGGAGTCCCAGAAGAAGAAGACCAAAAAAAGGCCATGAGAAGTTACTTGAGGAGATAATAGCTGAAAACTTCCCTAAAATGGGGAAGGAAATAGCCACCTAAGTCCAAGAAATCCAGAGAGTCCCAAACAGGATAAACCCAAGGCAAAATACCCCAAGACACATATTAATCAAATTAACAAAGATCAAACACACACACAAAAAATATTAAAAGCAGCAAGGGAGAAACAACAAATAACACAAAGGGATTCCCATAAGGATAACAGCTGATCTTTCAATAGAAACTTCAGGCCAGAAGGGAATGGTAGGACATACTTAGAGTAATGAAAGAGAATAACCTACAACCTAGATTACTGTACCCAGAAAGGATCTCATTCAGATATGAAGAATTCAAAAGCTTTACAGACAAGCAAAAGCTGAGAGAATTCAGCACCACCAAACCAGCTCTTCAACAAATGCTAAAGGATCTTATCTAGACAGCAAACACAGAAAGGTTGTATAAACGTGAACCCCAAACAACAAAGTAAATGGAAACTGGACCATACCTATCAATAATTACCTTGAATGTAAATGGGTTGAATGCCCCAACCAAAAGACAAAGACTGACTGAATGGATACAAAAACAAGACCTCTATATATGCTGTCTACAAGAGACCCACCTCAAAACAAGGGACACATACAGACTAAAAGTGAAGGGCTGGAAAAAAATATTTCACGCAAATGGAGGCCAAAAGAAAGCAGAGTCACAATACTCATATCAGATAAAATAGACTTTCAAATAAAGGCTGTGAAAAGAGACAAACAAGGACACTACATAATGATCAAAGGATCAATCCAAGAAGAAGATATAACAATTATAAATATATATGCACCCAGCATAGGAGCACTGCAATATGTAAGGCAAATACTAACGAGGATGAAAGAGGAAATTCATAGTAACACAGTATCAGTGGGAGACTTTAATACCCCACTCACACCTATGGATAGATCAACTAAACAGAAAATTAACAAGGAAAGACAAACTTTAAAGGACACAGTGGACCAGCTAGACCTAATTGACATCTATAGGACGTTTCACCCCAAAACAATCAACTTCACCTTTTTCTCAAGTGCACTCGGAACCTTCTCCAGAATAGATCACATCCTGGGCCATAAATCTGGTCTTGGTAAATTCAAAAAATTGAAATCAATCCAGTCATCTTTTCTGACCACAGTGCAGTAATATTAGATCTCAATTACAGGAAAAAATTATTAAAAACTCAAACATATGGAGGCTAAACAACACGCTTCTGAATAACAAATCATAGAAGAAATCAAAAAAGAAATCAAAATATGCATAGAAATGAGTGAAAATGAAAACACAACAACCCAAAACCTATGGGACACTGTAAAAGCAGTGCTAAGGGGAAGATTCATAGCATTACAGGCCTACCTCAAGAAACAAGAAAAAAGTCAAATAAATAACCTAACCCTATACCTAAAGCAACTAGAGAAGGAAGAAATGAAGAACCCCAGGGTTAGTAGAAGGAAAGAAATCTTAAAAATTAGGGCAGAAATAAATGCAAAAGAAACTAAAGAGACCATAGCAAAAATCAACAAAGCTAAAAGCTGGTTTTTTGAAAAAATAAAATTGACAAACCATTAGCAAGACTCATTAAGAAATAAAGGGAGAAGAATCAAATTAACAAAATTAGAAACGAAAATGGAGAGATCACAACAGACAACACTGAAATACAAAGGATCATAATAGACTACTACCAGCAGCTCTATGCCAATAAAATGGACAACTTGGAAGAAATGGACAAGTTCTTAGAGAAGTATAACTTTCCAAAACTGAGCCAGGAAGAAATAGAAGATCTTAACAAACACATCACAAGCAAGGAAATTGAAACTGTAATCAGAAATCTTCCAGCAAACAAAAGCCCAGGACCAGATGGCTTCACAGCTGAATTATACCAAAAATTTAGAGAAGAACTAATACCTATCTTACTCAAACTCTTCCAGAAAATAGCAGAAGAAGGTAAACTTCCAAACTCATTCTATGAGGCCACCATCACCCTAATTCCAAAACCAGACAAAGATGCCACAAAAAAAGAAAACTACAGGCCAATATCACTGATGAACATAGATGCAAAAATCCTTAACAAATTTCTAGCAAACAGAATCCGGCAACATATTTAAAAAAATCATACACCATGACCAAGTGGGCTTTATCCCAGGAATGCAAGGATTCTTTAATATCTGCAAATCAATCAATGTGATACACCACATTAACAGACTGAAATATTAAAAACCATATGATTATCTCAATAGATGCAAAAAAAGCCTTTGACAAAATTCAACATCCATTTATGATCAAAACTCTCCAGAAAGCAGGAATAGAAGGAACATACCTAAACATAATAAAAGCTATATATGACAAACCCACAGCAAGCATTACCCTCAATGGTGAAAAATTGAAAGCATTTCCCCTAAAATCAGGAACAAGATAAGGGTGCCCACTCTCACCACTCCTATTCAACATAGTTTTGGAAGTGCTGGCCACAGCAATCAGGGCAGAAAAAGAAGTAAAGGGAATCCAGATAGGAAAAGAAGAAGTGAAACTCTCACTGTTTGCAGATGACATGATCCTCTACATAGAAAACCCTAAAGACTCTACTAGAAAATTACTAGAGCTAATCAATGAATATATTAAGGTTTCAGGATATAAAATTATCACACAGAAATCTCTTTCATTCCTATACACTAACAATGAGAAAAGAGAAAGAGAAATTAAGGAAACAATACCATTCACCATTGCAACAAAAAGAATAAAATACTTAGGAGTATATCTACCTAAAGAAACAAAAGACCTATACATAGAAAATTATAAAACACTGATGAATGAAATCAAAGAGGACACACACAGATGGAGAAATATACCGTGTTCATGGATTGGAAGAATCAATATTGTCAAAATGGCTATACTACCCAAAGCAATCTATAGATTCAATGCAATCCCTATCAAGCTACCAATGGTATTTTTCACAGAACTAGAACAAATAATTTCACAATTTGTATGGAAATACAAAAAAACCTCAAATAGCCAAAGTAATCTTGAGAAAGAAGAATGGAACTGGAGGAATCAACCTGCCTGACTTCAGACTATACTACAAAGCCACAGTCATCAAGACAGTATGGTACTGGCACAAAGACAGAAATATAGATCAATGGAACAGAATATAAAGCCCAGGGATAAATCCACGAACCTATGGTCACCTTATCTTCCACAAAGGAGGCAAGGATATACAATGAAAAAAAAGACAACCTCTTTAACAAGTCGTGCTGGGAAAACTGGTCAATCACCTGTAAAAGAATGACACTAGAACACTTTCTAACACCATACACAAAAATAAATTCAAAATGGATTAAAGATCTAAATGTAAGACCAGAAACCAAAAAACTCCTAGAGGAGAACATAGGCAAAACACTCTCCGACATAAATCACAGCAGAATCCTCTATGACCCACATCCCAGAATATTAGAAACAAAAGCAAAAATAAACAAATGGGACCTAATGAAACTTAAAAGCTTTTGCACAGCAAAGGAAACTATAAGCAAGGTGAAAAGACAGCCCTCAGATTGGGAGAAAATAATAGCAAACGAAACAACAGACAAAGGATTAATCTCAAAAATATACAAGCAACTCCTCCAGCTCAACTCCAGAAAAATAAATGATCCAATCAAAAAATGGGCCAAAGAACTAAACAGACACTTCTCCAAGGAAGACATGCAGATGGCTAAGAAACACATGAAAAGATGCTCAACATCACTCATTATCAGAGAAATGCAAATCAAAACCATATGAGGTACCATTACACGCCAATCAGGATGGCTGCTATCCAAAAGTCTACAAGCAATAAATGCTGGAGAGGGTGTGGAGAAAAGGGAACCCTCTTACACTGTTGGTGGGAATGCAAACTAGTACAGCCGCTATGGAAAACAGTGTGGAGATTTCTTAAAAAACTGGAAATAGAACTGCCATATGACCCAGCAATCCCACTTCTGGGCATACACACCAAGGAAACCAGATCTGAAAGAGACACGTGCACCCCAATGTTCATCGCAGCACTGTTTATCATAGCCAGGACATGGAAGCAACCTAGATGCCCATCAGCAGACGAATGGATAAGGAAGCTGTGGTACATATACACCATGGAATATTACTCAGCCATTAAAAAGAATTCATTTGAATCAGTTCTAATGAGATGGATAAAACTGGAGCCCCTTATACAGAGTGAAGTAAGCCAGAAAGATAAAGACAATTACAGTATACTAACACATATATATGGAATTTAGAAAGATGGTAATGATAACCCCATATGCAAAACAGAAAAAGAGACACAGATGTACAAAACAGACTTTTGGACTCTGGGAGAAGGTGAGGGTGGGATGTTTTGAGAGAACAGCATTGAAACATGTATATTATCTAGGGTGAAACAGATCACCAGCCCAGTCTGGATGCATGAGACAAGTGCTCAGGCCTGGTACACTGGGAAGACCCAGAGGGATCGAATAGAGCGGGAGGTGGGAGGGGGGATCAGGATGGGGAATACATGTAAATCCATGGCTGATTCGTGTCAATGTATGACGGAAACCACTACAATACTGTAGAGTAATTAGCCTCAAACTAATAAAAATAAATGAAAAAAATAAAATAAAAATGTATTTCTAGAAATGGGGGAGAACATAAGGAAAATAGCATTTACTGTTACCTATCTGATAAGTCCTTCAGTTAATATTCCTCATTTATCCACTGAGGTAAACATTACTATTTCCTGCAGATGTAGAAACAGAAGCTTGGAATTTTAAGTCACTTGTTAAAATAGCCACATAGGCTAATAAGAGATGAGATAGAAATTCCCACTCAGGGGGGCGGGGGGGCCTGGCAATTGGGCAGAGTGGAAAATTCTGGGCTGAGAGGCAACAAGTCCAAATTCTAGACCAATTCTGATGGCAACCCCATCAAAATGACATTTGTTAAGTCACTTCCCTCCCACCAACTTCAGGATTTTCTTATGTTTTCTGAGAGTTTGAATTAGATTATGTATTCTATAATGTTCTTTTCACTTTGGGTATTTTGATGCCAAGCTATAATAATGTTACAATAAATTCTTATGAGAATGCAGAGAGAATGGATGAAAAATAGCTAGACTAGCATAAAAAACAAATAAACAAAAACCTGCCCCTTCTTTTTAATTTGAGATTGAACGAAAGAACAAAAAAGATCATTCAACATATATATATAATTTGACAAATTGCATTTAGAAGGCATAAGAAAATGATCTTCAAAACTGGTTGGACACTGGTCTAAGAGGAAGTGGATAGTTTTTAAAAATTTATTTATTTATTCTTTTTTTTTTTACTGTGCTGGGTCTTCATTGCTGCTGTCGGGCTTTCTCTAACTGCTGCCAGCAGGAGCTACTCTTTGCTGTGGTGTGCAGGCTTCTCATTGCAGATGCTTCTCTCATTGCAGGGCACAGGCTGTCAGGTATGCGGGCTTCAGTAATTGCAGCACTCAGGCTCAGTAGTTGTGGCTCATGGGCTTAACTGCTCTGAGGCACGTGGAATCTTCCCAGACCAGGGATTGAACCCATGTCCCCAGCATTGGCAGGCAGACGGTTAATCCACTGCACCACCAGGGAAGTCCCAGACGTGGATAGTTGAGAATGACTCTTAGGGTCTAATGAACCATAAATCAATTCGGCTACTTTTGCACACTACCTTCAAAATTTGAACCCTCTTTGGGAATTATTACGTGATTTATCAGAGCACTTTCTACTCTCAGCCTTTGGACTTGTCTTAGAGAAATGGAGGGAGGAAAAGATGTGTAAGGACAAGTCAGCCTCCAAATAAGTTTGTTGACAACCTGGCGACCTAAGTTCAGGGTCCAACTGGACCAAAAAGTTAAAATCTTTGAAATTTTCACAGTGCATCTGGCACTTATCACTGGCCTCCAGGGTTCAGTGAATTCAAACCATCATGACACCTTTAACAGACAGCCTTGCAGCCTGATCAAGTGAACAGAGAAATAGCTTGGAGATAAAGATACCTCAGCTTTAGTTCGTAATTAGTGGAGAAGCAATGGACAGGGTTATTTACATGTGTGTAGTTCAGTTTAATAATCTGTAAAGTGGATCTGGTAGTAAGTGGTTCATAGGTAAAGTCACCCATTTTAGAGGTCGATTTTCAAAATATGTTTAATAAACATAGAGGGTCAAACAAATGATACATTAGGTGTTTCTTGAATTTGTTAATATCTGCTACCTTGTTTGTCAAACTTCATGAAATACATATTCTCTGAGTGTCATTGAAGTTTTAAAAAATTAAACAGTATTTCTTAATGTCACTCAAAGTAGTTATAATCTTGGAATATGCTGCTCAAACTATACACAGAACCCTTCAGAGGTTCTGATATGCCCACAGAGTCCTTGCCCCCACTCTACTCATGGCAATCACTGATGCATCTGTCTGAAAGTAACTAACTTCTAGTTTTAATAGTTTATGCCCAAGACCCAGTTGTCAAAGTTCCTCAGGGACCAGGTTCTGTCAGAGTGTTTGGGATCCACAAAAACTCTTGTTTATTTCCCTTTTTCTAAAGAAGAGCCGATTTGTCTCTGGGTTTAAAATCAACTTTCTTGTATTCACATGTATGAAAAGAAATTTGTTTTGTGTGTGTGTGTGTGTGTGTGTGTGTGTGTGACATGGTTTTGTTTGCCTGTTTGTTTTAACCAGCAGTCTTTAACTGTTTACTCAGCTTTGTGTCAGAGAAAGTCCATGGTAGTGTGGAATTCAACCTCAGAGCAAGGTACTCCCCTATTCCTGAGACAACCGGACAGCTGACTGTGAGGAAGAGATGTTACTCTGAAGCCCCCTGCATCTTTGACATATTTGGAGCAGTTGTCTCTTTGGTAGCAGTCTCGGCACAGATACTTCAAACAACATTATGGAGCCTCAAAGTCAGAATTTGAAGACAGCACCATTCTTGACTTTAGGAAGATTTCACATTTCTGAAGATTATGGCTTTCTTCTCCCAAATCCTCTGGTAAGGCTAGGGTCTTAGAGCAGGTCAGTATAGTTTTCTTGAGATGCACATTTGTGTGTTTGTTTCTTTAATGATGTAGTCATTAAGAGAGATGCAACATAAATGCCAAGTCTGTGATGTGGGATGGATAATACAAATAAGTGCAAGTTTCTCAGTCATGTCCGACTCTTTATGACCCCATGGACTATACAATCCATGGAATTCTCTAGGCCAGAATACTGGACCACTCCAGTATCCCTTTTCTGGGGGATCTTCCCAACCCAGGGATCAAACCCAGGTCTCTCGCAGTGCAGGTGGATTCTTTTTTACCAGCTGAGCCACCAGGGAAGCCCAAGAATAGTGGAGTGGGTAGCTTATCCCTTCTCCAGTGGGTTTTCCTGACTCAGGGGTTGAACCAGGGTCTCCTACATCGCAGGCGGATTCTTTACCAACAATACAAATGAGGCACAGGGTGATTACCAGCAAAGGCAAGTGACAGCTACCGCAGGGAGAAAGCAAGTGAAATGTTTTAATGTCAGGTTTTTTGATTGTTTTCTAAATGCATTGCCGATCATTCCACTGAATTTGTGAGCAAATGTGCAGTTATCAAAAAGAGAAAGGGAGAATTAGATAAAGATCAGTTATATGATCCCTGGGTCTGGAAGATCCCCTGGAGAAGGGAATGGCTCTCCTTCCAGTATCCTTGCCTGGAGAGTCCAGTGGACAGAGGAGCCTGATGGGCTACCCCAGTTCATGGGGTCACACAAAGTCAGACACGACCAAGTGACTAAGCGCTAAAGCAAGAAATTCAGTTTATCTTACCTGACTAGAGGTAGAGAAAAGAGAACACAGTGGACCTCAGGTGTGCTTGAAGATAGTAGGAGGGATTAGATGTTCACAGATATTGCTGTGAAGAGGAAACAACCTTTGAGAACAAACTGCAACTATTTCTTGATTGTTCTTAATGCAGTTCCTTTTCAACACTGTTTAATCTTTGAATGTGGTTGAGATCGAAAATGTTAAAACTGCAAGAGTTCTTAGGAACTGAAGACCAGAAGTGGCTTGCCCAAAGTCATATTAGTGGAAAAAGCAGAAGTAGTACTCAGGACTCTTGATTTCTTTTATTCTACTATGTTATAAATAAGGGCCAAGACTACTCAGCTGAAAATCTAGAGATCCAATGTTACAATCACTGCAATCATTTATTAGCTTCAATTTCCCTTCTAATGGACCTAATTGGTGATTTAATCATGATTAATGATTAACCTAGAATTTAATGAACTTTTATGGGATTCCTACTTCTGGGTGTGATAGAGGAATACAGATGAAGATAGGATCTATTTGCTGATCCCCAGTGCTACTCTGTAGAGCTGTTAGTTTTGAAATCAAGTCACAGATCTGCAAGAAACTTGAGCATTAACAGTAATGACTCCAGGGTGTTATAACAGACGACCATTGTGGCCCAGAACACTGGACTGTATTCTCTGACCCTGGCAGTAGGGTGACCAAGAATGTCCATTTGCTAGAGGCTAAAGGGGATTCCAAGATACAGGATTTTCTATGCTAAGTCAGGAAAGTCCTGAACACACCAGAATACTTGAGTCATCCAAAGTTTTACTTACTAACTCTTGTGATCTAGAATGAATCGTCAGCATTGCCTGACCCTCAGTTTTCACAGGTGCTGAAAGAGACTTAGCCCCACCCTTACTGGACTGCTGTGGAGCACGGAAGCACTTTCATAAATCCCGTGGAAGACTAGAAGCCAATCTGCCTGACCCTCAGTCCAGAGCTTATTCAAAATTTCATTCTGTGTATATAACTTGACTCAGGCATATTCAGATCATCTCTAATTCACAAGAAAGAGTCAATCTACAAGCCAACACTCTTATTGGGATTAAATATATACACTGAACTGAGAAAAAGTGTTAAAATTATTGGGTTGGCCGAAAAGATTTTTCGGGTTTTTCGATAACATTTTGTGTGTGAACACTGGGTGGGGCCACCATGGTTTTGTTCCCTTCTTTGTTGTTTCCTTTCCTATAAATAAGAAAACCAGATGAGAAACAACACCACCACCAAGAGGTTGTGACTTTCTGAGACAATACAGGAGCCCATCTGCCCTGTGGTCTGGCTCATGCATACTCCTTAGAGGAAATTTCCATTCTGGAGCTCAGATAGAAATTTCCTGGCAAACTGGGTCTGTTCTCACAGTCATTTGCCAGAGTTCTAAAGATTACAAGTCTTTGTTTCCGTTTTAGTGTTCCCTCCTAAACACCTCCCTTTCTGGGAAGAGGTAGGGGAAGACTGTTGACACCAGAATCTGTCTCAGGTTACTCAACCGATCACCCATCACCCATGGTGTGATCTTCACTCATCATCAAATAGCAGTGGTGTCACAACAGATCACAAATTGAGAAACATCAGCCTGGTTTTGCTAAGGGTTTTGTTTGCTTTTAGGGAAGTGATGGGGTGGCTATTCCATTACGTCAGTCAGACCAAAGATGCCCTTCCAGCAAGCTTGGTTGTTTACCACAAATACTTAGAGCATGTGAGTATAATTATGTATCACAGGTAGTAAATATCACATTATGCTCCAATGATTTTATGGATATTGGACCCATCTATGTGGGATTTCTAATAGCATTTTTATGTTAAGCTAATAAATATAAGAAATGGTTCAGATTTTTATCAATAACAAAGAAGAGAAGAAAGCACAGAGAAGAAAGCACAGCCAAACTAATGAACAAGCAATCATTCTGGCTCTGCAGGAAAGGGCTGACTTGGTTTAACACATGCTACCCTACTGTTTCTATAAACTCTCGAACATCTGCAGGGTCTAACATTTCAGTGAGGAAAATGTGTCTCTCTTAGTCCCACAGGGAAACCCCCCAAATCGCTTGCCAATCATGTAATCTGTGTGTGCCTGTGTTTGGGTGGAAGGGTAGGGAGAAATTTTTCTTTAAAGAATATAAGTAAATCAACTGGGCGGGAAAAGGAGGGACCAAGATAGATGATAGCAGATTAGATTAGGGTGGGACCAAGGGAACTCAAATGTCAGGCTCAGGAATTTAGATCTCACACAACTGGTAAACGACTTATGCACTGGCATGTGACTGTACTCCTAGCAGAAAGTTAAGTGCAGGCAAGGTTCTGACAGGGGTTCCTGGATTGTGTACCAAAATTACCTGGGGAGCCTAAATAAATACTGATGCCAGAAACCCAGCCAGGAGTGAAATCGGAACCTCTAGGCTAATTAGGTCAGTACTTTACAGAATCTATAAAAGACAGTGGAGGTTCACATGAGCAATGAGGGTTTTTGAAGGTTGTTTTTGAAAAGAAATGTGTTCCTAACTATGAGAAACTGTGAGACAGGCTTGTGTGCATACTAAGTCACTTTAGTCGTGTCTGACTCTTTGAGGGCCCATGGACTGCAACCCACCAGGCTCCTCTGTCCATGTCAATTCTCCAGGCAAAAATACTGGAGTGGGTTGCCCTGCCCTTCTCCAGGGGCTCTTCTCCACCCAGGGACCAAACCTGCGTCTCTTAGGAAAAATAAATATACATATATTCTCTTGTAAAAATTTAAAGCACTTGTGAGAAGCACTGGACTCCAGCTGTTTTGAAGGAAGAGTAGAAAAATAATTAACACTGGAGACTATAGTTTTCAAATGGAAAGTAGAGGTAGGAAGAAATCTAATATTTCCTTGAAAAAAAGCTACCATATCTGCTAGTATGTGAGCTATATGCCTGACCATGTCAAATGAGATTCGAAGCAATGATGGTTATATTTAGTTTAGTCAAGTCACTCAGTTATGTCCGACTCTTTGTGACCCTATGGACTGCAGCATGCCAGGCTTCCCTGTCCACCACCAATTCCCGAAGCTTGCTCAAACTCATGTCCATGCTTTATTTCATTTATTACATATTATATTGCATACATATACATGGTTTATTACATACTATATAGCCATATAAATGGTTATATTACCAATAGATATATTATTATTAATACAGCTACTATATTGCAGAGATACACGCAAAGAGATCAGATTTCAGAACACTGAGTGTAGATTAATAAAGAAAGGTGAGTTTGGAGGTGTGGAGGGCTGGACAGGATGTGGATTTCCGTGCCAAAGTTAAGAAACCAAGAAAAAGGTGAGGCAAGCCAATGGGAAAGTGGTTGGACAATGAGGATAAAAATGGGGAAAAAGCGGCCAAGATGGTCCTAGAAACTGAAATATGAAACAATGAAACAGCTCAGAGTTTTTCACCCTCAGAGTACCGAAGCTGTAGAAAAGCTTAAGACTACATGGGGAGAGCTGAGCTGAGTGATCTAAGAAAGGATGACAAATCATGCATCAGGGAAATTACATATCTGCTACTATCAGTCAAAATGAGGCTCTGGAAGTGAATTAATTTCCTAGGGCTGGTGTCAAAATTACCAAAAATATGTTGGTGGCTTAAAGCAAGAGAAATGTACTTTCTTAGACTTCTGGGGGGGAAGAAGTCTGGAATCAGGGTGTTGGCAGCACACTCCTCCCCCTGCAAAGTCTCTCGGGGAGAATCCTTGCAAAGTCTCTCGGGGAGAATCCTTCTTGGCTTCTTCCACCTTCCTGTGGCTCCTGGCATCCTTGCTCTCAGCAGAAGGACTCCACTCTCTGCTCCATCTTCACATGGCCTTCTTATCTGCTCTGCAATCTTCCTCCCTCTCTCTCTGTCTTCTCTTACAAGGGCACATCCAGGTTTCCCAGGTGGCGTTAGTGGTAAAGAACCTACCTGCCAATGCAGGAGTCATAAGAGATGTGGGTTTGATCCCCTGGGTCTGGAAGATCCCCTGGAGGAGGGCATGGCAGTCTGCACACTCCAGTGTTCTCACCTGAAGAATCTAATGGACAGAGGAGCCTGGTGGGCTACCACCCACAGTGTCGCAAAAAGAGTCAGACACAACTGAAGCGACTTAGCACACATCATCACAACCATGCTAATCCACGGTGTTCTTATCTTGTGGTGACTAACTAAATGGTATCAGCAGAGACCCATTTCCAATTAAGGTCACATTCACAGTTTCCAAGTGGACATGTCTTTGGGGAGAAAAGGGTTGGCACAAGCCATTTGGCTCACTATAGGAATTGAGGCAGAAAGATGAACAGTTAGAGAAAGGGAGATCCTGGGCAATGGAAACCAAAGCCTTGTTAATTTTTTTTTTAATAATTATTGATCAATTTTTTTTTTTTTTGGCTGCGGTGAGTCTTCACTGCTGTCAGAGGTTTTCTTTAGCTGTGGCAAGTGGATTTCTCCTTGCAGCAGCTGCTCTTGTTGTGGGACACAGGCTCTAGGGTGCTCAGGCTTCAGTAGTTGCAGCCCACAGAATCTAGAGCCCAGGCTTAACCGTTGTGGAGCACAGGCTTAGCTGTGTCACGGCATGTGGGATCTTCCCAGACCAAGGCTTGAACCCACGTCTCCCACATTGGCAGGTTGGATTCTTTACCATTGAGCCACCAGGGAAGCCCCAAAGCTTTGTTTTGCCCTGAGATCCCCAGAGCTGACCAGACAGGAGGGTAAAGGGCAACAAATGTGAGGGTGTAAAACACAAAATGACCAAGGAACCATGAAAGGACTGTTAAATATTGACCGCTTTTGTCAGCAGATTATTAACTTGTGTTCACCACTCTATGATCTCAAAGTGCTGAAAAATGCAGAATATTCACAGGCTCTGCTGAAAATTGTAGCTTTAAGATCAGAGAAAAGCTGGAATATGAGAAAACACCTTATGATCAAAGGGTAGACAGCTAAGCTAGCCCACATGAGCTCAAAGTCCAGCCTTGTTTTTCAAATGTGAGCACAGTAAATGCATGACCAGTTATATGGGAAAGCAGTCTCCATGTCAGCAAATTTGGAAAACTCAGCAGTGGCCACAGGACTAGAAAAGGTCAGTTTTCATTCCAATTCCAAAGAAAGGCAATGTCAAAAGATGCTCAGACTACCACACAATTGCACTCATCTCACACACTAGTAAAGTAATGCTCAAAATTCTCCAAGCCAGGCCTCAGCAATATGTGAACCATGAACTTCCAGATTTTCAAGCTGGTTTTAAAAAAGGCAGAGGAAACAGAGATTAAATTGCTAACATCTATTGGATCATTGAAAAAGCAAGAGAGTTATAGAAAAACATCTATTTCTGCTTCATTGACTATGCCAAAGCTTTTGACTGTGTGGATCACAAGAAACTGGAAAATTCTAAAGGAGATGGGAATAGCAGACCACCTGACCTGCCTCTTGAGAAACCTGTATGCAGGTCAGGAAGCAACAGCTAGAACTGGACATGGAACAACAGACTGGTTCCAATTAGGAAAAGGAGTACATCAAGGCAGTATATTGTCACCCTGCTTATTTAACTTCTATGCAGAGTACATCATGAGAAATGCTGGGCTGGAAGAAGCACAAGCTGGAGTCAAGATTGCTGGGAGAAATATCAGTAACCTCAAATATGCAGATGATACCACCCTTATGGAAGAAAGTGAAGAAGAACTAAAAAGCCTCTTGATGAAAGTGAAAGAGGAGAGTGAAAAAGTTTGCTTAAAGCTCAACATTCAGAAAACTAAGATCATGGCATCCAGTCCCATCACTTCATGAGAAATAGATGGGGGAACAGGGAAAACAATGGCTGACTTTATTTTTGGGGGGCTCCAAAATCACTGCAGATGGTGATTGCAGCCATGAAATTAAAAGACACTTACTCCTTGGAAGGAAAGTATGACCAAACTAGACAGCACATTAAAAAGCAGAGACATAACTTTGTCAATGAAGGTCTGTTTAGTCAAGGCTATGGTTTTTCGAGTAGTCATGTATGGATGTGAGAGTTAGACTATAAAGAAAGCTGAGTGCAGAAGAATTGATGCTTTTGAACTGTGGTGTTGGAGAAGACTCTTGAGAGTCCCTTGGACTGCAGGGAGATCCAGCCAGTCCATCCTAAAGGAGCTCAGTCCTGGTGTTCATTGGAAGGACTGATGTTAAAGCTGAAACTACAATATTTTGGCCACCTGATGCAAAGAGCTGACTCATTTGAAAAGACCCTGATGTTGGGAAAGATTGAAGGCAGGAGGAGAAGGGGATGATAGAGGATGAGATGGTTAGATAGCATCACCGACTCAATAGACATGAGTTTGGGTAAACTCCGGGAGTTGGTGATGGACAGGGAGGCCGGGGGTGCTGCAGTCCATGGGGTTGCATGGGGACATGACTGAATGACTGAACTGAATTGTCCTGTATAAATATTGTAATGGAATATAATTGCATTGCAATGTTGTGTTAGTTTCTGCAGTACAAAAATGCAAATTAGCCATATATATGCACATATATATGTATGTGTATATATATATATATATATATATATATGTATGTATGTATATGCATATACATCCCATTCCTTTAGAGCTTCCCTCACATGCCCCCATCTCGCCCCTCTAGGTCATCACAGAACACTGGGCTAGGCACCCTGTGCTATAGAGCAGTTTCCACTAGCTATCTGTTTTACACATAGTAATATATATATGTCAGTCGTACTTTCTCAATTTGTCCCATCCTCTCTCTCCCCTGCTGTGTCCATAAGTCCATTCTCTGCATCTGTATCTCTATTCCTTCCCTGCAAATAAGTTCATCAGTACCATTTTTCTAGATTCCATATATACATGTTAATATACTATATTTGTTTTCCTGACTTACTTCACTCTATATAATAGATTCTGTATTCTTGCATGTCAGTTCTACTGACTCATATTTATTCCTTTTTATGGCTGATAATATTCCATTGTATATATGTACCAAATCTTCTTTATCCATTCATCTGTCAATGGACATCTAGGCTGGTTCCATGTCCTGGCTATTGTAAATAGTGCTGCAATGAACATTGGGGTACATATGCCTTTTTGAATTATGATTTTCTTAGGGTATATGTTGAGTAATGGGATTGCTGGATCATACAGTTGTTTTATTCCTAGTTTTTTAAGGAACCTCCATACGGTTCTGCATATTGACAGTATCAATTTATATTCCCACCAACAGTGCAAGAGTACTCCCTCTTCTCCACATGCTCTTTGGCATTTACTGTTTGCAGATTTTTTGATGATGGTCATTCTGACCAGTGTGAGGTGATACATCATTGTAGTTGTTCGCATTTCTCATAATAAGCAATGTATATCTTTTTATGTTTTTGTTGGCCAGCTGTATGTCTTCTTTGGAGAAATGTCTGTTTAGTTCTTCGACTCATTTTTTAGTTGGTTTTTTTTTGTTTTTCCAATATTGACCTGTATAAATCTAAAAGGATAATCTAGAATCATGTTGCTGAAACTGTGGGTTGTGGAGTAGGGAGATAGAAGAGGAGTAAAGATATGCTCCTAAGGATGCATAAATGCTGAGATGTTTAGTGTTGTGTTTTTAATCTCTGACTAGATATAGAAAGAAATGTTTTATGGCACAGAGATAATTTGCAATGAAAATACATTTCCCATAAAAAAAAGATTTTAGTTTCTTTCTTTTTTCTGACTCAGTTCTTTGAATCTTTGGGAAATTATTCTCTGGGATTCATGAAAATTATTCCTTAAGGGCAATTTTATACATTCCTCTAGTTGAGAAACAGTAGATAATTAACATTACAAATTCTGGTTAACAGCACTGACAACACTATAATAGTCATATTGATTTGAATCTGAAATCTAGATAAATCTCTTACTAGTTTTAAAATTAGCAAGTCATATTTGCTATCTTTTTACCTACTTTACTTGTGTGAGGATAACATGTTATGGGCATATGAGGAGAATCACATTAAGAAAACCCCTCATAATTCTGACACTCTGTGATTTCAGTCTGAAACTAAAGACTAAGCCAGGCCCAGCTCCAGGCCCTGTTGACAACAGGATAAGTTATTTCCATATAATATAGATTTTCTAAGTCATGACCAATTTGAGAAGGAATATCTTATCACATTTCATACCATCATTATGTCAATATTTATCGAATTATGTCCTAATTTGATTTTGAAGCATATAATTACCATAGTTATCTCTTAAATGCTTTTAATCACAACTTAAGACCCCACTATTGATTAAAAAATTCTTTCAATTATATATAATATCAGGCTAATGTGTACTATAAATTGACCATCCTCTGCTTGAAATCTTACCACAAACTCCTTTCATTGAATATTTATTTTATTATTTATCTTTACAAATTAGGAGACTACTAAAATTCAGTGGCACATCATTAGTGACAAGATTTTTTATGAAAAAAAATCTAAATGTTACAATTTTGTTACCAACTTAATAAATTCATATCAAGTTCATACTGGAAGATTCTTAAAAGTAGGAAATTGATTATTCACAACTCTACCATAAAATCAATGTACCTTAGGTATCTGGGGATAATTTATCTAAGGGTGTGTATGTTTGGCTATGTATTTGTCTGTGTATATATGCATGTCTATGTGTTTGCAAAGCTGCAAAGTTGTAATTCTATTGCATATCCAAACCTGCATTGTGTGTTTTTAACTCAATGCTATAAAATAAAACTGCCTAAAATAAATCAGTCTAAACAATATAATTTTAATGGTTTCATTAAATCCTATTTGCATGATAAAACATTGCAATTTAATGGCATTAGACATTTTGGTTAATTTTAATGTTCCCTCTATAAATAAAACCAAAGTATGAAACTTCTGATGGTTTAATTCAAACCAAGTCACTCCCACAAAAATTGCTTATCTTGTTCCTAAAATTAATTTGTAATCACAAGGATTATATTTGTAAAATCACTTGTAATTTTGAGGACGTTTGCTTAGAATGCTTTCCCATTCTTCATTCTAACCTCCGGGCATTCATTCTCTCTCAGTTTGGTTCAGTTCAGTCGCTCATTCGGGTCCGACTATTTGCAACCCCGTGAACCGCAGCACGCCAGGCCTCCCTGTTCATCAGAACTCCCGGAGTTTACCCAAACCCATGTCCATCGAGGTGGTGATGCCATCCAGCCATCTCATCCTCTGTCGTCCCCTTCTCCATCTGTCCCCAATCCTTCCCAGCATTAGGGTCTTTTGCAATGAGTCAACTCTTCGCATGAGGTGGCCAAAGAATTGAAGTTTCAGCTTCAACATCAGTCCTTCCAATGAACACCCAGGACTGATCTCCTTTAGGATGGACTGGCTGGATGTCCTTGCAGTCCAAGGGACTCTCAAGAGTCTTCTCCAACACCACAGTTCAAAAGCATCAGTTTTTTGGTGCTCAGCTTTCTTCACTGTCCAACTCTCATATCCATACATGACTACTCAAAAAACCATAGCCTTAACTAGGACCTTTGTTGGCAAAGCAATGTCTCTGCTTTTAAATATGCTATCCAGGTTGGTCATAACTTTCCTTCCAAGGAGTAAGTGTCTTTTAATTCCATGGCTGCAAACACCATCTGCAGTGATTTTGGGGCCCAAAAATATAAAGTCTGTCACTGTTTCCCCTGTTTCCCCATCTATTTCTCATGAAGTGATGGGACCAGATGCCATGATCTTAGTTTTCTGAATGTTGAGCTTTAAGCCAGCTTTTTCACTCTCCTCCTTTACTTTCATCAAGAGGCTTTTTAGTTCCTCTTCACTTTTTTCCATAAGACTAGTGTCATCTGCATATCTGAGGTTATTCATATTTCTCCCGGCAATCTTGATTCCAGCTTGTGCTTCCTCCAGCCCAGCGTTTCTCATGATGTACTCTGCATCTAAGTTAAATAAGCAGGGTGACAATATACAGCCTTGACGTACTCCTTTTCCTATTTGGAACCAGTCTGTTGTTCCATGTCCAGTTCTAACTGTTGCTTCCTGACCTGCATACAGGTTTCTCAAAAGACAGGTCACTCTCTCTAGGGTCAGAATAATGTACCTCCCCTGATTCACTATTTTTCAATTTTTTTTTTGGTGGAATTTTTTTTATCGTTTCAGTACACTGCATAATTTTGCACTGCTTTTAATGTTTCAGAACACTTAGCTTACAGATGTGAATTAATGTGAACTCTCTGCTCCCAGCCTAGAAAACAATTTTGATAGAGGATGAGACCAGAACAAAAGATGTAGTTCCCCTAGGTGTATGAATCAATTTGTCATCAATGAAAGTTTTTAACGCTTGTCTAATCTTCATCATAGAAACGCCTGAACTCTTATTCCAAATGGAGACAGGTAGGCAGAGATGGTGAACCCTTCTCTGTAGCAGCTGCTGTCCAAAGCTACAGAACCTCAGTCCCAAATCTGTTTACATCCTCCAGGAAAAAAGACAAGCAAAATGAAACAGTTAGAAAAAAAAATGAAAATTTATCATTGCCAAGTTCCACCTTGGAGGCCATTTTAACATCCATTTATTGTTACTTTGGGGCTTCCCTGGTAACACAGATGCTAAAGAATACACCTGCAGTGTGTGAGACCTAGATTTGATCCCTGGGTTGGGAAGATCCCCTGGAGAAGGGAATGGCAGCCCACTCCAGTATTCTTGCCTGGAGAATCTGCATGGCCAGAGGAGCCTTGTGGGCTGCAGTCCATGGGATGCAAAGAGTCGGAGGTGACTGAGCAACTCAGCACAGTACATTGTTACTTTGGCATGCCCTCAAACAACTTATCAAAATATTCTTTCTAAACCTTTTCTGTACTTTTTCTTGGCCTTTCTGATTTTATGTTTCATAACAACTTTCCAGGGGCCTCCCTGGCAGCTCAATGGTAAATAATCCACCTGCAATGCAGGAGACACAGCTTCAGTCCCTGGGTGGGGAAGATACCGTGAAAGAAGAAATGATACTCCACTCTAGTTTTCTTGCCTGGGAAATACCACAGACAAAGGAATTTGGTGGGCTCCAGTTCATGGAGTTGCAAAAAAGTTGGATACGTCTTAGCAACTAAAAGACAACCAAACAACAACATTTCAATGTCAAAATATACTCACAGTAATGCCAAACATGGGTTGGTCTTTTATACTAATGAATTCAGTTTGACGATATTTTATTTAAGAATTACCTTTTTGTATTCATACACCACAGTAGTGTTACTGTGTCAGGGGTTAGTGCTGAGGGTCTGTTATCTTCACAGTTGCATTAATTGCTTTCTCATCTTCATCTATGCTCTGGAACAGATAATATATCATAATTCTTAAGAAAGGACAGATTTTAGGTGATAAGTTTTTAATTATATTTTTCATTTCCTCTATGCTTTTGGTCTATTTAGATTTAATACTTCTAGGCAAAAAAACAAAAGTGTTTTTTTTTTTTTCAATTGGGGTTTCAATTCAGTTTTTCAATTACAGTTTCAATTCAGATTTTTAAAGTATTAGCAAAATTTATTGATATCATTCTTCTATATTTCATTAAGAATGTAATTTTTTTTAGTTCCTACAATAACCCCTTTATAATATATAGTTATTTTATAGTAGTTGAGCAACTGAACTGAACTATTATTTAGTCAGTGTTCACTTTGTTCTAGACCTGTGTTACCCTTAACTACATATTTTGTAATTGAGTCTTTCAGTAATCTTTATTATTCTCTAATGACTCCTGTGATAATGAATGAATTCATCCCTGTCTCTGAAATCTATCTCTTAGCTGCCCACCTTTCTCTTTTTCACCCTAGTGCAATCCACCACCATTTCTTCCTGGACTATTGCTTTGTAAACTGTCTTTATTTCCCCTCTTGCCCAAGTATAATACACTCCTGCGTGGCAATCAGAGTAAGCCTTAAATTAAAAAAATCAAACCACGTAACTCCTCTCTTTAGAAAAAAATCCTATACTTTGGTGTAGCCTCAGAGGCCTCTCATGCTGCCTACCCATCTCTTCAAAGTCATCTAATATTTCTGTCTCCTCTTTACTTAGCAGCTATGTCACACCAGCCTCTTTTCATTTTTCCAGTCTTTTATTTCCCTAAAAATCATCTCTTTCAAATTCTACTCAGTCCAATAGATCACATTCTAATTTTTATGATACTAACATTATCACCCAGCTTTTCCTTATTGACATTTGACTGGTTTAATTTCACTTAAACTTTTATTTTTTTTATTTTTATTTTTTTAGCTTTCTGTACTATTTTCTTAACCAGAAGTTGATTTCATGAACCAGTATAATACAGTTTGGTGTTTCTATAAAATACATGACTTGTATAAAATCTGTTCTTTCTTAGATTATAAATGTATTGAGAAGAACTATCCAAAGCAGAGCAAAAGGAGGGCTGAGTTTTAGTCACTATCACCTGGAGCCCTGTCTAATTATCAGGCTCACTTTAGGATTACTTAATTACCTTCCTTAAGAACGATGCTTCTTTTTTGACATGCTGCTTACTATTGAGTCGGACTGAATCTCTGAAACTACGTTAACTTGCAAAATTTTGTTCAAAAGAGCTGCAAGTGATTTCTGTTGAGTAGAAAATATAACCCTAAAGTTTGTGACGGTTGTGCCACATAGGACATTAACCCATTATCATGTTTTTAACTTAGCAATTATTTTTTAAGCATGAGTTTTTAAAATCTCTATAAACATTTCAGTCTATCAAGTGCTTTTGAACCAACTTGGCCATCCTGTTGAGTTCCTCATTAATAAACTAAATTTATTTTGAACATACATTCCATATTTGCATGAGTCATTTTTCAACTTTTGAAAACTATACTTTGACAGATATAAAAGTCCAGAAAAAGAATAATATCAAATAGGAAACTGGAAAAAAAAATAGAAAAATAGGCCATAGATTTTACTTTTCTGTCCATCCAATTTCTGGGTCTTCTGATCATTGGCATAAGGGGAAGAAAAACATGTCAAGCTTCTCTGACACTTTATCCCCTTGCACTAAACATCTCCCCACTCGTCATTCTGTGTGTTTACTCTCAGGAGGTGCTGGAAAGGACACTGAACTTTGAGTAAGAAGTGGTTTGGCCTGACCGCCAATGATATGCGTAACCTTAGGAAAGTTACTTAATTTCTCTGGCTTGAACTTCCTCTATTTTGAAAGGGCATGAATGAGATAATCTATCTTAACTCACAACACAAGTGTAGATAGATTAAAGAAGTAAGCATCAACAGTTAAACTAGAAATATTCTAAAAAGAAGTAATATTGGGACAAGAACTTTCTAAGCATAACCAAACACCCAATGCATAAATGAAAATACTGGCTCATTTGACTACCCTGATATGAATGGCAGTTTCACACCTGCACCCAAAATGCAATATGACAAAAGCATAAGACAAGATATTCAAACTCATCAGTAATCACAGAAATATAAACAATACAATGATAACATGCAAAATTTCTGGAAAACCACAGAAATGTCCAAGGGTCATTACTGCTAGAAGAGAGGATGAGAACAAGAGTAATTTTACTTTCCACCTTCTAATTTCTGTGCTTTTTGACTGTCTTGCCATCAACATTGACTATATTATTTTAATCATCATTTTTGAGAAAGGAATATTTTTGGATGTTTATTTTATTATTGAATATTAAAATAACTATAGAATTTTAGTGCAAAGAATCCAATGTATGTATCTTTAAAAATAACAACAAAAAAGTTTGGTAATGCTCAACCTTGTTAGAATCATAAATAAACTGGCACTCCCATTATATATTACATATTATATAAATGCAACTATCAGTTCATGTAACTTTTCTGTAAGAAAACCAAGAAGAGGCTCTCAACCATTCCAGGTGCAAAAATCTTTCATTCAGTAAATCCATATTTATAAATTTGTCCTGCTAATGAGACAACACCTAAAAATGCACGTAGAAGAATGACTGTTCCAGATTTGTTAATGATAGCCAAAAATTGTAAGCAATTACCAATATACATTCACAGCACATTAGGATTGTCTGCAGGATTTGAAGCAGATGTGATAGAGAAGTATTAACTAACACTGAAAGGAACGCTGTGTAGAGAAATACTCATCAGCTGGTCCCCCCACACTGTAACTTAAAAAAGAATCTGGCAGTCAGAAAGTAATGAACATGATTCATTATTTTATTCAGTTGCTAGAGGAAAAGCCCACAGGAAGGGTGGCTGTTTTTTTTTTTTTTTTTTAAGAGTTATTTGTTTATTTAAGTTTTATTTTTGGTTGTTCTGGGTCTTCATTGCTGTATGTGGGCTTTCTCTAGTTACAGGGAATGGAGAATTATCCTTCCCTGCAGGGTGCTGGCTTTCTACTGTGGTGGCTTCTACGGTTGCAGAGCACAGATTCTAGGCACCCTGGGCTTCAGCAGTCACAGGGCACCAGCTCAGATGCGGTGGAATATCAGCGTGTGGAATATTCACGGATCAGTAATCAAACCCGTGCCCCCTGCATTGACAGGTGGCTTCTCCAACAGGAGACCACCAAGAAAACCTTGGTGGATACATTTCAAATGGATTATGAACTAGCTTTAAAATCCTCTCTCCCTTCACTTTTGAGCTCCCCACACCAGTGGTTTTCAAACTTTTGGGTACATTAGCTTCAGCTACAGGGCTTGCTAAAACACAGAAGCTGGGCCCCAGCCCTGAGTTTAGGGTTCAATATGCCTGGGGAGGAACCCACCAATTTGCATATCTAACAAGTTTTCACATCATTCCAATGCTGCCAGATGGGGACTGCACTTGGAGAACCCAGAGGTTCTCAAAGCTCACTGTTTTCTTATATTTGCGGGGTGATACCACAGTCCACACACTTGAGCTGTTTAAAGGGAGAGGATGAGAAAGAGGAAGAAGGGTAAGAAGCATCGAGGAGTATAAGGGGAAAGGAGGTATTAAAGAATAGAGGGTGGCTTAGGTTGAGGAACAATGGAGTATTTAAAGATTTCCATGCAAGCCCAGAAACAAAAATCCAGGACACTGTACATTTATACATATGCTGTGTGTGTGTGTGTGTGTATATATATATATATATATATATATATATATATACATATACATATACTGGTTTGTGGGATTGTATTTCCCATACCAGGCACTGAATTCAGGCCACTAGTGTGAAAGTACCAAGTCCTAACTACAGGGAATTCCCCCGGGTGCGTTAGTTCTCAGAATATGATCCCTTTTTTAGGTATCAAAGAAAGAAAGCAAGAGGTGATGACTTTCTTTTTTTTTGACTTTTCTTTTTTTACAGCTTTTTCTCAAACCCATTTTAAAAAGACCTCCTGAATACCGAGTCTCCTTCTGTGATTTTCTTTGAAAATACTATATTCCTTTGTCTCTGTTGCTGCATTCAATTGCTGTTTGTAAAACATTAGAAAAACATGTTGCCAGTTCAGAGTCAGTTAACTATAAATCTCTCTGCCTCTGTGAATGAGAGCATTCTTAACTCTGCCACCACTCTGTAAATCCCCAAACTTGGGTCAATTATCAGCTTTCTTCAACTCTGTGTCACTGCTAGGGAAAATGACTGTTAATGCTTATTAAATGTTTTTTACCCTGGGACAATAGGGGAGTGTAGTGGACTCTACCTTTGAGAAATTGAGGGACTGGGTGAAAAATATATGAGGAGAAAATGGTATGGTTTCTTTTTTGTGAATACCCATATTGTTGGGGCCTTGGGCAAGTTAACCCTGAATATACCTCAATCATATTGATTATTTTGTCTTCTGTTCTTTAAATTCTTTCTTTTTTTAAAAAATTTTTTCTGATGAGTACTACTTTTAAAGTCTTTCCTTAACTTTGTTACCATATTGTTTCTGTTTTATGTTTTGACTCTTTAACTACAAGGCATGTGGGATCTTCGTTTCCCAACAAATGATTGAACCCATACCACCTGCATTGGAAGGCAAAATCCCAACCACTGGACCAGCAGGGAAGTCCTTCATATTGATTATATTGAACTAAAATTACTAAAGAAACAATCAGGGTGGGAAGCAGGAGGGAGGTTCAAATGGGAGGGGACATATATATATATATATATATATATATATACACCTATGGCTGATTCATGTTGACATATGGCAGAAACCAACACAATATTGTAAAGCAATTATCCTCCAATTAAAAATAAATAATTTTTTTAAAAATAAAATAAAAAAGACCATTTAAAAACAGAAAGAAACAGTAAATTCAAAAGGAACTTTGACCCTCTTTTCTGTCTTCCTAGAAGCAGGGAAATAAATCTCTCCTATGAAAGATGTCTTCCTTGCACATGGAGATAGGAAGACACCCTTATCACCATAGGTAGGGAATTTGAGCTGAAAAGCCTGAATAAAACCCTGTTAGTTCTTTAATTGATGACCCCAGGACAAGATTGTATATATTCTTCACTAAATACATGAAGCCCAAGTTTCATCATCTTGTCCATTCATCACAGATTTATTGTTTCTTTGTCTAAAAAGAATAAAAGTTGCCTGCTATGGTCACTTCTCAGGTCCCATTTCTTAGGTCACATTTCTAATAGTCTGTATGCACAAGCTATTAATAACATTCCTCTCTTTTTCTCCTGTTAATCTGTTTTATGTCAATTTATTATAAGTCCAGACTCAAGAACTTAGGAAAGGTAGAGAGGAAATGACTACTTTCGGGTTGATTTACTTTAGGATTGACTGGTTTGATCTCCTTGCAATCCAAGGGACTCTCAAGAGTCTTCTCTAGCAACCAGTTCAAAAGCATCAATTCTTTGGCTCTCAGCCTTCTTCTTTATGGTCCAACTCTCACATCCAGAAAAGCCTGACTACTGGAAAAGTCATAGCTTTAATACGCTGTCTAAGTTGATCATAGCTTTTCTTCCAACGAGCAAGTGTCTTTTAATTTCATGCTTGCAGTCACCATCTGCAGTGATTTTGGAGCCCTGAAAAATAAAGTCTGTCATTATTTCCATTGTTTCCCCATCTATTTGCTGTGAAGTGGTGGAACCGGATGCCATGATCTTAGTTTTTGAATGTTGAGTTTTAAGCCAGCTTTTTCACTCTCTTTCACTTTCATCAAGAGGCTCTTTAGTTCCTCTTTGATTTCTGTCATAAGGTGGTGTCACCTGCATATCTGTGGTTATTGACATTTCTTCCAGCAATCTTGATTCCAGCTTGTGCTTCATCAAGCCCAGCATTTGGCATGATGTACCCTGCATATAATTTAAATAAGCAGGGTGACAGTATTCAGCCTTGACATACTTCTTTCCCAATTTGGAACTGGGTGCTCCATGTCTGGTTCTAATTGTTGCTTCTTGACCTGCATGCAAATTTCTCAGGAAGCTGGTAAGGTGGGCTGATAGTCCCATCTCTTTAAGAATTTTCCAGAGTTTGTTGTCATCCACAGAGTCAAAGGCTTTTGCATAATCAGTGAAGCAAAAGTAGGTGCTTTATTTTTTAAATTCTCTTGCTTCTTCAGTGAGGAAACAGATGTTGACAATTTGACCTCTGGCTCCTCTGCCTTTTCTGAATCTAGCTTGTACCTCTGAAAGTTCTCAGTTTGTGTATTGTTGAAGCCTAGCTTGAAGGATATTGAGCATTACCTTGCTAGCATGTGAAATTAGCACAGTTGTAAGGTAGTTTGAATATTCTTTGGGATTGGAATGAAAATTGACTTTTTCCAGTCTACGGCCACTGCTGAGGTTTCCAAATTTGCTGGCTGTTGAGTGCAGCATTTGAACAGCATCATCTTTTAGGATTTCAAATAGCTCAGGTGGAATTCGATCATCTCCACTAGCTTTGTTCATAGTGATGCTTCCTAAGGCCTGCACACTTGACTTCACACTCCAGGATGTCTAGATCTAGGTGAGCGCTCATGCCACTGTGGCTGTCTGGATCATGATCTTTTTTGTATAGTTCTTCTGCATATTCTTGCCACCTCTTCTTAATATCCTCTGCTTCTGTTACATCCATACAGTTTCTGTCCTTTATTGTGCCCACCTTTGCATGAAATGTTCCCTTGGTATCTCTAATTTTATTGAAGAGATCTCTAGTCTTTCCCATTCTATTGTTTTCCTCTTTGCATTGTTCCAAGATGTCTGGCTCTCCAAGAAAACGCTTTAATGTCTTGACTTCCATAGGGTGGTTCTTTTATGGCTCATTGAGCATCTGTGCATGTCTTCATGATCTGAATTGCTGAATTTATTTATTTCCTCTGCCCGCCTTGTAAGATCCCCCAGTGCACTGATCTAAGCCTTCTCTTTTCACTTTGCAACTTCTTCTGAACTACCTTCGTGTACTCTTGTCATTTTAACCACAAAGTAGAATTTGCACTACAGTGATACTTCCAGTTACACATTTGTAATGTAAATTTTCTCCTGAACTCCCAATTGTATACCCAGCTGCCCAGTATACAGCCACATCTTGACATTCCATGGATATTTTAGGTGACATTCCATGGATTTTTTTAGACAGATCTAACAATAAATTCAGTATTGTGTGCCCTGTCTGTGATTTCACCTGTATTTCTGTTTCAGTTCATGGTGTTCTCACCAATTCATTCAGTCACTTGATTCATAAACATGGAAATCATCCTCACTGCCTCTACCTTTTTTCCCCCAATTTCTTTTAAATCGGAGGATAATTGCTTCACAATATTGTGTTGGTTTCAGCTGTAGAGCAGTGTGAATCAGCTGTAAGCATACATATATTCCCTCTCTCTTGAACCTCCCTCCCACCTCCCCCAATCCCACCCCTAGGTCATCACAGAATGCCGGACTGGGCTCCCTGTGTTATACAGAAGCTTCCCACTAGCTTTCTATTTTATGCAGAGTAATGTATAAATATCAATTCTACTCTCTCAGTTCATCCCACCCTCTCCTTCCCCTGCTGTGTCTACAAGTCCATTCTCTGTATCTGGATTCCTGCCCTGCAAATGGGTTCATCAGTACCACCTTTTTAGATTTCTTATATATGCGTTAATATATGATATCTTTTTCTCTTTCTGACTTACCTCATTCTGTATAATAGGCTCTAGGTTCATCCGCCTCACTAATGAGTGAGTGACTCACATTTGTTATGAGTCATTTGTCGTTAATCTGTCATTTCTCTTAAACTTTAGATTTGAGTAACACTGAATGATCTGTAATCCCAAGAACAGATAATTTATCCATCATCTGCTCTGTTTCACTGCCTTCTCATCGTCAAATTGCCAACCTGAAAAGTCACTTTCAGACCCTAATCCTGGCCCCAAATGTCATGTTTCTATGACCATTTCCCTTTGATCCCCTAGAATAACCGACAGAATTAACCACTTCTTCCTCTGCTAGTTTTTAAGGGTACTGTGCCATGCTAAGTCATTTTAGTAAAGTGTCCGAGTCGTGACCCCATGGACTGTAACCTCCAGGTTCCCCTGTCTGTGGAAATTCTCCAGACAAGAATACTGGAGTGGGTTGTGATTCCTTTCTCCAAGGGATCTTCCCGACCCAGGGATCAAATCCATGTCTCCTGCAGCTCCCGCATTGTAGGCAGATTCTTTACTGCTAAGCCCCCGGGGAAGCCCTTTCTTAAGCTTACACACATCTATAATCGAATATATTATACTGCATGGGTTATGTCTGATGACACTATACTTATCCCTTATTAGTCACATGCTCCTAATCACAAGTACTGTATTTTAGTCACCTGTGTATCCGGAGTGCCTCACATATGATTCAGCAAATTCTCAATATTTGTTGAATAGAATTGACCTAAATTCTGCCTTAAGGTTGAAATCTGAAAGTAGCATTGAGGCTGCTTCCCAGAGAGGTCTAACATACTGAGACATTTGTATTTTTTGGATGCAGAGAGAACTCCCTGGTCACTATCGTCCTTGGATGGAAATTGCCAACAGACTTCCCCAGTTAATTGAGAACCATCAGCTTCAAGCTCAAGTAAATGAGGTATAACATCTTGTGTTCTCCCTGACCCTTTCTCATGACCCTATTTTCATCCTCTCACCACTTTTCTTTCTCCACATTGTAGACATGGGTCAGCTGACCACTCACTGAAGGTGGTAACTATATCCACAGAACTAAAACAATCTCTCTCTTGGTGAGGAGTGGAATAACACTTGCTTCTGGTATGATGTGTGTTTCCCTAAAATTTCCAGAGCATACACAGAACAATTCCTGGACTATATCATATTAAGCACTCAACAAATATTTGCTTTTTTAAAAAAGAAGGCAATCTGATTGAGAATTGTTAGAAAATTGATGGATAAGTTGTATCTGGGTCAGGATAGGCATGGAATTCTCTGTGTCCTTATGTCAAGCCCCATGGTCAGGGTTCCCCTCCCTCTGGGTGAAGTCACACTGATTTATTGTTGGAGTCCTATGAAAGGGTTGAGCCAAGAGGCTTTCTCAGTTTTACAGCCAAGTGTTAGCAGATTCTTTAGAAATCGTTGATAAACCTTAATCAGGAAGGAATAACAAGGAAACTAGGAGACTTACAGAGAAATATCGGACTATTTATCTATGATAATAAGTACCAAAGGGTAATTTAACACCTATTTGAACAGCTAAATTTTTTTTTTTTAAATCCGGCAATAGCAAACACTGGTGATGATATATACAAAGAGACTCTCATTCACATTGCTGATGGGAATGAAAAATGTCACAGCTACCCTGGAAGAGGGCCTGCAAAATATCACAGCTACCTTGACAAGTTCTTTAAAATATATATATATATATATATATATATATATATATATATATATATATAATTTTGTATTAAGGTATAGCTCTGGTGGCTCTGCTCAGAAAGACCTCTGCCTGCAATGAGGGAGACCCAAATTTTATCCCTGAGTTGGGAAGAGCCTCTGAAGAAGGGAATAGCTACCCACTCCCAGTTTTCTTGCCTAGAGAATTATATGGACAGAGGAGCCTGTCAGGGTACAGTCCAAGGGGTTTCAAAGAGTCAGACACAACTGAGTGACACTTTCACTTTCACTCATAGCCAATTCACAATGTTATCATAGTTTCCGGTTAACAGCAGAGACTTAACCATACATATACATGTGTTCATTCCCAAACTCCCCTTCCATCCAGGTGGCAGATTCAAATAAAGAATTACTATATGACCCAGCAATCACATTACTAAATATTTACCCAAGTAAACCAAAATTTTGTGTTCATGGAAAAGCAGATGTGTAAGTGATTATCTAAACCAGAGACCACCAAGATGTTCCTCAACAGGGGAATTTTATTTGTTTATTTTTTAACAGGGGAATTTTAAACTGAATACAAAGGCCTGAACATTTATGTGGTCCCCAAATTCATACATTGAAATCCTAATCCCCAATGTGATGGTGTTTGGAGGTGGAGCCTTTGGAGGTGATTAGTCAGAGATCTGCTGAGAAACAGACTTCTTTTTTCCTATCTATATAGGAATAGACCTATTAGGAGGGATTGGCACACATGATTACTGAGGCTGAGAGGTCCCACAGTCTGCTACCTGCAAGTTGGAGGAGGCCCAGAAAAGCTGAGAACCTAGGGAGCCAGTGGTGCAAGTTCCAGTCTGAATCTAAAGATCTAAGAACTAGGAGTGCTAATGGTATGGGTCAAGGGAAGTGGCTCCCCAGCTTAAACAGAGCAATGTCTCCCTTTCTCCACTATTTTGTTCTTTTCAGGCCCTAAACAGGGCAGTGATTCCACCTGAGCTGGTGAGGTGAGGTTCCTTACTCAGTCCCCACATCTTTTCCTAAACCTCTTCCAGAATCTCTCAGAGAATCTCTGAGAGATTCTGGAAGAATCTGAGAGAATCTCTCAGATTCTCTCAGAGACACACCCCAAAATGTTTACCAGCTTCTCTTAGCCTAGTCAAACTGACACCTCAAATCAAGCAACACCCAAGGTAATCGAGTCATGAGAGAAGAAGGGGATAGTCATAAATAGGATGAGTGCCCTTATCAAAGTGACCCAGGGCTCTATGACACTCTGTCGCTGTCATGGGAAGATACAGCAAGAAGACACAAGATGGTTCTCAATAGAACCCCATCATGCCAGCACCCTGGTCTTGGATTGCCAGCTTCCAAAACCAAAATAATTAAATTTCCATTGTTCATAAGCCATCTAGCCTGTGGTACTGTTACAGCAGTCTGGAAGATACTGAGCTGTCTTCATATGAAGGAATGCTATTCAGTGGCAAAAAATGAATAAGCTATTGGTTTATTCAACAATATGGATAAACTTTATGTACATTTTGCTAAATGAAACATGTCAGAAAAGAATGGCTACATATCCCGATTCCATTCATGTGACACTGCAGAGAAGGTGAACACTATAAAGACAGAATATAGGTCAATGGTGATGAGAGACTGAAGAGAAACGATTACTAAAGGGGGATTTTAGGATAACATAACTGCTATCTATGGTATTCTGGTGGTGGATACGTGATTCTATGCATTTGTGAAACCCATAGAATTGTACATTACATAGTGAAGGGTCTGCAAATTTTAAAATATTAACCAGAATGTTGGGAGATGCTGGAATGGAATGTAGATAACACCTCGGTGAATCTAGCTGTCCTAAAGAGGCATGACATCACTTTAGGAAAGAGGGTAGGGAAAGGGAGATGACCTAGGTTACTCAGAAAAGTGATGCTGTGACTGGTGCTGGATTAAAAAAGAACTGTTTTCTTAGCCATCTGTATGTCTTCCTTGGAGAAGTGTCTGTTTAGTTCTTGGCCCATTTTTTGATTGGGTCATTTATTTTTCTGGAGTTGAGCTGGAGGAGTTGCTTGTATATTTTTGAGATTAATCCTTTGTCTGTTGCTTCGTTTGCTATTATTTTCTCCCAATCTGAGGGCTGTCTTTTCACCTTGCTTATAGTTTCCTTTGCTGTGCAAAAGCTTTTAAGTTTCATTAGGTCCCATTTGTTTATTTTTGCTTTTGTTTCTAATATTCTGGGATGTGGGTCATAGAGGATCCTGCTGTGATTTATGTCGGAGAGTATGTTGCCTATGTTCTCCTCTAGGAGTTTTATAGTTTCTGGTCTTACACTTAGATCTTTAATCCATTTTGAATTTATTTTTGTGTATGGTGTTAGAAAGTGTTCTAGTTTCATTCTTTTACAAGTGGTTGACCAGTTTTCCTGGCACCACTTGTTAAAGAGGTTGTCTTTTTTCCATTGTATATCCTTGCCTCCTTTGTCGAAGATAAGGTGACCATAGGTTCGTGGATTTATCTCTGGGCTTTCTATTCTGTTCCATTGATCTATATATCTGTCTTTGTGCCAATACCATACTGTCTTGATTGTGGCTTTGTAGTATAGTCTGAAGTCAGGCAGGTTGATTCCTCCAGTTCCATTCTTCTTTCTCAAGATTACTTTGGCTATTCGAGGTTTTTTGTATTTCCATACAAATTGTGAAATTATTTGTTCTAGTTCTGTGAAAAATACATGAAAAGATGCTCAACATCACTCATTATCAGAGAAATGAAAATCAAAACCACAATGAGGTACCATTACACGCCAATCAGGATGGCTGCTATCCAAAAGTCTAGAAGCAATAAATGCTGGAGAGGGTGTGGAGAAAAGGGAAGCCTCTTACACTGTTGGTGGGAATGCAAACTAGTACAGCCACTATGGAAAACAGTGTGGAGATTTCTTAAAAAACTGGAAATAGAACTTCCATATGACACAGAAATCCCACTTCTGGGCATACACACCAAGGAAACCAGATCTGAAAGAGACATGTGCACCCCAATGTTCATCGCAGCACTGTTTATCATAGCCAGGACATGGGAGCAACCTAGATGCCCATCAGCAGATGAATGGATGGGGAAGCTATGGTACATATACACCATGGAATATTACTCAGCCATTAAAAAGAATTCATTTGAATCAGTTCTAATGAGATGGATGAAACTGGAGCCCATTATACAGAGTGAAGTAAGCCAGAAAGATAAAGACCATTACAGTATACTAACACATATATATGGAATTTAGAAAGATGTTAATGATAACTCTATATGCAGAACAGAAAAAGAGACACAGATTTATAGAACAGTCTTTTGGACTCTGTGGGAGAAGGCGAGGGTGGGATGTTTCAGGAGAACAGCATCGAAACATGTATATTATCTAGGGTGAAACATCACCAGCCCAGGTTGGATGCATGAGACAAGCGCTCGGACCTGGTGCACTGGGAAGACCTAGAGGGAACGGGTGGAGAGGGAGGTAGGAGGGGGGATCGGGATGGGGAACACATGTAAACCCATGGCTGTTTCATTTCAATGTATGACAAAATTCACTACAAATAAAAAAAAAAATGTTAAGCTATGCTAACATCTCTTCCCATCCCAGAAGATCAACCTGTTTCTTCTAGAAAAATAGACCATGATAATAAAAGCTATCATTTTCCATTTTAAACTCTGACCACACCCTAAATGAAGAATTGGCAACAGCTTTCATTAGCCAGCACATCTGAAAGGTTATTAGGAAAATATAACCAATATAAGGAGAGCACTTACACATTTCAAACACTATGATATTCATCACAGATATTCATCACATCCCAAATGTTAAATCAATTTCCCTTCTCTACTGGCATTTATAAATTCCTTAAGAATACCTAAAATAGAACTTGATTCATAATAAATTTCAATTTACATAAAATTCTAGGGAAATAGATGAGACATACCCTAAGTTCTTTTCCAGATCAGAAAGTCTCTAATTCCCAGGGTAAGAAAAAAAAAAGAACTGTTTCTAATCACTGCACTCAAGCTGGTGAATTTGTTTTGCAAAGCAGTACAGTTGCACAATTCTGAAACCACTGTGTGTGTGTGTGTACACACACTAGGCTGAGCAAATAAATAAATGAATTGTGGATGATATTTCACTGTCAGAGATGCAAGTTATACATTAACAAGGCAGGAAAATAAGATAAACCTGTGACACCAGGTTAGAGTTGGAGACATCTGATATGTTTAGCATTTTAGCATCATTTATGTGGGTTCTTTGGAGGAGGAAATGGCAACACACTCCCATATTGTTGCCTGGAGAATCCCATGGACAGAGGAACCTGGCAGGCTATAGTCCATGGGGTCACACGAGTCAGACATGACTTAGTGACTAAACCATCACCAGCATGTGGGTTCTTTTCCACTAGCACCACCTGGGATGCCCTTATATACATGTACATGTGCACTGATACATAGATGGACAAATAAATTTATGTGGATAAACAGTGTATATAATAGGTGTATGGGCTTGCCAGGTAGCTCAGTGGTAAAGAATCTGCCTGCCAAGCAGAAGATGCGAGTTCTATCGCTAGGTAAGGAAATACCCTGGAGAAGGAAATGGCAGCCTACTTCAGTATTCTTGCCTGGGAAATCCCATTGACAAAGGAGCTTGGTGGGCTATAGTCCATGGGGTTGCAAGAGGGTTGGACACGGCTTAGGGACTAAACAGCAGTGGCAGCATAACAGGTGTACACACACACATCCTGATGCTTATTCATCCAGACATGTCAGATTCTCGGCGACCACGTGGACTGTAGCCTGCAAGACTCCTCTGTCCATTGGATTCTCTGGACAAGAATATTGGAGTGGTTTCCCATGCCCTCTTCCAGGGGATCTTGCCAACCCAGGGATCAAACTCAGGTCTCTTGCATTGCAGGCGGATTCTTTACCCCTGAGCCACCAGGGCATACCCCCACCCCCCATACACATGCACTGTTTCCTGACTTGGCCCACTGTGAGGATCTAGAAACAGTGGCATTCCAGTAGCAAAGAGCAAACCCATTGTCCATTTATTTGAACTCTTTTCCAATCACGGAAGTAGGGCTCCTTGGAGAAAGAGTTGATTATAAATTCTGAGCTAGGAAGAATAGAAGGTGACCCCAGAACATCTTGGGACTTTATTCCCTTACCTTGAGGCTGCAGTGTATGTAGCCAGTAGCCACTCATGGCCACTGAGCCCTTGAAATATGACTGGGACAAATTAGCATGTCAGATATCCACTGGATTTTGAAGACTTACTATAAAAGGAGAGTGTAAAATATCTCGATATTTTTAATATTGATCGTGTGTTAACATTTTGCATATATTAATCTGGATAAAATGCTATTAAAACTAATTCCACTTAAGTGTTTTCTTTTTTTCTTTCCTGTTTTTAAGATGTGGCTGATAGAAATTGTAAAATGACACATATGGGTTTCAGATTTTCATCTGGCAGAGAGGACTTTATAGTGCAGGGCAGTGGCCAGCAGAACTGAACTATAGCCCTGGCTCAGTACCTCCTGGCTCTGTGACCTTGGGCAAATATCTTACCCTTGCCGATCCTCAGTTCTGGCCTGTGGGTTTTGGGAGAAGATGGGATACCAACCTGAGTGAGAAGTTTTTTAGCATCAAGGCTTGGACATTTTAATACTGCCTTAGACTAAGTACTGAATAAATAACTCCGGTTGTAATTTTCAGGCTGGTTCTTGTTAAAATGCAATATCAGTGGTCCTCCCAACCCCACCTTTCCCCTCTTCCCTCCCTTCCCTGCCCACACCCCCCTAACGCACTGAACTTTCAAGAGTGTATCTCAGCCAATTTTTAGGGCAAAATGTGGAATCTGGTACAAAGCAGAAGACAGGGAAAGGCTGTCCGTAGCGGACCGCATAGGAAGGAGTACCATCCCGGAGGCAGAAGCTTCTGCGAGGGCGATAGGACCCCTGGTCCCATCCCACTCCTCTCTCAAAGAGATACATACATGCCATGTTCACGGCCGCCCTTCTGGCGCTTGGGACTCCAGAGAGGGATGCCTGGAAGGATCTAGATCAGACTGTGTCTAGAACTGGGGGCAGGATGGCAGAGTGGGGGTGGGGGGAGGAAACCCAGCCGGGATATGCAGGGAAATTAAAGCTCAGAGGCTGTTGATGTCATCTGAAACAGGCAGGGCTATCCTGAACTAAACTGAGAAACTGGTACTATCTGCACAGGCAGAGCTGTCAGTAATAAAATATTTCTGTACAGGGTGTTGCTTTCAATAGCAACTGTGGCCTCCACACTCCACCCTATGACTCATCTTGAGGAGGAAGCCAGTGGAGAAGTGAAAAGACCCACCCAGGGTCACCAGGAGAGTTCGGACAAGGACTGAACAGCCTTTGCACTCCCCTCAACCACCCCCTCATGGGGAATTTGTTGGGTGGATTCCTAATTCCTTTGGGCTTCATTTACCTTTTCACCTAGGAATTACACCGAGAGAGTCACACCCACAGCAGGTGGGCTGATACTGGAGTTCAGTGGTACCCATTAAGCAGAAGGTGTTTGATAAGGCAGGATTGTAAAAGTCACCCTGGGAGACTCCCCGTTTGATACACGATATCAGTCTTGGGACTACGTTATTCTGTTGATATAACACTCCAATCAAGTTGCCACTTCAATAATGGTGACGTGTCCAGACACTACCATGGGGACAATTTGGGGGGTTGCATGGGATGTAAGTGTTCGCATTTCATGAACAATATCATGTGAAAGACCTCCCTTACTGCAGTGTCCTGAGATTAGGGCAGAAATGAGTGTGTGGGGATTGCCTTAACTAAAACATAACCCACCAGTTACACCCAAAGGACCCTTCAAGCCACAAAACTCTCACGGCCATTACACCCCTGCAATTGGTAACCTCCGGACATTTCTCCTGAACAGATGCCGCTCTTGAACTGCCAGTTCCTCACAGGTTACCGACAGTGGCGCCTGGCATGCCTAGTCCTGAGCTTTATCACCATGGGGTATGTCTAGCAGGATGGAGAGACGAAGCCCAAAGAGGTAGGGACAGAGGGACTCCTGTCTTCTCATCTGGCAGGTTCTCTGTACCTGAGAACACTGTCTACACTGTTTTCCTGGAAAATGGGTCCTTTCGTGGTCTTCTTTTGGGTTTGAGATGAAGGAAACACAAAGACTTCCCAGGTGGGTCAGTGGTAAAGAATCTGCCTGCGGTACAGGAGAGACGAGTTCAATCTCTGGGTCAGGAGGATCTCCTGGAGAAGGAAATGGCAGCCCACTCCAGTATTTTTGCCTGAGAAAGCCCATGAACAGAGGAGGCTGGGGGCCTATAGTCCATGGGGGTCTCAAAGAGTCAGACATGACTTAGCTATTACCCAGCAGCAGCAGTAAAATGAAGTGCAAAAGGCCCATTTAAATGAAAGGCCATTTCTCCCCACCTGGCCAGGAAGTTAATTTTCTTTAGCACTGGAAGCCCTTTCCTTTGTTTTTGAATTGTTTTTCTTTTTTTCTTTCTGACCCTCACTTTCTTCTAGGAATGTTAAACTGTTGCATTTGAAGGCAAGTCATAAGATATCATGAAACCCCAAATGACTTCTGTTTTACAGCATTTTGTGCTCTTCCTCGCATCAGTAACTACAGCGTTCACAGTCTCACACGCTAAGTATATCAATGCTGTACCCATTTTATAGACAGTCAAGGACTACAGAAGTTACATTTCTGGCCCAAGGCTAGGTAGCAAGTTTGTGGAAAATCCAGGGTCACAACCCAGACCTTCTGATTTCACTAATGCAGCCTTCATTCCCCAGAGACACACGTTACCGTTTATAACACTGTGCTTATGTTTTTGATGTTGCCTGTTATCTACTAAATGCTGGTCTGTCTCTTAACATTTCATGCAAATCTCTTCTGACTCCTTGCATAACTTTTTATGGTTTCGACCTGAACCTCAGAACATGAAGTCTTTGAGCTTCACTTACCACAGTATAAATTACTATTCTTTTCACTTTTTTATAAATGGACCTTTTACAGAAATCAGGATATTACCCTTGTTTTGCTTCTGCAAGCTTGAGTGAGCAACCTGTTCTTACTTTGTTTGCCTAGGTTTATTCTACAATTTGTCTATCAAGTAAATAGAGGAGACTCCCAGTGATGAAAGCAAGGCAAAGTGAAATAAGAGACAGAAAGGAAGCAGAGAGCTACTGCAGACTGTCTAAATGTCAGGGCATCTAACTTTAAAGAGTCACATGTAAACCCATGGCTGTTTCATTTCAATGTATGACAAAATCCACCACAAATAAAAAAAAAATAAAAGAGTCATGTGTCTGATGTGGGCAAGTTTGAAGTTTAGGCACACATGATGGAGCATCCCAATGGATTTTTCCTCCTCTTTCTGTTCTCCAGACCAGCATCCTCGATTGGGGAAGGGATGAAGTAGGTGACAAGGGAAGGAGACACCAGCTTCTGGTGTGTGTGACCTTCCAGATCACCACTGAGCTCCCTGCACCCATTTCCACATGCTGCCTCAAACCATCTCTACTTTCCCTGTATTTCCTCCTTTAACTTTTCTACTGTGGAGACACCTCATTTCTGCACTGCCTTCCTCATCCCCTGCCTCCCAAGGGAAGCTGGCCTTAGGCTTAAATTTGAAAATTATTGTTGTTGAGTCGCTGCCACATCTGACTCTCTGTGACCCCATGGACTTCCTGTCCTTCCCTGGCTTCCCTGTCCTTCACCATCTCCAGGAGTTTGCTCAAGCTCATGTCCATTGTGTCGGTGATGCCATCCAACTGTCTCGTCTTCTCTCCCTCCCTTCTCATCCTGCCCTTCACCTTTCCCAGAATCAGGGTCTTTTCCAGTGAGTCAGCTCTTCACATCAGGTCGCCAAAGTACTGGAACTTCAGCTTTAGCATCAGTCCTTCCAGTGAATATTCAGGACTGATTTCCTTTAGGATGGACTGGTTGGATCTCCTTGCAGTCCAAGGGACTCTAAAGAGTCTTCTCCAGCACCACAGTTTGAAAGCATCTTCAGTGCTCAGCCTTCTTTCTGGTCCAACTTTCACACCCATATATGACTACTGAAAAACCATAACTTTGACTATATGGACCTTTGTCTCAGATTTTTAATACGCTGTCTAGCCTTGTAATAGCTTTCCTTCAAGGAGCAAATGTCTTTTTAATTTTGTGGCTGAAGCCACTGCAGTGATTTTGGAGCCCAAGAAAAGAAAATCTGTCACTACTTCCACTTTTTCCCCATCTATTTGCCATGAAGTGATGGAACCAGATGTCATGATCTTAGTTTTATGAATGCTGAGTTTTAAGCCAGCTCTCTTTCATCCTCATCAAGAGACTCTTTAGCTCCTCTCCACTTTCTGTGAATAGATATTTTTACATTAAGGGGGAAGGAAGTTGGAAGTGGGAGAAAGGAGGCATAAGAATATTCTTTTGAATCTATTTAGCCTTGTTGATGGTTAGATTCCCCCACTCCCATCCCCATGGGTCCTGGTAATTTTTCTAGATATTTGGACAAATAGGGTTCTTTAGAGAGGTCCTCAGATTACTCAGGGATTGAATGTGGACTGTTCCGAGGTGACTTACTTGAAGTTGCTATTGGGTGTGATGAAATGTTCTAGTCTTCCCATCTGTCTCCCTGAGAAAAAGACACACACACACATATATACACAAACACATACACATATTTGTTCCTAAAACTAAGACTATGCACAAAACACTTGTATGCAGGTATCTACATTATCTGTCTGGATATATATAGGAGATATACACACACACACACACACACACACACACACATACATAGGGATATTTTCTTGCTGCTCATCAACTCAGTCCCCACTTATGCCTCAACATTTGTTCATGCTCTTAATTGTACAATTTTTAGAGATTATTTTATACTATATATGTACATGCATGGTTCAATTTTGTACTTTTCACATATATTTCAGACCATACTCATAAATAATATATCCACTAGGTTGTTAAAGAATAAATATGAGATTGAGGTGTGTATTATATTTATATTAATTATATGGATATATGTTAATTAATTATATATATTAATTACATGGATTAATTATATGGATTACTCATATGAGTGAGTGAGTGAAGTCACTTAGTCATGTCCGACTCTTTGCAACCCCATGGACTGTAGCCCACCAGGCTCCTCCATCCATGGAATTTTCTAGGCAAGAGTACTGGAGTGGGTTGCCATTTCCTTCTCCAGGGGATCTTCCCGATCCAGGGATTGGACCTGGGTCTCCCACATCGCACTCAGGCACTTTACCATCTGAGCCACCAGGGAACCCCACTCATATAATTCCATTTTTATTCTCAGGTTGTTTCTTTACCATATGATTTTTAGGAATAAAAAACCAGTTGACATAATTACTCAGTCATGTCCAACTCTTTGAGACCCCATGAACTGGAGCTCTGTCCAGGGGATGCTCCAGGCAAGGATACTGGAGTGAGTTGTCATGTCCTCTTCCAGGGGATCTTCCTGACCCAGGGATCGAACCCACATCTCTTATGCCTCCTGCATTGGCAGGCAGGCTCTTTACCCCTAGCACCACCTGGGAAGCTCATACACCTTTGATACTATGTATAAAATAGATAACAAATGAGAACCTACTCTATAGCACAGGGAATGCTACTCAGTGCTCTGTGGTGACCTAAATGGGGAGGAAATCCAACAAAGAGGGGATATACATATACGTGTAGCTGGTTCACTTTCCCATACTAACTACACAGGAACTAATTACACAGAAGCTACCACAGCATTGAAAAACAAATATATGCCAATAATAAAAAAAAAAGACAAGATTGCTTCCTCCATTGTATTCTTTCTATAATGTGCTGTCTGCATTTATATCCACAAGATTCTGCCAAGAAACCTTGCCCTGCCCTTTGTCGACGTCTCCAGGAACCTGGGGCTCCCTCCTATCCTTGTTCACTCGGACTTGGTGCTGGCCAACTGGGCTACTAGGAACCCAGAAGGGTAAGACCAAGAGAGGGTGCTTAGGATCTGAACAAATGAAAACTGGGTAAGGGAGAGGTTTGTTATTTCTCTTGCTAAAGGAAAAGTCCAAACTTTGTCAGCTCTTTTGGTTGAGAGATGCTCATATTTATTACCTGGGGCCTTCCCTGGTGGCTCAGATAGTAAAGAATCTGCCTGCAATGTGGGAGACCCAGGTTCGATCCCGGGGTCTGGAAGATCCCCTGGAGAAAGAAATGGCACTCCACTCCAGTATTCTAGCCTAGGAAATTTCATAAACAGAGGGGCCTGGCAGGCTACCATCCATGTGGTTGCAAAGAGCTGAACATGACTGAGCAACTAACACAGTTGTGGTACCAAAGAAAGGGTGATCTTAAACCCAAGTTCAAAATTCACAGTTCACAGGAGTTTCCTCTCAACCCACTCTGAACACGCTGGGACAGGTTGTTACAAAGATATAAAAGGAACAAGATAAATTGTCTGGATGGCCACATGCTCAGTGTTTTGGGTCTGATATGTATGTTGAGACTTGTCTCACTCTTTGTTACACCAAAACCTGTATGGAAGAAAACTTTGCCCTTCTTCACATCTAGGGTTCCTTGGCTAGTCTAATCATCAAACTGACTTAAGACAGATGAACAGAGGGGGCCTCCCAGATGATGCTGGTGGTAAAGAACCTGCCTGCCCATGCAGGAGATGTAAGAGATGGGAATTCAGTCACCTGGGTCGGGAAGATCCCCTGGAGGAGGGCATGGCAACCCACTCCAGTATTCTCGCCTGGAGAATCCCGTGGACAGAGGAGCCTGGTCAGCTATGGTCCATAGGGTTACAAAGAGAGAGACATGCCTGAAGCAACTTAGCACTCATGCACTCACAGATGAACAGAAGAAAAACAAATTTAATTTTGTACATGTTGGAACTCCATAAAAATATGAAGCTGAAGATGTGACTGAAGCAGGCAGCTTTTATAACTTCTAGACAAGGAAACAGTACATTTGTAAAAACTTGACAAGACACTGGGGTTTAGGCTTGGGGTAACTGATTAGGGGAGAGGTAGCAAGGTTTGTTTGTACAAGCTCCTCAGCCCCACATTCCTGTCTCTGGTGATAAGACTCTTTCTCTACTGCCTGGTACAGAGAGGATGCCCTTCACATGGAAGATTTATTTCCTACTTTCAGGGGCAGAAAGAAGTCAGCATGTCCTTTTGGCAACTGCTGTTTCTCAAGTACCTTTAATTCAAAATAATCCACCAAAGTGATATATGTGGGATGGTGTATTCTGCTGCCCTCAGGCCCAGAGTCTAGTAATAGCCCCTGGCATCCAAACTGTGTGTGTGTCTGCAGGTTCATTTGCTCACACATGCACATGCCTTGTGTACACATGACCCTGGATGGCATATCAAGTTTGCAAACTGATTTGTTCCTTTCTTTTCTTTTTCTTCTGTCAATCACTGAAATTGGACTAGACCCCTGGAAATCAGGTAAGCTATCAGAAATCCTTCACTCACTTCAGTTCAGTTCAGTCACTCAGTTGTATCTGACTCTTTGTGACCCCATAATCACTTTAGGATTCTTGCTAACTGTAAAAACTTACAATAAAAGAAACATACAAAAAAGAAAGCATCCCATACTGCATGTATAATATATAAATTATAGAAATGCACACACAAAAAAGACTAGAAGAACATATGCTTCAAATCAACAGCCCCAAAGTTAACAGTAGTTGTCTCTGCTATGTGTAAATTAAGGAATTAATTTTCTTTGCTCCAATTTGTACATAAAAAAAAGTAAAAGCCAATGCAATAAAAGCAAACAAACAAATCACTCCTCACCAAAGCGTCACCAGTTATCTAATTCTCTGTGATTTTTTTTCAAGTCTAATGATCTAGTGGTAAAGAACCCACCTCCAATGCAGTAATTCAGGGGAAGTAAGAGACGTGGGTTTGATCCCTGGGCCAGGAAGATCCCCTGGAGGAGCGCATGGCAACCCACTCCAGTACTCTTGCCTGGAGAAACCCACAGACAGAGGAGACTGGTGGGCTACAGTCCATGGAGTTGCACAGAGCTGAACACAACTGAACTGACTTAGCACACACGCACACAAAATCTGAAGAAGACCTCTGGTCTCACCATAACCTCTATGAAAGGACACGGGGCAGGCCGTGAAATATTTGAAATATTACAGTCTTTGAAATATTACAGAGACTGGAGCTTGCAGGGCAAATCTGGTTGAGATGCTTTTAGACTCCTCTTTCACTAGAGAGCACAGTTAACCTCTAAGTTGGCATTGCCTCTCTAATCAACAAACCTCAGGTCAATAAGGGGTTCAGCATAAAAGCTTTGGCTCAGAAGATGGAGAGAGGAAGGGTGAAGACCCCATTTTGCACAGAAATGTGACTCTGCTGAAATTATGGGAGTCCCTGACTTACTTTTCTTTTGTGTTTTTCATTTCTTCTTGTTCTTAAAATGTTAGAGGCAGAGGTGATTTATGGAATGAAGTTTGCATGCTTCATAGACTGGATTCAGCTCTGGGGTATTTGAATCCATGTGATAACAGGTCATTTAAGAATGATCCTCTATTACAGTCTTCAGCTTTCACTACTGCAATACAGAATTTGGTAGGGGATGGAGGGAGAGACTGATTAGAGAGAGTCCCACCCTGAGTTATGAAATGGCTCTCAAGCAGGTCCAGTGACTAAGCAACTGGATGAACTTGGGGAAGTGAGTTTGCTTCTTTGGCCTATATTTTTCTGTCTGTAGAGAAGGGGCGTGGGGTTAGCCATGGCCTGGGCCTTCCAGGTGGCTCAGAGGGTAAAGAATCTGCCTGCAGTGTGGGAGACTCAGGTTCAGTTCAGTCCCTGGGTTGGGAAGATCCCCTGGAGAAGGGCATGGTGACCTAATCCAGTATTCTTACCTGGGAAATCCAATGGACAGTGGAGCCCGGCAGGCCACAGTTCATGGAGTCCCAAAGATTCGGACATGACAGAGCAACTGTCATCTTATGCTCCCTATAGCTCTATGACTCTCGTTCCTAACAGGAAGGGTGTGTGAAGAATCAACCCTACTTGTCCACCCGTGCTGTAGTGGTTTCCTGAGGTGGGAGTGGTGGTCTGGGGCCATCAGGGCTGTGCCAGACTTTGGGAGTTCAGCTTAGGTGAACTTGGGCTGGAGCAGATGCGTCCCTTCTTCCTGAACGCTGCTGAAGAGATGTTTGTCCTTGGCCGCCCTGCAGAGATGAGTAGCTTGGCCGCTGGTTCCACCTTGGACTAGCAGTTACCTGACTCAAGGCCACCCCGGGCCCTGCATACTCACGTGCACAAACCTCTCTAACACGTGGTCATCTCTCCCTCCCAAGGAACTTGGACACCATTGTCTCATTCCCTGGGGGAGAAAGCCTGCGTGGTTTTATACTGGTGACTGTTTTGGTGGAGAAAGCAGCCGTGCCTGGGATTAAGGTATCTTTCCACCCATTTTTTTTTTCCTCCTAAATGAGAAATCCATCTTAACTTTCCTTCCCACCCACACCCTTTCTCTGCAGTGACCGAATCAATATAGACTCCTGTTTTGGTTAGTTAAGCAAAGAGATTGAAGTTCTAGCTCCCATTCTTCAACTACCATAGAGCTTAGAATTGACCATTTGCCCATGGTCAAAACAAAGAAGTATTGTTCTAGGCAATGGGAGATCTGGGGGAATAAGAAAGACATTGCTCTGGCCTCCAACTGAGGCTCAGGATCCAGTGGGAGAAGGTAGGTTGATATCGGGTGTAATGAGAAAAAGAGTGTTGAGTTTCGTGGAAAAACATCTAAAATCTAATTCAGACTCAACAGGTTGGGCAAAATGACAGGTCTGAAAGCTAATCCCTGAGTAATGTAGACAGAGAGACAGAGAAAGAGAGACAGGAGCTGATCTCTGGCAGGAGGAGATGCCATACAAAGGCTTTGAGTGCAAATGAACCATCCTTGAGAACCAACAAAGACCCACTGTGTAGCACAGGGGACTCTATGTGGCTTATGTGGCTGCCTGGATGGGAGGGGAGTTTGAGGGGTTAGTAGATCCATGTATATGTGTGGTTGAACCCTTCACTGTCCACCTGAAACTATCACAACATTGTTAATTAGCTATACCTTCAATATAAAATGAAAAGTTTAAAAAAAAACTAGCTAAACTAAAAATGTATCATCCTTGAGGTCACCTAGCCCTTGGGGGTTGTAAACTTAATCCCTTTAAGCCTCAGGCAGGTCCCAGGAAGGTCAGGTGTCCACAGAGCACCCATGTCTTGCCTAGAGATGTTGGAGCTAGATTTCTGTCCTTCCTCACCACCTTCCCTGATAAGCATATTTTGGGTGCCTTCCGTATCTACAGTGGGGTTATTGGGCTACCAGATTGGGCTACCACACCCTCCTTCACTGTGAAACTAGGTGGTCACTTTACTCCTCATCCGTGTGTTTATTCTGTGTGTTTATTATGGAAACAGAATCAGATACTGGTAAGGGGTTCAGATAAAGTGGAGGCTGCTAATGACGGGACTCTGGAAATGAGCGGTCCACAGATTGATTTTCCATCAGACAAGAGTTGAGGAGTGAAGGTGTGCTGATTTAAGACATAGAAGTAAGAAGGATGCTCATGTGTGATAACTCCAGAAGAAGGAAGGAGGGAAATGAGGGAGGGAGGCCCCTGAGAGGGACAAGAAAAAGCAGCCGGGGAAAGATCCAGAAAGACCTAACCAGGTCAATCCAGCAGGTGACCAGAGAGACTGTCCTCTCAGGAGGACCTCACGGCCAATCTGGTTAAGGACCACTCCCCAGGGGAGCCTCGCCACGTGGTCCAGCAGGCAGAGGGCTGCCCTTCCTGGACTCCCCACCTCAGTGGACCATAAGTGAATGCTCATGCACTGACGGACTGAATCTCTTCTCCAGGCGCTGGTTCAGGCCGTGAACGCCATCTTGCAGCCCAGCTCAGACTCCTTGCTTCAAGCCTTGCAGCAACTGAGGGTCTCCATCCAGGACATCACCGGAACCTTGGGACAAATGCACGGTACATGCACCTGATGCCTGAGGGCTCTCCTGGTGGGGAAAAGGGCCTGAAGGCTGGGAAGCATCCAGGGGATGGTGCTGCTGTGTTAGCCTGGCTTTAAGGTAACTGCCTTTCAGACTGTTGGAAAATGACCTTTCAGTTGGCAGGGATATTTCCGTGTTTTTGGCTTCCTTTCCATTTGCTTGCAATTAGGGTGATTTCCTATCTTGGGCGGTCACGTTTCTGTGCGTTGAGGTCTCACGTGAATCTTGGGAGAAGGGGAGGGGCACACATATGGCTTATACCTGTTTTAACCAGCAATGACCCTGGTCCCAGAGAATATGACTGATCTTGTCTTTTTCAGTTCTCCTTTTCTGTGGCCAGCAAAGGGATAGATTATCCTAGGAGGGGTCACTTAAAGGTCACACCCTTTGCCAACTGGTTAAATATTATTCTAGTGATCACATCACTTGGCAATTTCTTGGCAGATATTTAACTTCCTCTCTCAGGAGAAACTCCAAAATTAAATGGAAGACGGTGTGATCTTTTTAATAAAGGAAAAACAACTGAGTATCCATTCCTTCTGCAAAATAAAATAGATTCTAGTAAAAGAGAGTGTTTATAGGAAATGGAGCAGAAGGGAGGGAGATGGAAACCAGATGTAGCTCAGTTTTAGCTTTTCATTAAAAGGATAGATTGTCCTTGCAGACTCTGCAAAATTCATCTGATTACATACTCTTTCCACTCAAAGGGCTCTTTTTACATGTCAGAGTCACATCTCCCCATTTCTCCAAATTTTAATTTTAAAGACTTCCCAGTAACTTCAGTAGGTCTCTTGCCAAACCAGCTCTCCCAGCTTAGTGAGATGGATTTTAGTTTTGCCAGGGTGCCCTGAGTGTATTACTCAGGATGTCGGGACAACTAATGAACGAGACATCGCAGGTGCCCAGATCATACAAATGAGCTGGAGTGAGTGGTTCGGAAGGTCACGGGAGGCCCTCCACCCTGTCACGGGTATGTCCCGGCAAGGTGGCCTTAGCCCTGTCTGGCTCTCTCACGCTTCCCTAGTTCTCATTCTCAAAGTCACTTCTACAGCCTGAGCCAACCTTTACCTTTCTTCATCACCCTCTGCAGGAGGTCTGATGGCCTGGGAAGGTGATGGGATGATTTCTCTTGAGTCACCCAAAGGCAAATTTGCCTACACAGACATCCTATGCAGGTGTCTACACTAGTCACTGCAGTGAGAGACATGATGGTCTCAGCCTGCAACTTCCAAAAGCAACCCCAACAGCATCTTCCACTCTCTACGCTCCTTAAACATGTGGCCTGGATTCTCCTCTCATCAAAGGGTAAAGCCTGTGTGACATATGTGGGCTTGTGACATGCCTGTGCCTGTGTAGAACTCAGCAGAAGTGACACGGCATGACTTCCCAGGCAGGGTTAGAAAACATGACGCAGCTGTCACATTGTGCACCGAGTCATGACGAAAAAAAAGCCCACTGGGGTCACTGGGGCATTGAAGAGGATGTCAGACCACACGGAGAGGCCAAGTGTACCCCATTGGGCACTTGGCACAGGGGTGAATAAGCCCTTGGGAGAGTCTTAAGTTCCCACTGCCCAGGCAACTTCAGCTCCATTTCCTTGGCTGAGGACCCAAGCACCAAGCCATCTCTGCTGGGTCTGGCCCTGATTCCTGCCCTGCAGGGCCATGAACACAATACAATGGTTATTCTATGCCACTGTGTCTGAGTGATTTGTTACTTTAACCATGGTAACCAGAAAAGTGATATTATAAAAATGATCGATAATAGAAAATGCAAGGTGTAAGGAATCACATGAATGTTTTAGTCATTGGTTGAATTTATTTTGTAGTTGAATTTCATCTGCCTGATAAGTAGAGCTCAGCTTCACTGCTTTCCTCCCCCAAAGGGAGCTTTCCAAGATTCCTTTTTTCTGAGCTCAGCTTTAGCACAAGTTGCTTCTTTCTTTTCTCCACAAAGTCCTCTTTCCCAAGAATTTTGTGGCCTGGAGTCATGCCTGAAGCATCGCCCAAGGCAGGGGAGGAGGCAGGGCCAAGGCAGAGCCTCTTTACTCTAGGGCTGCAGTTGGCATATGAGAACCCCCCTGTGTGACCTTTGTCAGCAGTCTCCTTCCAAGGCACATAGGGTCTTCCCTTCACAGTTTTACCCAGTTCTTACTGCTGACTGGAAATCAAACCCAGACAATTCTATTTCCATAGCCTGACTCTCCCCAAGACAGAAGTCCGTCACCACATCACACACATGCACCTTCACACTGCACACCCACAGCCAGGTTCAGCTCTCCCGTTCTGTTGGTGAACAAGCAAATCAACCAGGTCAGAGCTTTGGGCTCCACTGGAAGGCTAAACTACGCTCTGATTTCCAGGCTTCCAAAGTATGAGTAAGTCTGGATTTCAAGCCCATGTGGTTATTAACGGCCCTTGTTCTCCGAGTTTGTTTTCTCAGAAAAGCTGAGGGATAATGGTTCTCTCTGAAAAGCCGTGGAAACTGTTGCCTTGTATTTTCTTCTGACACAACACCATTTCCGGCTCACCCTTTGTCAACTGAAAGTTGGCACTTACCAAGAGCATTGCCAACAAGTGAACAATAAAGGCATTTGCCATCTGCCTCCATGGAGATGGAACCCCATGCTGCTATAGCTGTTGACCTTCAACAACCCCAGAGGGAGTTCAGGGTGCAGTGAGGCACTCTGTGCTCCAGGGAATCCGGTGGGACAGATCTTTAGATAGTTGGATGTTTTTAGGAACAGATTTTATGATCTAAATCCTTGTGTCTCCTCATATCTAGAGAAACACTAAGTCCCTTCATGATGACATCAGATCCTCATGACTAACAAAAAACTTTTGTAAAATGGGTGCTTCATGGCATTGAAATCCCCCTTCACCAAAACCTTATATATTGACTTTCCCCCACTGCTGCTTTGGAGCAGCCTCTCAGGTATCTGAAGTGCTGCCTCCCTAGCTGCATTCCTCACTTTGCCCCAAATAAAACTTAACTCACAACTCTCTAGTTGTACATTTTTTCAGTCCACACCTTAGTAGCTGCAGGGATTGTTCTTTGATTAGTGATGAGGGGGTCAAAATGTTTGCTTCTGACAGTTTGGTTAAGTGTGAATGCCCTTCACATTACTGATTACTTCTGACTACTTCACTTAGTTCTAAGATATTTTCCTTCTTAATTTCTGAACTTATCTTTTAAGTTTTTATACTTTAAATTTTTTCTTAATTTTTAAATTAGAGGATAATTGCTTTAGAGTGTGTTATGCTGGTCTCTGCTGTACACCACCACCAATCATTCATAATTATTTATATATAGATATGGGCTTTCCTGGTGGCTTAGCTGTAGAGAATCCACCTGCAGTGCAGGAGATGTGGGTTCAAACCCTGGGTCAGAAAGATTCCCTGAAGGAGGAAATGGTAGCCCACTCCAGTATTCTTGCCTGGAAAATCCCACAGCTACAGTCCATGGGGTTGCAGAAGAGTCAGGCAAGACAACGGTTAAACAACAGTGTGCGTGCATGCTAAGTCACTTCAGTCATATCTGACTCTGTGCAACCCTATGGACTGTAGCCCACCAGGTTCCACTGTCCATAGGATTCTCCAGGCAAAATCCTGGAGTGGGTCGCCATGCCCTCCTCCAGGGGATCTTCCCAACCCAGGGATTGAACCAGTGTCTCTTATGTCTCTTGCATTAGCAGGTGGGTTCTTTACCACTTGGGCTTCCCTGATAGCTCAGTTGGTAAAGAATCCATCTGCAATGCAGGAGACCTGGGTTCGATCCCTGGATTGGGAAGATCCCCTAGAGAAGGGAATGGCTACCCACTCCAGTACTCTGGCCTGGAGAATTCCATGGACTGTATAGTGCATGGGTTGGCAAAGAGTCGGACCCTGAGTGATTTTCACTATCACTGTATCACATGTTCTCTCACCTTTTCTTTACCACTAGTGCCACCTGGGAAGCCACAACAGCAGCCATGGATATATATCCTCTCTCTCTTGAGCCTCCCTCTCCCCGCCCATCCTAGTCCTCTAGGTCATCAACTTGTGAACTTACTTTGTCTAAATCCAGGTGGAAGAGAATTAACACTGGAAATCTTCTCTTCAAATAGCAAACAATTGTGTGACCAAAGGACCAAGTTCATGTTTCTAAAGTTGTTTTCGCTCACGGACTAGTGACACACAGTAATCTGAATAAACCCAAATTATCTGAGCCATCATCTCTTCCCTTAAATCTAATTTCATCCTGTGAGTGCAGCACATCTTAACGCATGCACACACATATATACACAGGATATTGAATAGTTTTACAAATCTTCACAGAAGATTTCTTAGGGCTGTAAGCAGAAATATGCATTGCACATCATACATCGAAGATATCTAAAAATCTACAGTGATCATTACAGTTTTATATGGTGAAGGGTCACTCCGATTTGCTTATATATACATTTTAAATTAAAAGAAAAAAAAATTTTTTGGCTGCAATGCATGTGGAATCTCAGTTCCCCGGCCAGGGACTGAATCCGAGGCCTCTGCATTGGAAGTGCAGAGCCTTAAACACTGGACTGTATATTTATAACTCTTGCTCTTCACTCTTTTGTATACATTTATTTTTTTTTTTTCCTATAAGATTTGCTCTAGTGAGAGTCTCTGTTGCTGGTAAATTCATCTAAAAATTGCCTTAGTTTTACATTTATTTATTTATATTTTATTATTTTTATGCTTATTTATATCTTGCATTTTTGCTAAAGGAAATAGCAACCCACTCCAGTGTTCTTGACTGGAAAATCCCATGGACAGAAAAGCCTGGAAGGCTGCAGTCCATGGGGTCACAAAGAGTCAGACACGACTGAGAGACTTAATTTCTTTTTTTTTTTTTCATTTCAATATTCTTTGGTGTTTTGAGTACATCAGTACTAGTTTCTTTGTTGCCTCTGAGAAGTCTGTCTCCTTTCTTCTTCCCTGTCTTGTCGTTTAGTCACTCAGTCATGTCTAACTCTTTTTGCGACTCTGTAGACCGCAGCCCACCAGGCTCCTCTGTCCATGGAATTCTCCAGGCAAGAGTACTGGAGTGGGTTCCCATTTCCTCCTCAGGGAATCTTCCTGACCCAGGAATTGAACCCGTGTCTTCTGCTTGGCAGGCAGATTCTTTTCCACTGAACCACCAGGGAAGCCCTTCTCCCTGCCTACTTGTCTTCTTTTGTCTGCCTATTTTCTGTGTTGTTCAGTTTATTACCCCTTCACAATATTATGCTTCTGTACTTGACAGGATTCATTACCCTAGAAAATCCTCAGCCATGAAACCCTCACAAACTGCCCACCTCACTCCCTTTCTGCCTCCTACTGGAACGTTTCTTTTTTTTTTTTTTAATATATCTAAACAATTTTTAAATGTTGTGTTGTTTCTGCCCTACAACAGTGCAAATCACCTACAATTATATTAATACATACATCCCCTCCCTCCCTCCCTAACCTCCCCCACCACCCATCTCATCTCTTCAGGTCCTCACAGAGCACCAGACTGGGCTTCCTGTGTTACACAGCAACTTCCTGTCAGCCATCTTACACCCGATAGAGTATCTCTGTTGATGCTACTTCCTCAGTTGTCCCATTCCATCCCTGTGTCCACAAGTCTATTCTCTACATCTACTTCCTACTGGAACTTTAATTCCGGGTGTTAGACCATTCCTCTTTGTCTTCCATTTTCCTAAAAATCTTGCTGCTGTTTTCCATCTTTCTCTGGGCTGCATTTTGGACTACTTCTTCCCATCTAATTAGATCCTTTACCCTTCAAACTGCTTCTGACCTACGACTAAACACACACCCTCAATAGGTTGCTTGATTTTTCATTTCCAGAAGCTGTTATTCTTTTTAACTCTGTTTTCTTTCTGTGATTTTCTGTTTCCTATCAATGTTTTCAAGCTTGCTTAAATGTGGGTGAGTGTGGTTCTTTATAATCGATAGGTATGGTAAGTGTGATAAGTTTAATGTTTGGCACTTGTTTCTCTTTCTTTTCTTTGTTCTCACAGTGGTTGTCATGTCTCTTTTTTTCTATGCGTGACCTGTTTTGTTTTTCTACTTTGTAATGTTCATTGTTCTTGAAATATCATTTGTAGGCAGGCTTTTGGGACTAGGATAGAGAAATATTTGTATTTGGTTCTTTCTGTCTCTTGGGAAAACTAAAATTCTGAATCTTCATCTTAGATCGATTTGAGCAAGTAAAGACCCATGTGTCAATCTGTCAGCTGAACCTGGGCTAAAAATATGCAAAAACTATGGTCCCAGCTTCTCAGGAACAGAGTTTTCTTTTTTTTTTTTTTAAGTCCTGTTTTGCTTGGTGCAAAAGTTAGCTCTAATGCTTTCTCCTGCGGCAAGCAGGGGTGAATTGAGGGCCTGACTCATACAGAATTTGAGGGTACAGCATCTGGGTCTCCCTGGATAAGATGAAGAGAGTGTGGAGTAAAATTTCTCACCAAGGCTGGACCCAGGGCTCCTACCACAGTCGCTAAAGCAGAGCCCGGGTGAACCTGAATTGACAAATGCTTTGAGGGAAAAGTGTCTCTCCAGTTCGGTTTTCTGCATCCCTGAGTTTCTCCTTTCTTTGCATTTTTGCTTAGTGACTCCTTGCTGTTTTTTTTTTTTTTTTTTTTTTGGCTCTTTAATTGTCTTTAGGATGCTTTCACATTTATCCAGCTTTTCCTGTTTGTTTGTTTGTTTGTTTTCAGTGGAAGGATAGGTCCAAGTAAAACAACATTCTGTTACCACAAAGGGAAGTCTCTTTCAGGAGTACTCTTTGTATCTCTTCCTTCCCTTGTGTTTCTCCCATCACTTCCTCTGCACCTGGCTGTCATCATCTCTTGCCAGGACTCCTGCAGTAGCCTTCTGCATCCTCTCTCTCAACTGCCTTTTTTCCAGTCTAATCCACACTCTATACACAGCCTGAATTGATGTTTAGGAGTACAAATCAGATTGTGTCATTTTAGTTCTGAAAACTCTTCAGTTTCTCTCCAAGCACAGTCCAATAGGGCAGCCTCTAGCCACCCATGGCCGCTGAACACTTGCTACATGGCCGGTGCGACTGAGGAGTTAAAGTTTTAGCTGCATTTAATTTTAATTGATTGCAATTGCAATTTTAAAAAACTGAATCAGTATAATTACTTTTCTGTTAGACAGAACTTCAATGTTAGAAAGATTCACTTTCACTTAATTGTTGAAAATTCAGCATCCAAATTAAAATACACCAAGTATAAAATAAAATTTAAGTCTATAAGAATGTACACAGAACTTCAAATAATTATTTTTAGAAACCTCATTAATAATTTTGTGTTGGACACATTTGAAATGATAATATTTTGGATATTTGGAGTTAACTAAAACATGGTATTGTTATTAATTTTTCCTTTTTTTTAACTTTCAAAATATCTCTAGTAGGAAATTTTAAACTGAATGTATCCATCAGGCTTCCCAGGTGGTTCAGTGATAAAGATTCCACCTGCCAGTGCAGGAGACGTGAGTTCGATCCCTGTGGAAACTACACACACACAAAAAAAAGATTCAGTTCGGATGGATAGTTCAGTTATGCATCTACAGGGCTTTGTTTTGGGTGTCCGTAACAGGTGCTTTCTTTTCTAAGTTGTTTCAGTTGTGTCTGACTCTGCAACCCTCTGGACTGTAGCCTGCCAGGCCCCTCTGTCCATGGATTCTCCAAGCTAGAATACTGGAGTGAATTACCATGTCCTCCTCCAGGGGATCTTCCTGACCCTGGGATTGAACCCATGACTCTTGGGTCTATGTCTCTTATGCCTACGTGTCCTGCATTGGCAGGCGAGTTCTTTACCACTAGTGCCACCTGGGAAGCCCCTTACTGACCTGCATGGGACCAGCATGAGCATTAATGATGTCATGTGAAAATGCTGCAGTGATTCTGGGTCTGTGAGTTTAGTACTGACCCAAAGAAAGGATTTGCTGAATTTTGCTTTGTTTAAAGGCCACTTCTCAGTATAAAACTCAAATATTCTACCTCTGAAACATAGAAATAGCAAGTTTCCTTTTGGTTTTCTAAGCAAAACAAAAATAGGATAAAATTTTCATGAAATGAGCATGAACTAATCAAGAACAAACATTGCATTTCTCTTCAGATTCACTTAAATGCAAAAGAACAAGATACTCAACCAAAATAGTTTGTGTTTTTCAGAACAACAACAAGGAAAGCTTTGAAAGACATGACCCCCCGGTCACTAAACATACCTGAGCTTGGCCATCAGGCCAAAGCTGCCGTCCAAGGGTCATTCTCTGCTCTCCTAGGAAGACAGAGGGAAAGACACAGGGGAGGCTTAACTCAGCTGTGTCCTTGGAGCTTCCGTGCTCCCTGTAGGATAATGTCACTGTCTTTCCGGAACTGCCCTTCCTAGTGCAAATGTACACACATATGATCCAGAAGTAAGACTATTTACCTGGCTTTCATCCCTCACCAGTCCCGTGTTAATAGATGCTCTCTATCTGATTTAGAGAGAACTGCCATCCATCAGCCTTAGTAGGGATTCTAAGGCTTTTCCACACTGGCTGTGGACACACCTGCTCCAGTCTGCTTGCTCCCTCTTGTGGCAGAATTCCTTTAAGCATTGTGCCTGCCTTCTTTTGATCTCCCAAAGCCAGGCCTGGAGCTGATATTCTTCTCTAGGTTCCCTCTATGCGTGTGTTCCCTCAGTGGCTCAGTTGTGTCTGACACTTTGCAGTCCCATGACCTGTAGCCCACCAGGCTTCTCTGTCCATGGGATTCTCCAGGCAAGAATACTGGAGTGGGTTGCCATTTCCTTCTCCAGGGGATCTTCCTCACCCAGGGATCGAACCTGGGTCTCCTGCATTGCAGTGGAATCCTTTACCCACCGAGCCACCTGGGAAGCCCATCTTATCCATGGGTGACTGTCTAAATCGACGTTCTTTGTGGGGAAGAGAGAAGAAAACTCTTATTCGGCCATAAGGATGGCATCACTCTTGCACTCCCCTGACTTGTAATGCGTTAACTCTCTGTGTATCTGGGGCGGAGGAGTGGAGAGGCCCATGCTCTTGTGTGCTTACCGAGCGTGTTCCTGTTTTGTGAAATTCATGGCTTTCCTTAATTTTGGAAGTGTCTTTTATGTTTAACTCATTGCTTTTAGTCAGCTTTTTGGTACACTCTGGAGGGTGATTGTTGTTAGTTACATGTTGCAAATGCCTTGGGTTGTCTTATTCTGCCTGTTGAAAGCCAACATTCTTAATTTAAATACCGTCAGAGTCTTTGCCCTTTCTTTCACAGCAGTCTATTTTTAAGAAGTCTTATGTAAGATATAAATTCATAATCAGAGGTCATAAATATGTTTTTCTATGTTTTCTTCTGAAATTGTTTATCATTCACCCTTCAGCCCTTAATACACATTTAATGATTATCTCTATAGAGCATGACATAGGAAATACATTCAATTTCCCTTCTGTGAATCATCACTAATCTACAATATTAGCATCGTGTCACAACAGATTTTCTTAAACGAGTGGATCTCTTTCCAGGCTCCCTATTCTGTTTCATTGTTTGTCTTTCCCCATATCAAAACCATCTGTCATAAGAGAACTGTAGCTTCACAATATTTCATATTATCAGGTAAAGAACTGCCCCCACACACACACCTTTGCTGTTCTTCTCCAGGGATGCTTGTCTTACCTTTGACACTTTGCCTTTCATATAATTGTAGAATCAGCTTGTCAGATTCCAATTTCTAAAAAATCTGTTAAGAACTTTGCTCAAATTGCATTAAATCTATATTCTATAATTTGGAAGAAAATGACATGATTTTGATGTTCTCTCTGGTCCTTCTGATCAGGGCAAGTGGAGAGATGGAGACTGAACACACAATGTCAGCAGTCCCAACCATTTTGGCATCAGGAACTGGTTCATGGAAGACAATTTTTACACAGGCTGGGGAGATGCTAGCAATAAGGAGTGGCCATAAATACAGATGAAGCTTCACTGGATCACCTGCCACTTACCTCCTACTATGGAGCCCGGTTCCCAACAGTGCACCAACCTGCACCTGTGGCTCAGCAGTTGGGGACCCCTGCATTAATGTGCTCCCCAAATCATATCTTTATATTGCTGGGTATTCCTCTATTGTCACAGGGCCTAAAATTTACCCAGAGAACTCTTCTTCAGATACATTTCTTCTTCTAGATTTTTCTTTAGAAAGATTTTCTTTAGAAACTTGTTCTAGAGTTTTATTTCCCATCAACAAAGACAGTTCTTAAAATTCTTTGATTTATTTCATGATATAAGAGATTTAGATATCTTTGATCTTATCCATAGTTACTCTCTGTTTTTGTTTCTAGGGATATTATCTTTGAATTAGGTATAATATAGTACATTATATCTACTACTATGAGCAGGAGTCCCTTATAAGAAATGGAGTAGCCATCATAGTCAACAAAAGAGTCCGAAATGCAGTACTTGGATGCCATCTCAAAAATGACAGAATGATTTCTGTTCATTTCCAAGGCAAACCATTCAATATCATGGTAATCCAAGTCTATGCCCCAACCAGTAACAGGGAAGAAACTAAAGTTCAATGGTTCTATGAAGACCTATAAGACCTTCTAGAACTAACACCCAAAAAAGATGTCTTTTTCATCATAGGGGACTGGAATGCAAAAGTAGGAAGTCAAGAAACACGTGAAGTAACAGGCAAATCTGGCCTTGGAGTACAGAATGAAGCAGGACAAAGGCTAATAGAGTTCTACCTAGAGAATGCACTGGTCATAGTAAACACCCTCTTCCAACAACACAAGAGAAGACGCTACACATGGACCTCACCAGATGGCCAACACCAAAATCAGATTGATTATATTTTTTGCAGCCAAAGATGGAGAAGCTCTGTACACTCAGCAAAGACAAGGAGCTGACTGTGGCTCAGATCATGAACTCCTTATTGTCAAATTCAGACTTAAATTGAAGAAAGTGGGGGAAACCACTAGACCATTCAGGTATGACCTAGATCAAATCCTTTATGACTATACAGTGGAAGTGAGAAATAGATTTAAGTGACTAAATGTAATAGACAGAGTGCCTGATCAACTATGGATGGAGGTTTGTGACACTGTACAGGAAACAGGAATCAAGACCATCCCCAAGAAAAAGAAATGCAAAAAAACAAAATGCTGTCTGAGGAGACCTTATAAATAGCTGTGAAAAGAAGAGAAGCAAAAAGCAAAGGAGAAAAGGAAAGATATACCCATTTGAATGCAGAGTTCCAAACAATAGCAAGGAGAGATAAGAAAACCCTCCTCAGGGATCAATGCAAAGAAATAGAGGAAAACAGTAGAATGGGAAAGACTAGAGTTCTCTTCAAGAAAATTAGAGATACCAAGGAAACATTTCATGGAAAGATGGACTCAATAAAGGACAGAAACGGTAGGGACCTAACAGAAGCATAAGATATTAAGAAGAGGTGGCAAGAATACACAGAAGAACTGTACTAGAAAGATCTTCACGACCCAGATAATCACAATGGTGTTATCACTCACACTCACCTAGAGCCAGACATCCTGGAATGTGAAGTCAAGTGGGCCTTCAGAATCATCACTACGAGCAAAGCTAGTGGAGGTGATAGAATTCTAGTTGAGCTGTTTCAAATCCTGAAAGATGATGCTGTGAAAGTGCTGCACTCAATATGCCAGCAAATTTGGAAAACTCAGCAGTGGCCACAAGACTGGAAAAGGTCAGTTTTCATTCCAGTCCCAAAGAAAGGCAATGCCAAAGAATGCTCAAACTACCACACAACTGCACTCATCTCATACACTAGTAAAGTAAAGCTCAAAATTCTCCAAGCCAGGCTTCAGCAATACATGAACTGGGAACTTCGAGGTGTTCAAGCTGGATTTAGAAAAGGCAGAGGAACCAGAGATCAAATTGCCAACATCTGCTGGATCATCAGAAATGCAAGAGTTCTAGAAAAAGATCTATTTCTGCTTCACTGACTATGCCAAAGCCTTCGACTGTGTAGATCATAATGAATTGTGGAAAATTCTGAAGCAGATGGGGATACCAGACCAACCTGACCTGCCTCTTGAGAAACCTGTATGCAGGTCAGGAAGCAATAGTTAGAACTGGACATGGACCAACAGATTGGTTCCAAATAGGAAAAGGAGTACGTCAAGGCTGTATATTGTCATCCTGCTTATTTAACTTATATGCAGAGTACATCATGAGAAATGCTGGGCTGGAAGAAGCACAGGCTGGAATCAAGATTGCCAGGAGAAATATGAATAACCTCACACATGCAGATGACACCACCCTTATGGCAGAAAATGAAGAAGAACTAAAAACCTCTTGATGAAAGTGAAAGAGGAAAGTGAAAAAGCTGGCTTAAAGCTCAACATTCAGGAAAGTAAGATCATGGCATCCAGTCCCATCACTTCATGGGAAATAGATGGGGAAACAGTGGAAATAGTGACAGACTTTATTTTTCTGGGCTCCAAAATCACCACAGATGGTGATTGCAGCCGTGAAATTAAAAGACACTTAATACTTGGAAGGAAAGTTATAACCAACCTAGACAGCATATTAAAAAGCAGAGACATTTTTTTGTAAACAAAGGTCTGTCTAGTCAAGGCTATGGTTTTTCCAGTGGTCATGTATGGATGTGAGAGTTGGACGATAAAGAAAGCTGAGCGCAGAAGAATTGATACCTTTGAATTGTGGTGTTGGAGAAGACTCTTGAGAGTCCCTTGGACTGCAAGGAGATCCAACCAGTCCATTCTAAAGGAGATCAGTCCTGAGTGTTCATTGGAAGGACTGATGTTGAAGCTGAAACTCCAGTACTTTGGCCACCTCATTCGAAGAGCTGACTCATTTGAAAAGACTCTGATGCTGGGAAAGATTGAGGGCAGGAGGAGAAGGGGACAACAGAGGATGAGATGTTTGGATCGCATCACCAACTCAATGGACATGGGCTTGGGTGGACTCCGGGAGTTGGTGATGAACAGTGAGGCCTGGCATGCTGTGGTTCATGGGGTTGCAAACAGTCAGACACAGCTGAGCAACTGAACTAAACTGAACTGATAGTATCGTTGGATCTCTCTTTGTTCCTGGTTTCAGATGAAATTTCAGATGAAATTGATATTTAATATGAAGCTTGAATCTAGCACTTTGATAACCACTCATTAATTCTAATAATGATTTGTTGACTATCTGGGTTTTCTACATAGAAATCACATTATTTGAGAATAACATTGTTTTGTTATTTCATTTACCATCCTCATAACCTTTCTTTATTTTAATTTTTGTTCTTATTCTTCAGGTGAGGTGTTGCCTAACATAGTGTTGAATGGAAGTACCATACTTGGTTTTGTCTCACATTTTAAAAGACATTTTTAATATCTCACTATTAAGTATTGTATGTCCTGAAGTCTTTCTGTGGCTTCCTTTCATCAGTTTAAGGAGGACTTTCCTGCCTATTCCAAATTAGCTATTTTTGTTTGTTTGTTTTAATCATGAAGGGACTATTTATATCTATTGAAAATTTTAATATTAAAATTATCTCACATTTGGATTTACCTAATGACCCAGCGGCTAGGACTCTGTGTTTTCACAGAAGAGGACATATGTTCCATCCCTGGTCTGGGAACGAAGATTTTACAAGCTGCGGGGCATAGTCAGAAACAGAAAAATAAATTATCTCAGGTTATTGAAATACTCATTTGACTTTCCCTCCTTAAATATGATAACACAGGTAACACATTAAACTACCTCCAGTCATTATTGCTTCAGCAAAAAATTGTACATAGTACTCAGAGTATCTGTGGGAATAGAGCACCAAATGGAGAAGACCCAGAAATAGGGCCCAGAGAAGAGTCCAGCACGTGGAACCTTGCTGCAGATAAGCAGGGAGGCTGTGGCAGCCCTCTGAGGCCCTGGGAAGCCCCGAGGCTGATGCAAGACATGAGTTACCTGGGCCCAAGGGGCTTCAGAGAAAACAGAGATAGGGGACCAGAGACCAGGTGTGGCAGTGGAAAAGGTAAATTGATGATATACAGATGTCATTGATATACAGATGACCCAAATTGACGTCATTATTTGGGTCTCATAAAAAAAAAAAAAAGTTTGTTTTTTTTTTTTGCTCAGAAACAAAGAAACAGACAGGAATCTGGATAACAGAAACAGAGAAAGAAAGAAGTCAGATCCCAGAGGGTCACAAGCATGAAGAGAGAGTAAGGGTCAAAAGAGGAAGGACAAAGCGGACTTCCCTGGCGGTCTAGTGGTTAAGACTTCGCTTTCCAGTGCAGTGGGTGCAGGTGTCCTGGTTAGGGAGCTAAGATCTCATAAGTCTCTCTCGGCCAAAAAAACAAAACAAAACAAAATAAAAAACCAATGCATAAACCAGAAGCAATATTGCAGCAATCCGCACAAACTTTAAAAATGGTCCACATAAAAATAAAGTGGATAAAAAAGAAACCCGAAGGAGCTCAGTACAAATGTGAGGATGTGCTTCCTTGCATACCAGTTAATGAACGAGTTAAATCAATGAGCCCCACTCCCTGACTTAGGTTCAGAGCAAACTGCACAGACTAGGGAATATAGGTTGGCGAGCCTGTGTCCGGCCAGATGCAGCAGAGCCTGGGTAGAACACCCTCCATGCTCTGCCCGGATACTGAGGGGTCAGAGAGCAGATCCTCTCTGCTTTTCTCCTTTCCGCTTCCCATGTTCTCTCAAATATCATGTCTCTTTAAAAATATGACTCTAAATTTTTTAAAGATGGGCTTGACCTCCCTTTTTGGTTGTTGTTCAGAACAGGGAAGAACCACGGATGGAAAAGGCCAGTTGTGCAGCTGTTTAACACTCCCGGAAGCACCAGCGAGGGGGCGACAGAAGGGGACATTCCTCCCATTCCTGCTGCGGGGCTCCTTCCAGATTTCTCTGCAGATCAGATAGGGGAGGGGCCCAGGAGGGCTTTGGAGCCCAGGCACATGGAACCCATTGCTTTTGTTGCCTGTAGTAAAGTTCACATTTTGATTGTTTCTCTAGATTACGTAGATCCAGACATATTTTATGCAGTCATCCGGATCTTCCTCTCTGGGTAAGTACAGTTCAGCTCTTCTCTGGCTTGAGACATCTGTAGCCTTTCCCAGACTTATGAGGGGGAGAAACAGGCAGAAACTTGCCAGAGAAAGAAAGACACCAAGTAACTCTCCATAACAAAAAAATCACCCAGGGATCCACTCTTGGGTCAAAGCAATCGGGTGCCATCTGCGAGACAAATGACACTGAAGGGTGACTATTTAGAGTAATTGTCTTGAAGCCATCCCTTTAGATTCAATTTGTACTCACCTTTCTTAGAAAACCACCTGGAGGAAGGAGGGAGAAAAAGCTCAATATGCCACCCACAAAGCTCGACTATTTATATCCCTTTTCCTGCCGCCCCCCATTCCCCCCCCCCCCCATTATCCAAGCTGGTGAAGGCAAAGGCCTTAGCTGAAAAGCTTTCTTCTAACATTCCTGGAATAGCTACCCCATTACAGGTTTTTCATATTCCTGGTATTCTTCACGATTAGATACATTTCTTATTTATAATATATCAGCCATAATTTGACATATTTTAATGAGATGGCTCCCTATTCACATCAACTGAGAGGAATGAAGATTTTGTTTTAAGGATGAAGAGTGAAAGGGGGGAACAGTGGATGAAAGAGTTGAACGTGAAATAGTCATCATCTAGCAACCAGTCCATCCTAAAGGAGATCAGTCCTGGGTGTTCATTGGAAGGACTGATGTTGAAGCTGAAAGTCCAATACTTTGGCCACCTCAGACAAAGAGTTGACTCATTGGAAAAGACCCTGATGCTGGGAGGGATTGGGAACAGGAGGAGAAGGGGACGACAGAGGATGAGATGGCTGGATGGCATTACCAACTCAATGGGCATGAGTTTGAGTAAACTCCGGGAATTGGTGATGGACAGGAAGGTCTGGCGTGCTGCAATTCATGGGGTCGCAAAGAGTCAGACACAACTGAGCAACTGAACTGAACTGAACTGAGAGACCATCTTGATAACTAGAAGGTGCTTGAAGCACTGTTGGTAGAAAGTGTGTTAAGCTGCATCTGGATGTAGCAAGAGTCATACCTAATCAGATGTACTGATTCATCAATAGCTTTAGTGCATGGAGTCACCATGTGTATTAAGTATTTTGTCTAGATCGCGTGAGTGTGTGGTGTGAGACAGTTTCAGGGAAGGCCAGCCTGGGTGTGGACCCCTCACTGTAGGGACAGAGAGTGGGAGCAGCTTTTCCAGAGAATAACTTGAGAGTAACGGGTACCTGGATTATGGGGGAAAGAGAAAAACAGGGGAAGAGCAAAGGAATGGAATTGAGAGTGTATCTCAGAATTTAGACTTTTCCTGTGTACCCTTCACTCCTGAAACCCCCACAAAGGGATTATCCATCCTGTGAAAGTGTTAGCTGCTCAGTCGTGTCTAACTCTTTGTGACCCCATGGGCTGTAGCCAGGCTCCACTGTCCATGGGATTCTCCAGGCCAGAATACTGGAACAGGTTGCCATTTCCTTCTCCAGGGGATCATCCCAACCCAGGGATCAAATCCAGGTCTCCATCTGAGCCACTGCAAACCCTTAAACTATGAAAGGTTGTTGCTGAATGATAAGACGCCGGGATTCTTTGCCTCCGCAGGAGACAAATTCAATCTGGGCCAGAGATGAGGCTGGATCACTCAGAACTTTTGTGTAATAAAGTTTTATTAAAGTATAAAGGAGATAGAGAAAGCTTCTGACATAGGCATCAGAAGGAGGCCAAAAGAGTACCGCTCTGCTAGTCTTCACCTGGATGTTATATAGGCACTAGCAGTCTGTTAATGAAAAGAAAGGAAAGTCTTAAAGCTCAGAATGGCACCAGGCCCTTCATCCATAAGATGCATTTTGGGCTAATCTTGGCACTAGATGATTCATCCCAGGCCATAAAATGATTGACTTGAATCTTGTAGAAGGGCAGATTACCATACAAATAGTTTTGTTTACATAGATTAGGGTAACACTATCTGAGTATAACATACTGGTTTGTCAAGTAGGTTCTAAGCTATTAGGCAGAACCGACTTGAAGACAAGAGTCTGGGGTAAATGCATAGCACATTAACATAGCTTAAGACAAACAGTTCCATAAGAAAAATGTATTGGTTAACTCAAGGTTTGAGAGTAGATAGCTTCAGGTGAAACCGGGTGTCATTATGGCAACACAGTATTTTAAGAGAAACCTCCTTTTAAATTTGTATAGAGAAGGAAAAAAAAATATCGCTAGTTTGTTTCCTCCTGATGCTTAAAAGAGATAAAAATGTCTGACACTTGCAGCCTATTTCCTCCATTTGGAGACCCCTGGCCTTCCTGCCTGTTACCCTCTCAACTACATCTTAAAGAGGTCACAGGGGCAGTCGGCCCTGGTGGGCTCGAACCACCAATCTTTTGGTTAACAGCTGAAGACTCTTCTTTCCCTCCATCTTTAACATGTAGCATTATCAGGGAGGCTTCCCAGGTGGCACTCATGGTTAAGAAGTCACCTGCCAATGTAGGAAGAGACTCAGGTTTGATCTCCGGATCGGGAAGATCCCCTGGAGTAGGAAATGGCAACCCACACCAGTATTCTTGCCTGGAAAATCCTATAAGCAGAGAAGCCTGGTAGGTTAATTCTATGAAGTTGCAAAGAGGTGGACATGACTGAATGACCAAGTACACACACACAAAGGTTAGGACAAAGATCTGATTGTAGAATAGATTCTAGCAACAAATATTAAGCAAAACATGTATAGAAGTGTTGGTAGGATTAGAAGGGAGAAGAAAGGGCCATTAAAAAAAATTTTTTTGAAATAGCCTGGGATTTAGGAAGATCTAATTCTCGAAAATCTCTTTGTGCTTCACTTTTCCCTTTAAGTTTGTGTTAGTCTCCACCATTCCCTAACAAATTATCACAACTGAGCATGGCTCACTTATGATCTCACCTTCCTATGGGTCACAAGGCCAGGTAGGCTCAGCTTGCTTCTCTGCTTGGGACCTCAAAAGTCAGATGGTCTGCTGGGCTTGAGCCCTGATCCCAAGAATCTGGGGAAGATTCACTTCCAAACTCATTCAAGTGTTCAGCAGAATAGCTCATGGTGGTTTGGGAACTGAGGTCTCTTTCTTTCCTGGCAGACTCTGCTCTCAGCTTCTAGAAGCCGCCAGAGTCCCTTCTCACACACGTCTGTTTTTGTGCCTGCTCAGTCACTCAGTTGTGTCCTACTCTTTGCAACCCCACGGGCTGTATCCTGCTGGGCTCTTCTGTCCACTGAATTTTCCAGGCAAGAATACTGGAGTGGATTGCCATTTCCTTCTTCAGGGGAACCTTCCCGACCCAGGGGTTAAACCCTTATCTCCTACATCTCCTGTATCGACAGGCAGACTCTTTACCACTGTGCCTCCTGGGAAGTGGAAATTTCAGTTCAGTTCAGCCATTCAGTCGTGTCCGACTCTTTGTGACCCCATGAATCGCAGCAGGCCAGGCCTCCCTGTCCATCATCAACTCCCGGAGTTTACTCAAACTCATGTCCATCGAGTCGGTGATGCCATCCAACCATCTCATCCTCTGTCATCCCCTTCTCCTCCTGCCCCTAATCCCTCCCAGCATCAGGGTCTTTTCCAATGAGTCAACTCCACATGGGGTGGCCAAAGGATTGGAGTTTTAGCTTCAGCATCAGTCCTTCCAATGAACATCCAGGACTGATCTCCTTTAGAATTGACTGGTTGGATCTCCTTGCAGTCCAAGGGACTCTCAAGGGTCTTCTTCAACACCACAGTTCAAAAGCATCAATTCTTTGGCATCAGCTTTCTTCACAGTCCAACTCTTCCATCCATGCATGAACACTGGAAAAACCACAGCCTTGACTAGATGGACCTTTGTTGGCAAAGTAATGTCTCTGCTTTTTAACATGCTGTCTAGGTTGGTCATAACTTTCCTTCCAAGGAGTAAGCGTCTTTTAATTTCATGGCTGCAATCACCATCTGCAGTGATTTTGGAGCCCAGAGAAATAAAGCCTGTCACTGTTTCCACTGTTTCCCCATCTATTTCCCATGAAGTGATGGGACCAGATGTCATGATCTTAGTTTTCTGAATGTTGAGCTTTAAGTCAACTTTTTCAGTCTCCTCTTTCACTTTCATCAAGAGACTTTTTAGTTCCTCTTCACTTTCTGCCATAAGGGTGGTGTTATCTGCATATCTGAGGTTATTGATATTCTCCCAGCAATCTTGATTCTAGCCTGTGCTTCTTCCAGCCCAGCGTTTCTCATGATGTACTCTGCACATAAGTTAAATAAGCAGGGTGACAATATACAGCCTTGACGTACTCCTTTTCCTATTTGGAACCAGTCTGTTGGTCCATGTCCAGTTCAAACTGTTGCTTCCTGAACTGCATATAGGTTTCTCAACAGGTGGGTCAGGTGGTCTGGTATGCCCATCTCTTTCAGAAGTGGCAAAAGGCACCTGCTATTCAGCAATGGCACTCCTGACTCTTCTCATAATTCAGACCTCTTAGAGGTCTCCTTCTGCTACCAGCCAGAGAAAACTCTCTGCTTTTAAGGTCTTGTGTGGTTAATTTCCTCTAGGTAATACAGGATAACAGCCTATATTAAGATCACTAATTAGTGACCTTAATTACACCTTCAAGGTTCCTTTTGCTTGCCATGTATCATATCCACAGGCATGCTCTCTTATAATATTAACAGTTCTTGGAGTTAGAATGGGAATCTTGGGGCAACGTTTTTAGAATTCCATCTCCAGTAAGTCCCCTACATATGAGTGAATCCATTCTGAGAGTCCAATTTGTTCCTAAGTCCAACAAAGTTTACCTAGGTACCCAATTAACACCATCCAATATATGGTAATGTACTGAATAGGTTTATAATACTTTTCACACAGATAATACATAACAAACACACACACAAAATTTAAAAAAAATTTAATCTTACGGTATAGTACCTTGAAAAGTACAGTAGTACAGTTGGCATCCAGGGGCTGACATCCAGTGAACAGGTAAGAAGAGTTACTGACTGGGGGAAAGAGAGGAAGTAGGGGATGGTAGAGCTGAAGGGTCATCAGCAAACAGGAAACAGAGGGCAAGCTGTAACATCTTTGAAAGTTTGTAAATGGAAGGTTCCTATGTTGGGGACTTCCAGAGGGTAACTTCATTTTCATTAAAATAAGTTTCTGGGCCGGTGATATACTTTATCTCTGATCTACATAAATACCTGCTTTCTGTTTGTGAGCCTCAAAATTATTTCCTACATAGCTAAATAAACCAAGTGGCCAGTAGCCATACCTAAACATGTTGGTGGCCAAGAACATCTGGATTGTTGAATGTTCCCAGTAGACTTGTTTTGAGAAATCTAAATCTGTCCCTGTGTTCTTGATTTGTCCTATGCATGATTTATTATTTCTGTTGACTTAAAAATTTTTTTTTTACTTACGAGTTTTGAGAGATTCTACCTGTAAATGAAACAGTTCCCTTTATTTCTCATTCACTTTAAATTTCTCAGGGACGTTATCAGTCCCCTTGACAAAAAATGGCATCACATTTTTTTTTCTTTTTCTGTTTAAACATCCCCCTTTCTGAGGTTTACTAGAAATATGCTACAAAAAAGGCTAAAAACAACCTTGCCTATAGAGACTTGAAAGGAAAATAATTCCTTTTCTTCACAAAGAACAATCTGGGCCTAAGAATGCATGGGAGCAATTCTTAGGCTATTGAGAGGAACCCAATTTTTCTTCCTCAGATTAATCTCATCATAGATGGGAAATATGGGTTTTGAAAATAGATGTCTTCTTTTTATTTATTTTTAACTTTCACACTGTTTTCCTTTTCTCTATTATCTTCTGTTAAGCTGGCCAGGTCCTTTTAAGAAGTACACTTGGATTTATACATTCTGGGGCTTCCCTGGTGGTTCATACGATAAAGAATCTGCCTGCAGTGCAGGAGACCCAGGTTCAATCCCTGTGTCAGGAAGATCCCCTGGAGAAGGGAATGGCAACCCATTCTAGTATTCTTGCCTGGAGAATCCCATGAACCAAGGAGCCTGGTGGGCTGGGCTGTATAGTCCATGGGATCACAAAGAGTCAAACACGACTGAGTGAATAACATTTTACATATTCTAGATATTTAATGCTTAATTATATAAAGTTATTTTTTCATCCCTTCATTGATCAAATACTTAGTGAGGGCTAAGTCAATGCCAGGCACAGTTCTATTAATAGGTGCTGGGAATGAAGCAGTAAAACAAACAACCAGTTCATTCCCGTGGAGCTTACATGTTAATTATAGCACATATTTATTAGTATATAAATAATTAATGAACAAATTATAATTTATAATTATAAATAAATTTATATTTGATGAATAAAATAAACTTATTTTATTAATATAAATTAGTGAATAAATAAATATAAGGAAGGCAAGTATCATACTCTATGTGTTACAACAATAAAAGCTATAGAAAAATTTAAAGTAGAATTAAGAGCATTATGAAATGTTATGAGTGGTGGCCGAAGTTCTTATTTATTTATTGTGGTCTGTGAATGCCATGTTCCTAAAGGGTGTTTAAGAAGATATGTGAAGGAAGTGAGGGGTAAGCTACTCAGGTACCTGCTCCATGCAAGGAGCAATGTCACAGTGACTCAGGCAAGGGAAGACTTTTGAAGGAAAAGCTGCCCTGAGCCCAGAAGTGCTCTCAAGGAGGAAAGGAGGGGAGAATGAGGAATACAAGTGATTCCTGGAGGGGCAGACCATGTAGAGGTTCCTTGATTTCCTTTCTGCGTGTGATGAACAGCACGGGCAAGTTCTGAGAAGAGTGGCATGAGCTGTCTTAAGTTTTGAGTCATCACCCTTATCTTCTGAGTGGGGGAATAGAATGGACCCAGGAAAGCACTTAGGAAGCTCTGACTGCAAGATAGGGTAGTGGCCCAGGCTTGGATGGGAGCAGTAGAGACACTGAGAAATGCTCAGTTCTGAATGGATATGGATTGAAGGTAGGGTTGACAGGACCTGCTCTTGGACTGCACATAGAATGGAAGAGAAAGAGGTCCATCAGTGAGGACTCTAGGTTTATGGCTGGACCCATGGAAAGAATGGAGCTGCCATTGGCTTTTCTCCGAGGGTAGAGACATGGGAGGAGCCAACCTGGCAAAAGGAAGGGGGAATGGAGAGGTCAGTTTGGGGTGCAGCCCTTCCTATGGAGATGACTAGCAGGCAGATGAATACACGGATCTGGAATATAAGGAAGAGGCTGAGGCCCGTGTGCACATTTGTCAATAGTCTCAGTATAGTTGGCTTTGAAATCCACGAGGTGAGATGAGATGATGGGGGTCTGAGAGTAGTGAGAGATGCAAGGACTAAGTCCTGAGAGTGTCCAGCACTTAGAAGCAGTCATTAAGGGAGGCAGCTAGGGAAGGAGCCCAGAATGACCAAATGAGACCATAAGCAGGATTACAGAGAACAATCCAAACACATACTGCCAATGTTTGGTCCACTTATCACACAATAGCAGTCTGGTATTCAGCATTTCTGCCCCATAAAATGTTGTTTAGAAGTTTTATTGGACCAGTGTCCCAAACTCTGATGAGTCATCAGACCTTTCTGGAATGCACTTGATGCTTTCAGCAGCTCTAGGTATTAAGTACAAGTCAGGAGGGACTTCACAGGTGGCTTAGTGATAAAGAATCCACCGGCCAAGGCAGGAGACACAGGAGATGCAGGTTCCATCCCTGTATCAGGAAGATCCTCTGGAGGAGGAAATGGCAACCCACTCCAGTATTCTTGCCTGGAAAATCCCATGGACTGAGGAGCTGGGTAGGCTACAGTCCATGGGGTCGCAAAGAGTCCACCACTAAGTGACTGAGCTCATATGCACAGGTCAGAACTGAGACTAAGAAGGGCTTGTATAAAGTTACCAAAAAATGAAAGGGGGGAGCTGAGCTTACAATTCAGTGTGAGTAGTATGATAAAATGCCTAATATTTATTGAATACAATATTTTTCAGACACTGAGCAGGTATTATTTTAATTAGTTCCCCCAACAACCCCATAAGATTGATACTAATATTATTCCAATGAAGAAACTGAGGCTTTGGAAAGTGAATTAACTCAGCCAAGGCTCAAGAGTTACTAAATATCAAAGCTGAGATTCAATTCCACATCTGCCTAAGACAGAGTCCTCTCTCCTAAGAGCCACTGCAGGTCTTGATCTTAGACTCAGAGCCTCCCTGGGCTTCTCCTGTTCACACCTGGCTCTTCTGTCTGTGTGTCATCTCCTTGTGTGGTGAGATTTCTCCAACTGCAAAGGCCACTGTGATATTCATCCAGCAAAACCACAGAACAGCCAATGCAAAACAGCCCCCAAAGAAAATAAGAGCATTTCCTACTCAAGGCGGTATTTGAAAAAGGTCATGGATGCCAGCTGAGGCCATCGGTCTGAGGTTTCTGTATGTGCATGATGTGCGTGTTTCCCTTCTCTTGAAAAAAATGATCTTTAGAATTACCGGAAGGACGGGAGACATCAACGTAAGTCTGCTATCTATTTAAAGCATTAACAACAGGGTTCCCGGAAATAAGAGAAGAATATTTTGTTGTCAGCAAAAGAAATTAACATGTGGGTGGTTGGAGTCTTGGGAAGTGAAACTAGAGAATTACAAATTTAGGGGTCAAGTTCTAGTTGCTTCACTGAGAATGATAGTCCTGGAGACAGCCTCTTGAGACTGTTTCTCTATTAAATGGGTTTTAAAAATGCCTGCCTGGATCTACTCCAGGAAGAATAAATGAGAAAATGTAGGTGAATGTGATATACAAATTATATTCTCCCCTGGAGAATTCCATGGAAAAGGAGCCCAGCAGGCTACAGGCCATGGGGTCGCAGAGTTGGACATGCCTGAGTGACTAACCACACACACACACACACACATATGGTATATTCTTGGGGTTGCTGACTCTGTCTCATTGTGGAGTTACCCACATACACCCTGAGAGCATTCAAGACCCTCTAAAATATCAGACAGTGAGATGAGTAAAACGGTTGGGGGACTCAGAATGAGGGAGACTCAGACAAAAAGATGAGCACATGGAATCAGGGGTGACAGAAGAGGAGAGAAAAGATAGGAGAGGAACGTGTGTTCTCTTTCTTGCTTGATCTGTATCCTGATCAGAAAAGACACTCTTAAATCCTAGTATGTACTTCCATCTGACTTTTGTTCTTACCTAGATGGAAGGATAACCCAGCACTGCCTGTGGGCTTGGTGTACGAAGGTGTCTCCAAAGAGCCCCTGAGTTACTCTGGTGGAAGCGCTGCTCAGAGCACGATACTGCATGCCTTTGATGAGTTCTTGGGGGTCCGTCACAGCAAGCAGAGTGGTAAATCAGACATTTTTCTTTCTTCTTGTTTTTTTTCCTTATCAGAGAGGAAGAGTGGAGCTGTTTTCACCAACTGATAAGTGCAACTATAAGTCAAAAGTCTATACTCCTCCCGATTAACCAGGAAACTCTGCCTGCCATCTGTGATTGTATCAAGCCAGTTGGTATCAGTGCTCAGCGGAATGTTGGGTTTTACTTCCAAACTTTAAAACACTGCTGAAATTCCCGCAGCCTCCTGTCACTTTATTTGGATCCTTAGGCAGTAGATTGCTTTTTCTAGAGTTGGGGAGTGTTCTGGAGACTGAGGACCAGACACTTGCTGCCAAGTCAAGATGTAGCTGCTGATAGAAATGGGTTCCTCCACTGAAGCCTGTCCCCATAAAAACAGTGCAGCCTCAACCCACATCCCTTTAGACAAGGACAGGGTTCTGCCATCTTGCAAGCTTGAAAAGATGCCTTTCCTTACCTGCCATCATCAAGCCAAATGCTCAACAGCTGCAAAAAGACATTTCCTAGAATGAAGTTTCTAAACTGGATTAAGAAAAAAGAAAAAGAAAAAAACAACTAGAATTTGGTCATAGAATCTAGTCTTACCCACAAAATGCAATTTTCTAGAACTATGATCAATTTTCATGGTTTCTTTTTTGGGGGGGCGGGGAGTACAATTGCTTTACAATGTTATGTTAGTTTCAGCTGTACAATGAAATGAATCAGGCATATACACACATATATCCACTTCCTCTTGGACTTCCCCATCCCCTGCCCCCTCCGACCTCTAGGTCATCACAGAGCACCGAGCTGAGCTCCCTGTGCTACAGCAGGTTCCCATTAGCTATCTATTTTGTACCCAGTAATCTACATGTGTCAGTCCTACCTTCCCAATGTGTCCACATGTCTGTGTCTCTCCTCCTGCCCTGAAAACAGGCTCGTCTGTACCATTTTTCTAGATTCCATATATATGTGTTAATATATGATATTGTTTTTCTCATTCTGACTTATTTCACTCTGTGTGACACAGAGCCCATCCATATCTCTGCAAATGACCTAATATTGTTCTTTTTCATGACTGAGTAACATTCCATGGGCTTCTCATTTGATGATGTTAATCATGTACCATGATTAATATTAATCCCATAATGAAGTTCCTATAAATGATCTCTCTTCTATCTATATGTCCCATAAATATCTATTGACCCGGTTTTTAGGCAATTTGACTCTGAGGCTATTACTAAAACGATTATTCATTCTTTACCTTCCTGCCCTCAGAAACTTTTATCACTGTCCTCTTCCTTAGCACTCCCTCTAAAATGAAGCACTTGAGAAACAAAATTCAGCCGAATATTTAGCTCCTCGTTTAAGGGTCTGTGCCTTACCTTTGTGGATACAGCTCATGTGACTAGTGAGATATTTCGCCCACATTTCAGAGATGATAACTATACATTGGCTGGTAGAGCTGGTTCCAGGTTAGTTGTCTGAGATGGGGCTTGCTTCTTTTCCTTTCCTCATTTCCAGTCAACATTTGGAGGCTTTGGGAATTCCCTGGTGGTCCAGTGATTAAGACCCTGGGCTTCCTATAGGGCGGGTGGAGCTTCAGTCTCTGGTTAGGGAACTAAGTTCTCACATGCTGAGTGAGGGAGCCAAAATATTTTAAAAAAGAGAAAAAGCTTTGGAGGATGTGATGTCTGTAAGCAAAGAGCCGGCCAAACGGACTGGATACTGTTAGGATGAGCAGTGAGGATCAGGGCGCTGTAATGTCTTGACAGACAGGCAGGTTTGCTCGTCTCTCCACGGGGAGTTACAGCCTTGTCCCGCCATCTTTCTTTCAGCTGATTTTCTACACAGGATGAGGGATTACATGCCTCCTTCGCACAGGGCCTTCATAGAAGAAATTCGCGAGGCTCCTTCGGTGAGGGCCCACGTCCTGTCGTCTGGGAACGGCCAGCTTCTGACGGCCTTTAACCAGTGTGTGGAGAGCCTGGCAGCGCTGCGCACCCACCACCTGGGCCTGGTGGCCAAGTACCTCATCACGGCCGCGTCCAAAGCAAAGGCCCAGAGGCCGAGCCAGCTGGCGAGGCCCCCTCGGGCGCTCGAGGCGAGGAGCACCTCGGGGATGGCTGTCGTGAGCTTCCTGAAGAGCGTCAGGGACAAGACGCTGGAGGCGCGGCTCGGCCCGAGCGGCTAAGCGACCGCCCTCCCCCCGGAAACGCCCGCCCGGCGACGGCGGGAGGCCTCCCTTGGCCGCCTCTGGCGGCACCGCGGGCGGGCCTGAGAACGGGCCGAGCCTCCGTCTGGAACAGTCCGAAAGGAGCCTCAGAGCCGTTCATGTCCTTGCTCCCCAGCACACTGCCTTCTCCTTGACTGAGACCTGTTCTCAGAGGAGAGTTTCCATGGCCTGAAACTTACCTTTGCCTCTCTAGTTACTGTTTTATAGCAAACAGCTCTGAATTACGCCTTAGAACCAACCACCACCCCCCGCCCCCAACCGGGAGCAAGCGTACTCCTGTTTCTCCCACTATAGAAACCCAATCTACATTTCACTAATCAAATAAAATTGCTTATGCATGGATCACCTTGCTGATTTCTCAAAAAAAAAAAATAAAAACTTTCCTGCCTCCATTCGTTTACTCACCAACTTATTAAGTTCCTACTGAGTCCTGGCTTAGGGGCTGGGCTGTGCTGCGCTTAGTCGCTCAGTCCTGTCCGACTCTCTGCAAGGCCACAGACTGTAGCCCCCCAGGCTCCTCTGTCCATGGGATTCTCCAGGACAAGAGTACTGGAGTGGGTTGCCATGCCCTCCTCCAGGGGATCTTCCCAACCCAGGGATCGAACCCAGGTCTCTCACATTATGAGCAGATTCTTTACCATCTGAGCCACCAGAGAAGCCCATTAATACTGCAGTGGGTAGCCATTCCCTTCTCCAGGGGATCTTCGCAACCCAGGGATCAAGCCGGGGTCTCCTGAATTGCAGGCAGATTCTTTACCAGCTGAGCTACCAGGGAAGTCTGGCTTTGGTGGTTACAGGAAGGCTTTTCCAGGCCCCAGGCTACCACTCTCCCCCTGCACTTGCAGAACTTGGGGGCAGAAAGTTGGAAACGCTCCAGGGGAGGTGAGGAGGGAAGAGGAAGTGGAGGACAAGACTCTGAAATCACCAGCGTGGAAACGGGTAGTTAATGTTACGGGAACAGATGAGGCATAGCCACACAGTTGAGAAGTTTGTAATTTCTATTTCCGTTTCCTTCTTTTATTTTTAGAAGAATGATTCTTTCTTCTTATGCTGAAAATCTGTATTTGTAAAATGAATGAATTGATCTTTCTGGACTCTCCTCAATGCCCAAAACCCTTGATAAGAAACCAGTACAATTTTTGGGGTGCCAGGAAGGCCAAAGTCCTCCTCTGAGGACTTGGTCTTGCCAAAAAAGAAAAAAAACAAAAGGAAGGTGTGTATGATGCAGCCAAGAGCACGTGGTCTGAGTGGACCAAGAAAACTCTGATGGTGTCCTCTCTGTCTACAGTTTAGGTCAGTCTCAGCTCAGAAGGCAGAGGCTCTCATGACTCATAAAGCCTTTTCTCTCCATATGCCATTCTTGTGTTTGACAAGTCAATTGTAAAACTTAAGAAATGTGCTTGGATATATTTCTTTCTCTTTGATTTGCTCTTCTAACTGCTCTAACTTGGTATCAATAAACCCAGACCGCTTGTACACCAGGTCCAAGGAGGCGGATCAAGTAGAAACACCATAGCTGGTGATTCAAAACATCGCCCATCATTGCTCTCATTCTTGTTCAAAAAGAATACAACATTTAAAATATGTTTGAATTCTGTCTTTGAATTCTGACTTCTCCATTTTGAAAGTTTATTTTGCTTGATTGATGCAGAGTTGATTTGCAATATTGTGTTAGTTTCAGGTGTACAACAATGTGATTTTGTTACACATATAGCTATGGGTGAATATAGATACATTGACCGAATTCAGAATATCCTTTATTCTCAGCTTCCTGTTTCTTTTTCTAAAATGCACTTTCTTTCCTTAAAAAAATTTATTTATTTATTTTAATTGGAGGATACTTTCTTTCCAAAATTGTGATGGCTTTTGCCATACATCAGCATCAATCAGCCATAGGCATGCATGTGTTCCCCTCATCCTGAAGCCCCCTCCAACCCTCTCCCCACCCCATCCTTCTAGGTTGTCACAGAGGCTTTGGGTTCCCTGCATCATACATCACACTCCCACTGGTGATCTATTTTACATATGGTAATTATATGTTTCAGTGCTCTTCTCTCAAATCATCCCACCCTCTACTTCTCCCATGGAGTCCAAAAGTCTGTCCTTTAAGTCTGTGTCTGCTTTACTGCCCTGCGTGTAGGACCATTGATACCATCTTTCTAGGTTTCATATATAAGCATTAATGTACGGTATTTGTCTTTCTCACTTACTTCATTCTGTATAATAGGCTCTAGGTTCATCCACCTCATTAGAACTGACTCAAATTTGTTCCTTTTTACAGTTGAGTAATAGTCCACCGTGTATAAGCACCACAACTTCCTTATCCACTCATCTGCTGATGAACATCTAAGTTGCTTCCATATCCTAGCTGTTGTAAATAGTCTCAATTTTTGTTTCTTACAGTCAAGATGACCTTTCATAATCAATATTGGTCTCAGGGTGGTTATAAGTCACAAACGTTATAGTTCTTGTCATGGAGGAAACATTAATGAAAGTTTGGTTGTGGGGTGAGGCTCAGAGCTTCGTACAGACACCAGTACAAGAGAGAACACTGTATTCCTCCAACTTCTTGGATTCACAGAGCCTGCTTGGCAATAAAAAATGACCATTTATCATTTGGGGATCCTAGGAAGTAGAAAGTGACCAAAGTGTGGATTTAAAGAGAGGAAAAAAACTGGTTCCATATTCCAGTTTTGTCACGTTTCATGACAGGCAAATTATTTAATCTTTCAGAGCCATAGTTCACTCACTTGAGGGGAGCTAAACTAGAGAGTGAGTGAAAAACTGGTGGTTATGGTATTTTATTATATGACCTTGAACTAGGGGGAGCAGTGTCTAGATCTCAGGAAGCCATGAGAACTAGAAGGAAAGTTGGACCTGTCTCTACTCTGCACTTGGAAAACAGGTACATGGCCTCAAAACAGGCAAGCAAAGTGAGACAGAACCTGAAATTTTCTTGAAATAAGTAGGCCTGAGTGGGGAGTAATGAAGGGCTTTGAGAACTTAAAAAAGAATGCCAGTTCAGTCTAGGTTTTAAACCTAGGCTTATATCAATGAAAAAATGTTTTTCCACCGAGAGTGACCAGATTCACAAAGAATCGTCTCCCCTGGAATCCTTTCAACAGATCCAAGCCCACACAAAGAGACCACAGGGATTGACTCTGAGCAGGTTTTCAATAAATGTTGAATAACTAGAAAACCAGGTAGATTGAAGGAAGCTGGAAGGGAAGTGAGCAAAGTGTGGCCTCTCAAAGCTTTCAGAATGTTTTGTTTGTTTTCACTATAATAGGATGAAATCAGTGCAAACCAGAGTTTCTTTGCCAAGGAACCAACTCCTAATTCATATTCAAGGTTTGATTTCCAGGGCCAAGTGAGTTCCATTTTCAGCTTTATGGCAGAGTAGGGAAAACAAAGCTTCCATAACAACAACGACAATGACAAAAAACACATTTCCCCCCAAGAATTCTAGAGATAAAGGGTGTACACATCAGTGGGGGAAAATGACTTACTGTATGGTTGAAATGATGTGGTGATGATGATGGTATGAAGATGTTAGCCCAAGCTTGAATAAAAAGTAAAAGTATAGGCTTGACATGTAAGCTCAGACACTCTCTCTGTATCTGTATGTATCTATACTTATGTCTATACCTACATCTACATCCATAACTATCCCAAGAGGAAGACTCAGGGAGAACCAATGCTGTGGTTCAAGTCTGAAAGCAGTCTGCTGGATAATTCTTTCCTTCTCAGGGGAGGATGAGTCTTTTGGTTCTCTTAAGACCTCACCTGATTAGATGAGACCCACCCACCTAAGGTGGGGCTTCCTAGGAGGCACTAGTGGCAAAGAACCTGCCTGCCAATGCAAGAGATGTAAAAGACACAGGTTCACTCCCTGTGTTGGGAAGATCCCCTGGAGGAGGGCATGGCAGCTCACTCCAGTATTCTTGCCTGGAGAATCCCACGGACAGAAGAACCTGGTGGGTTACAGTGCATGGGGTCACAGAGGGGCAACTTAGCACATACCCACCCTCACCCAGGGTGGGGCCATCGGTTTTACTCAAAGTCCACAGACTAAAATGTTAATTTCATCCCCAATGCCCTCACAGAAACATCCATCAAATAGTGTTTGACCAAATATCTGGGCATCTGGCCAAGGGGATCAATTAAACTAGTCATCCCAAACTTCCTTGAGAAATTATGGAGTCTAACACACACACTCTCCCCATGCTCCATACTAGCAGAAGAATTTTCCTTTGTAATGATGGAGAGGAGGTAAAAAAGTGGCACAAGGTTGAGCCATCATCTAAGAGAGGCAGGGAAGGCAGGGAGAGCAGACGCCACCAGGAAAATCAAGGAGCCCCACCCAGAAAAAGCTGACCTCGTTCACATCTGAAAGCTCGTTATGCTGGGGATCCATGTTCAAAGGAAACACTGCCTCTCTTAATAGCAATCAAACCCCACTGCTCTGAGGCCAAGGATGTAGGACAAGCCTTCCTTCCTACACTGGTTTCTTTGCCAAGGAAGAAGTTCCTCCTCCTTCTGAGAAGGAGGAACAAGCTGTTAAGGTCCGAAACCCTGTAGATTCACCTTCTCCTTGGGGGCCCCCCAACCACCCACCCCTGTTGGTGACAAGGAATCATGGAGTCCTTCCTATTCTCTGCTCTTGTCCAGCTAGGATGAATTTAGTCATTTTTCCAAGAATTTAAAGATTCAGGCTTTTAGACTACAGGAAGTTTTATCTCCCAGAAAAAAATTTTTAAAAGTTGGTTATTTATTTATTTATGTCTTGACAGTTTTATTTTTATTTTTGAAAAATGAATGTCTTTATTTAGGCAAGGCCTTAGGGCTTCCCTGCTGGCCCAGATGGTTAAGAAACTGCCTGCTATGCGGGAGGCCTGGGTTTGATCCCTGGGTTGGGAAGATCCCCTGGAGAAAGGAAAGGCTACCCACTCTAGTATTCTTGCCTAGAGAATCCCCATGGACAGAGGATCCTGGCTGGCTGTATGGTCCACGGGGTCACAAAGAGTTGGCCAGGACTGAGCGACTAAGCACAATTGGAACTTGAGGGATTAGTCACTGTTTTACTCAAAATGATGCATTTATCCAGGGCAAGACTTAATTTTCTTCACCTTCTACAGAAGAAAGAGCTGCAACAGTGCCTTAAAAGTTGGGGAGGACTTGAAAACTTGGATGATTTTAAAAGAAGACAAGCAAAAAGTGCAAAGGAAAAACCTGGAGATTGCAGAACTAACATGTCATGCTTTCTCTGTAGGCTTGCAAGCCTCATACCATCCTGATTCCCAAACTGCCTTCAGGTCAAACCTGGACACAAAGACCTCTCAGTTTATATGACATCAACCACACAGGAGCTCAGAGACGGAGTTCCCTTTTTCTCACTATTAGTCTGTATTTCACTTTCTGTAGCTTACAAACCAGGGTTAAAGTCAAAATGAAACTAAACCACCACAACAAAGGCATGCTTAAAACCTATGAGATCTTATCTAATTTAAGATTTGAAACAGAAAACTTTCTGTACCTACAAACCAATTATTCCTTCCATGACACTGGATTGCACCCACCAAATTGTGTGTTTCATTTCCTTGCGCACAGATGTTCTCTTTGCTTTGCTAATGGAAGAAATGTTATTCTCTTTCTTTGTTCACTTAACAGTAAACTTAATAAAGAAGTTGGATATCATCGCTTTCTAAAATGCCTTTGCTAGTTAATTTTTGCAGTTTAGCAGCTGTTTGCCAGCAACATTAAAAAACTGAATTCTTGAATACGAGCGTCGTCAAAAATAAATGATTTTGTTTTTTGCAAGGTCATTCATTTCCTTTGTAAACTCACAAATCTGTTGGTTCACATGGTTCTATAGCTGTGTATAGATTCCAAACCAAACTCAATTATGTATTTTCCTTTCATTGTCTATAACTGATTTCCTTTTTTTTTCTTCCTAAAGGTATCAGTCAGAGATTGGGCTGCCGTCTTTTGGGGAAGCATTTTCAGTATAACATGAGACTTCACTTTGACCCTTCGACAGGCCACCTCCCGCCTCATAAGAAATGAGAACTGGAATAAGCATATTTGACCTTCGGGGTAACCAAATCTCTAGAGGATCAAATGGGCAACCCATTCGGGTCGCCCTGGTTGCACCGCAAGAACCCACGACCTTATACCCAACAGCCACCTTCTAGATCATGCTCTGGGTAGTTGGAGCCCAGAATTCTTGCATAAATGGTCCCAAGATGGCCTCTGAAACCTGCACAGCCCTCTCTCCATGTACTAGAGAGAGGAGGGTACATTTTTCTGCCTGGCTCTCTATTATCTCCTGTTTCCCATGGGGCCAAATTCAAACTAACTTCCAGCCCACTGGCAGTCATTCAGAAAGCTAGATTCCATTCCTTACCATGATTTATGGTTTTTGATTTATGGTGTTTCATCAGACAAGATAACAACAGTGATAAAAACTAATAATGAAAACAAATAATAATTATCCACACAGTGTTGTTAATTTATCACTGAAATATTAAGACATAAATCTCTACTTGAAATTATAGTTTTATATTTGGCTTTACTTTTCTGTTACACAAATGCTATTTTTCAATAAAGCAACTGACTAGTTAACCCTGGCATTAATAGTGGTTAAGAATAGGACTAAGTAAACCAACACTGTGTACTTGTCTTCAATCTAATTATCTGAACTTTTCAAAAGGGGTCAGTTAACATGATCACAATAGTCACAAGGCGAAGGTTAATATGATCACAGTAGTCACAAGGTGAAAAATCAAACTCTCACCATCTCCATACAAAGAAAGCACCATAGTCAACCCACAGGTAAAGTTGGAGAGATTGTGAACTTGGGAGTAAAAGGCAGTCCTTGGGGTGAGCATCAGTGGGGGACCCGTGCCTGTGAACCACAAACCACAGTTGCCAACATCGACGACTAGTGGCCATGACTATGGAAGAGAGGTAATCTACATTAGATCTATTTTTTTTAAAAAAGGGTGGCCACACCCCGAGGTGTATGTAATCTTAGTACCGCAGTCAGGGATCCAACCCACGCCTCTTGCTTTGGAAGGCAGAGTCTTAACAAGCGGACCACTCGGGAAATCCTGTATCACATCCATTTGACATTGAAAACACTATTACTTTCAGCTCCTGTTTGGGGGTCTGTCACGAGGGTTTTGCACTTTTCTACTCATCTATGAACACAAGATTGAAAAGCGAGATCTTTTATGTCCTAATGAAGGGTTTCCCAAGACATGGAACTTGTCCTTTGCTGAGAGCAGGACAGAATGCAGCAACCCAGAGGGGTCGCCCTAACTAACCCCCCAAGAGCCCACACCACCTCCACCACCACCACCTTCTAGATTCTTCTCTGGGTACTCGGAGCCTGGAATCCTTGCATAAATGGTCCCAAGATGGCTTCTGAAACCTACACAGCCCTCTCTCCTGGAGTCACTCCTGGAGCCAGCGCGGCTTATTCCCTGGGCCCACAGCAACTATGTGGGGAGCAGGGGCTTGTTGTTGCAGAGCTGGAACGCTGCTGGCGCTCTGCCAGGAGACTTGGGTGTTGTGGGCAGGAGGGCATGGTCCCCGGAGGTGTGCAACAGAGCAGACCTGGAAATTGAGAGCTATGCCTGAATCCCTCTGTTTCCAGGCCTCCACTTTCATACAAGATTCTCAGGGGTCTGGGAATTTTAACCTGAAGATGGGCTTCCAGGTTATTACAAAAGTTTTTTTTTTTCTCCTAGGTGGGATGATAGAACACCTTTATATTTAATAATTTGTTATCTTGATTTATCGCTTTTAAATATGGGTAGACATGACAACTGGATGTCCATTTATAAGGAAAGGTCCTGGCAGAATCAGGGGGTAGGGATTGCTTCAGACCTGAAGTTGTTTTGTTTTTGTTTTTGTTTTTTTTGCTGTTTTGTTTTCTTTATTTCTTCACCTGTAATCTTTTTGTTTTTGTTTTTCACTCTCCCAGTCAAGAATATCATGAGGCTATAACTTAGAGTTCATGATTGAATGACCGGGCCTCAGTGAATCTCCTAAAATTATTTGCAGAATTTGCATAAGAAGACATACCTTTTTTCTGGAGAGGAGGGGTCATAATTTGAGCAGATTCATGAGTTTTCATGATACACAAAACATTAAATAGCACATCATAAAAAGAAAAGTTGTATTGCAGAACACTTTCTTTTGCATGTTTTACCTTTGCTTGCAAGTCTGCTCTGTCACCACTAGAGGGCAACAGTGACCTGCAAGATAGCTCCCACCTAAGCAAAATCACTGCAGATGGTGACTGCAGCCATGAAGTTAAAAGACCAACCTAGATAGCATATTATAAAGCAGAGACATTATTTTGCCAACAAAGGTCCATCTAGTCAAGGCTATGATTTTTCCAGTGGTCATGCATGGATGGGAGAGTTGGACTGTGAAGAAAGCTGAGCACCGAAAAATTGATGCTTTTGAACTGTGGTGCTGGAGAAGACTCTTGAGAGTCCCTTGGACTGCAAGGAGATCCAACCAGTCCATCCCAAAGGAAATCAGTCCTGGGTGTTCATTGGAAGGACTGATGTTGAAACTCCAATCCTTTGGCCACCTCATGAGAAGAGCTGACTCGTTGGAAAAGACCCTGATGCTGGGAGGGATTGGGGGCAGGAGGAGAAGGGGACGACAGAGGATGAGATGGCTGGATGGCATCACTGACTCTATGGGCATGAGTTTGAGTAAACTCCGGGAGTTGGTGATGGACAGGGAGGCCTGGCGTGCTGCAATTCATGGGGTCGCAAATAGTCGGACTCGTCTGAGCGACTGAACTGAACTGAACTGAACTGAAGCAAGATGTAGCTTCCCAGTCATCTCCCAGGTCAAATGATTTTTCTGTTTTCCAGAATTATCTCTCTAGTGGTGTGATTCCTGCTCATTTTTTAAAATTTAATTTAATTTTATTTGGTTGCACCTCTTGGCTTGCAGGATCTTAGTTCTTTTACCAAGGATTGAACACAGTGGCCTCAGCAGTGAAAGTGCAGAGCTATAACCACTGGACTGCTGGGGAATTACTGATTGCTTCCTTGGGAGAAATGTCGAACTTTTCCACATAAATGACAGAGTATTAATAAAAGTATTTTGGTGAGTAAAAGAAATAGAATTGTCTCTTTCTTTGTGGTAGGACTGAGGAATGTTGGGAGGTTATCCCCCAGGAAGAGGTTATCACTCTTCCTCCAGAGAGAATCACAGTAATCCATCCTGATAGATCTGTCTGTCTGCAAAAGCAAATTCTATTTTATTTGTAAATGTTGATAAGGATATTTTGGGTGGTATAGCTGTGGATAACTTGTATTCCTCTTCTTCAGAGCTTTCATTAATAAAAAGAAAAACACTGATCCTTGTTGTTTTAAAACGTTGGAGAGGAATTCTTCCTCCTGCCTCAATGACCAGTGTTATCTGGGAATCTTTACTGTCAGGGAAGCTTAAATGCTGGCCAATTGTGAAAGGAAGATTGGTAACAGAACTTGAGGTCGAAAAGAAAGAGCACATAAGTACTACAAAGAAACAGGAAAGGACAAACACTGCCTTGGGCTTAGAAAGACATTAGTTGGGGCTTCACCTAGAAGAAAAGACAGAGGTCGTCACTGATAGATAGTTCCGTCCTTATTGTTCCCTGCACCTCCATTCAGAGCTACTGCATCCTCACCCGTGAGTGACTCCTGTGGAATTCCTTCATGGGAAGAGGTTAGTGGTGGAGTCAATACTTACAAACAGATGGTCTGCATAAAGATGTCCTACCAGGGCAACCAGTGAAGTCATATTCAAAATCGGAAGGGGAGCGTTCTGGTGAACGGAGGCATGAGAAAGAACAGGCAATGTGACCATCTGCTCAACATCACCACTTTCAAACTTCTTCTAAAATACAAAACAAGCCTATCAAGAAAACAAACATAAAGCATCCTTATTTGTCATCTCCCTAGTCTGTTAATTTCCAATACAGAAATTAAAACAGAGAATAAAAAAAAAAACCCGATATGAAACGAATGAAAACAATAAATGTAGACTCTCCATTGCAAAAATGCCCTGTAGCCCCATATTACACACATTCAGGATTAGCACTCTCAACACAGAGCATGAAGCCCGCAGAAATCTACTCATAACACCCTCTTTTCTATGTCACTGGTCTGGGTACAAATCCCAGTTCTTCTAGTCAACACACTTGTGACATTTCTGTGGGTCATTTTCAGAGTGATAATGATACTCACCTTACAGGGTATAATGATTACATGAGCTAATATAAAAATAGATACATCATTTAGACCAGTAACTACAAAGATCAAACACTATGCAACTATTGACTGCTGTGGTTGTTGCTATTGGTAATTTCCAGAGACTGGTAGAAACACAATTGAACAGTGTGGAAGGAAACTCCTTTTTTTGTTTTTTTTTATTGGAGTATAGTTGCTTTACAATGTTGTGTTAGGTTCTGCTATACAGCAAAGTGAATATGTGTGTGTGTGTGTGTGTGTGTGTGTGTATCTATCTATCTATATATATATATATATATATATGCCCTCTCTTTGGGGTTTCCTCCCCATATAGGTCACCACAGAGCACTGAATAGAGTCCCCTGTGCTGTAGATTAAATTTTCATTAGTTGTCTTTTTTACACATAGTAGTGTATGAAATTTCAGTCATGCATTCCTAAACCTAAGGCATAGAGTCAAGAAGAATTGGGCTCATTTCTGTCCTCTCAGGCTTCACCTAGAAGGGGATTTATGCTCTAAGAACCCCAGAGGAAGGCCATGGGGAAAACTGAGAAATTTCTATGGTATTACATGGTCATCTTCTTAGAGAAATATTTTTCTGACTTTGCTTGATTACTATCTCATTCACTAAAAAACAAACAAAAAAAAACTTCTCCAATTCTAGATTCTAAACACTATAAAATGACCAGTTTTAAAATATATAACTAAAATCATGTCATTGTTGTTGTGAAACTTTATAATACTCTTTGAAGGAAATGGAGATACTATAGATTTCAGAAAAAAAAACTGGAACTAAAGACTCACTAAAGACTCGTAAGTGTGTTGGAAAGCAGGGTAACACTCTGGAAGAAAGCTGTATTATCCTGCCGCTTGACAGGATTGGTGAAGCTGTAAAGAAGGGAAGGTTTAGCTCCCACACTTCTGATCTCGTCTTTCTGTGCTTTCCATCCCATCTTGGTGCCATCTCTTCTATCAGGAGAATGTTACATTTTCTATAATGAAAAAAGAAAATGCCAAGGAAAAATGCTTGTTTCTTTCTCATGTTTTAAAATATCTGGGAATAGAAAGGTGGTTCCCATCAGTCATTATTGACTCAAGTAGTTCTCTGTCTGCCCTGACATCTCAGTAATTTCTTCTAGCCCATGACTTAATACGGCTGCTGGAGCTCCAGCAGGTGATGGGAAGATAAGGGGAAATACAGACAATCTTGTTTTTATTTTAGAAGGCTTACAAAAATTTTTCTGCATATCTTCTACTTTCTACTGACTATATCTTAATTACATAGCCTTCCTAGCTACAATGGAGGCAGAATTGCCATGAAAGTGAAAGTGAAGTCGCTCAGTCTGACTCTTTGTGACCCCATGGACTGTAACCTACCAGGCTTCTCCATCCATGGGATTTTCCCAGCAAGGGTACTGGAGTGGATTGCCCTTTCCTTCTCTAGGGGATCTTCCCAACCCAGGGATTGAACCCAGGTCTCCCACATTGCAGGCAGATGCTTTACCCTCTGAGCCACCAGGGAAGCCCCTAACAAACAATAGGGTTCTGTTAAAAAAAAAAAAAAAAAAAAAAAAAAGACAACCATGTATGCATTTTGAGGTAGGCAACAAAACAAATTTTTATTGTACCTTCCTTAAATGGTCTAATTTTCTCAGTGCCTTTCATGGTTCTCTAAACTTTTCCTCCAAAAGGAATCCAAAACTCAGTCCAGTGTATAAGAGACTGATAAAGGATGGAAGTATTAATCTGCCTAAGGAATTTGAGGTATAATAGGATTAAATCCTTAAGTATAGTTATTAAGCATTATTAGTGAAATTTCAAGCAGGGGAGAGGCAAATGCAGGGAGCAGAGGCTGATGGGAGCGGAGTATAAGATCACATCACACAGGCAACTTACTCTTCACCTTGATCAGGGCAGCCTGCTCTAAAGGCTATGTTATCTTCAACTTGCAGCCACAGTGATATGGAAATATTCCTGCCTCAGTAAAAACAGCTGCTCTCAGACTGGAAGAAATTCGACCTGTTCTCATAGTCAGTAGTAAATTCTTAAATGGGTTGCATTCCTTAAGTTTCTAGCAATCTATATCTCAAACTTTATGCTTATATCAGAATTATCTGGATTTTGATGAAACACAGGTTGGAGGACTCCCAGAATTTCTGATTTGTAGATTTCAGGGTCAACCTGAATGTTTGCTTTTCTAACAAGTTCCCAGGTGATGGCATTACAAGCTAAAGGTTGAGATCCACTGGTTCATGGCATTTTCTTCTTTCTCTTATTAGCAAGGATATCATGAGATATTACCTATAATTCACCTTGCATTCAATGAAAAAGACCTTTGCTTTCTAGAGGGGAAAACTTAAGCTCTTTATTACCATCTGAATATGAAGCAAAAAAAGTCTAAGTCTGTTTTGAAGGCCTGCCTACCCAACCCTCTCCAAAAACTTGCGTAAAATTGTTTGTCTTTATTACAAAGGGAAATACTTCTTTTTGATCATTCTCTTGCATCAGTAAGTTTCAACTGAAATAGAACACAAATTCAGGTTTTAGGAGAAAAAACAACAACATTACTACTGTTAAACAAAAGACATACTAAAACATTTAGGATAGTTTGGGCCAAAAGACACAGGAAAGGAGACAAATGGCAAAATTCCAAACAGTCTGCTGACTCACCAGGATTTTATCTGAGGGGAGACAGTTTCTGGGACTTTAAACTAGTTTTGTGTGTTTCTTTTTGTTTTTCTTTTTAATTTTTATTGAAATATAGTTGATTTACTATGTTGCGTGGTTTTGCGTATTTCTAAGTGATGCTAACATTAACAGGCAAAATATTCCTTCAAAAGTTCAAAGAGCATGTGATTTCACTCATATGTGGCATCTAAAAATTATACAAATGAACTTATTTACAAACCTGAAAAAGACTCACAGACGCAGAAAAAAAAAACTCACGCTTGCCAAAGAGGAAAGGTAGGGAGGTATAAATTAGGAGAGTGGGGTTAACATATATACACACTGCTATATATGAAATAATCTTCAAGGACATACTATAGATCACAGGGAACTCTACTCAATACTCTGTGATAACCTATATGGGAAAAGAATCTGAAAAAAAAATATGTATATGTCTAATTGGGATTTCCCTAGTGGCTCAGCTGGTAAAGAATCTACCTGCAATGGGGGAGACCTAGTTTGATTACTGGGTTGGGAAGATTCCCTTGGAGAAGGGAAACGCTCCCCACTCCAGTATTCTGGCCTGGAGAATTCCATGGGCTGTAGAGTCCATGGTGTCAAAAAGAGTCAGACATAACTGAGCGACTTTGACTTTCACATGTCTAATTGAATCACTTGGCTGTACACTTGAAAAAAAGTAAAAGTCACGTTCCACTCTGTGGCCGCAAGAGCTACACCGTGCATGGAATTCTCCAGGCCAGAATACAGGAGTGGGTAGCCAGTTCCCTTCTCCAGGGTATCTTTCCAACCCAGGGATCGAACCCAGGTCTCCTGCATTGAGGTGGATTTTTTAGCAGCTGAGACATCAGGAAGAACACTTGAAACAAAGGCAGCATTGTAAATTAACTATACTCCAACATCAAATAATTTTTTTTTTAACTTGTGAGAAAAGAGAGCACTGGAAAAATGTTTCATACAAATCTGGATTCTTCTGCAAACAAATATAAACGCAATGGTGGGATGGTTGCATTCCTTCCCTCTGCCTGCCCATCACAGACAGTTCACACCTCCCCACTGAAACTGAATCTTCAGTCTTGAAGACAGTGAGCTGGGCTGGAGGCTCTTTGAGGTTTCTTTCTTTTCTAATTTTCAGTGATCCGCTGATGAGTGTGCAGTTGATGAGTCGGTGCTGAGTACACATGGAATTAACTCTCTTTCTGCGATCAATCCACACCTATTCAAAGCTGTTGCCATTTAGGCTGGCCTCTGCCTGTTTGCAATAAACACAGGCGATATCTATTACAAATAGCCTGTGAAATAATAGACCAATTAATCCTATTTGAACAGCAAAAGGTGCGCGAGAAACCCTTTTTTTTTCCTTACCCGAAATTGCCCACCCAGCACGACCACCAGCTCCATGGAATAAGCCCTCCCTGGACCACGACTGTCTACCTTTTCCAAACAATATCAGAACACGTAGGTGTGGTTATTGCTATTTTAAATCACATTATCCAAACTCCTCATAATTTAGGATGGTTAACAAAGTCATTCCACTCCACATAGTGGGTGAGCCTGGCACTCCCTGGATACCTCCCCTCCTGTCTCTTCCTGATAAGGTCCTACAAACCCTGAGACTAATCAGCTACCAGCTCCTATTGCCCTGCTTCCTCTGCATCACCAGCCTATGTGTTGCTTAACCCCTTGGGTTTGCCTCCATGCTGGATTTGCTTGTAATTTTCTGTTCTACAGCTGCTTCTGAGGCAGGAGGTAGATTCTGACCCCTTCCCCCGCACCCCCATGGTAAAGTGATTGGAGATTCGTTCCCTGTGACTGAAACTCCAAGAAGAGAATAGCAGGACAATTAGGGGAGGAGGCTGGGCCCTGCCTGGATCACATGTTTCACATTCTCAAAGTCAGACACAGACGCAGAAAAGTTCCACAGAGGTCAAAGGTGAGTGATGTTAACTAATGACAGGCTACCCATAGGCCTTTGTGGTAGAATCCGTCTTGGCTAAGAGAGGCATGAGCACCCACACATGGAGTGTCCTGAGAGATGCCAAATCCAGACTGTGAACCAGGCGAATCAAAATGATTGGCCAAAGGAAACCTGGAAGATGTACCCCATGTAAGCGATTTATACTACTACCAGGGCGTGACCCAGGGACTCTCTCTCTGAGTCTGCCCATGTGCCTATCCACAGGTATTGCACTCTTTCTCCTCTGAATAAATGCTTTACTTGCTTCACTACCTTCCGTCTTTATGAAAATTCTTTTCTGCAAAGCCCAAGGGCTGGCGCTCATCACTGACCACTGGTCTAGTGGCCAGGATTTGGTGTTCTCACCAAATTGATTGGATTCACAGTCTCTGGCTGAGAACCCAAGCCCTGCTACAAGCCAAGGCCACCTGAGATCATATCCTCCTCTCCACTATGAGTTCCATGAATTCACCTCTGTGTCCCCCATGACCCTACTCTTGGAATGAATGAAGGAATGAATGAAGAAGCTCAGAGCAGGTGTAGAGAGAGCCCACACGAGGCAGCCAGCGAGGCAAACACAGTCTGAACATCTGGTCTAAGGGCGAAAATTGCCCTTGCCAGAAACAGGAGTCTACTTATCATTCTAGAATTTGTATCTTGGGGCAAATTACTTTGTGAGTCTTTCTTTCCATACACGTTCAAATCCATCAAATCTGACTTGAATTTGTACCAAGCAAAGCTTTGAACAAGGTGAGGGCTTAAGTTAGAAGTCTTCAGGGTGTACAACAATGATGATAACGTGGGTGTGATTCCTGAGATGCCTTCACAAACATTCTTTCACTGAGTTTTGGCCACAGACTGGTAAGGTGGATGCTACTGTTTTCCCAGTTTGAGTAATAAAGAAAAGGCCGCTCAAAGGAGTTAATCAAGCTACCTTGGTGGACCACAGTAAAGAACCCGCCTGCAACGCAGGAGACCTAGGCAGTCCCTGGGTTGGGAAGATCCGCTGGAGAAGGGAATGTCAGTCAACTCCAGTATTCTTACCTGGAGAATCTCATGGACAGAGGAGCCTGGCAGGCTACAATTGATGGGGTCGCAAAGAGCTGGACATGACTGAGTGACTCACATTTTCACTTTTCAAGCTCTGATTGAACCGGAAGCTCAACCCAGGTTTTCTGGCTCCAAATGCAATGGTCTCTGTATGGTTCTTTCATGAAGTAGTCCTTTCATGGTTCTTTCATGAAAGAGAAGCGATTTCAAAAACTGGATGTATGTTGTCTGGGGGTTGGGGGAGGTTGAGGGAAGAGTGAGCTGAGTACCAGTCTGACTCCTTCCTTCCCAAATGGTCACCAGACTCAGTCCTTTAGCCTCAGCTTTCTGTAGCTTTCTCCTATCCCAGTGTCCTTCCCTGAGAGTCTGCTGCTTTGGCTGCAGAAGCCCAAAGACACAGGTCCCAACATGATGGCCCTAATTGATGACTCCACACTAAGTGCTTTGGGGAGTGAGTCCCCTGCTGTGAGTCATCGGTCAATCATCAGTGAGTAAGGCCACTCAACTCCATCTCTAATTCATGCTCCATAAACAGCGCCAGTCACTTCGGAAGTCTTTCATTAAAAAGCCAGCAACAACGGCAGGAGCAAAGCCAGGGGCAATGGCAACACCAATCGCCAGAAGTCCCCTCACAGAGAGAAAAGAGACTAGGAAATGGATGCAGAGGTCCCTTTTTGTTCTCACTGAAGATCACCGTTAATATAGCATCTTCTCCATCATGCGCATCCTCACGGTCACCTCCAGGACTCCTCCATGGTGAGAGGGGAGTAATGCAAAATGCATTTGCAATCTGTCCTTCTAGGTCTGGATGTACCCAGGGGCTGGGATCGTCACCAGTCACCACTTATTGAAGCAGGGACAGAGGAGTTCCACAGATGTGGCTTTGAAATATCTTCCCCAGATTTCAACAGAGCTGCCCTGGGTAGAGAAAGCGGAAGAGGATTTGGTTTGGGATGCCAAAAACTCAGCCTCTGCACATCGGTGCCAAATTTAATCTTGGAGACAGAGTTTTGGGTGAAGCAGAAAAGAAGAGCTTTAAGGCTTTGAAAGGCAAAGGGGGACACAATGGGCTGGTGCCTCTCAAAACCGTGTGCCTCCAACCCCAGGAGGATTTGGTGAGATTTATAACAATGGTGACTCAGATGGTAAAGAGTCTGCCAGCAATGTGGGAGATTTGACTTTGATCCCTGAGTCAGGAAGATCCCCTGGAGATTGAAACGACAGCTCACTCCAGTATCCTTGCCTGGAAAATCCCATGGACAGAGGAGCCTGGCGGGCTACATTCCTGGTGTCACAGAAGAGTAGGACCCAACTAAACGATTTCACTGATACAGACAATAATGGCAATGGTTCAAGGACAGGTTGCTGATAGGGATCTGGGTGTGCCCAAGGCTGACGCCCCTTTGATCTGACCTCAGGTGGCCTCCTGAAGCATCCCTTGAGGTTAACAAACTATGACCTTGTCTCTAAAACATTTTCCATTCATTTTCAGTAATGTCCAACTCTTTGTGATCCCACGGATTGTGGCTGCCAGGCTTCTCCATCCAAGGGATTCCTCAGGCAAGAATACTGCAGTGGGTTTCCATGCCCTCCTCCAGGGGATCTTCCTGACCCAGGGATCAAACCCACATCTCCTTCCTGGCAGGCAGATTCTTAACCATCTGAGCCACCAGGGACACCCTTTAAGTTCAGTTCAGTTGCTCAGTCGTGTCCGACTCTTTGCAACCCCGTGAATCACAGCACGCCAGGCCTCCCTGTCCATCACCAACTCCCAGAGCTTGCTCAAACTCACGTCCATCGAGTCGGTGATTCCATCCAACCATCTCATCCTCTGTCGTCCCCTTCTCCTCCTGCCTTCAATCTTTCCCAGCATCAGGGTCTTTTCCAATGAGTCAGTTCTTCAAATCAAGTGGCCTAAGTATTGGCACTTCAGCTTCAGTATCAGTCCTTTCAATGAATATTCAGGATTGATTTCTTTGAGGATTGACTGGTTTGATAGTTCTGTAAAAAAACTCAAAGAAACCATTATGTGTGTCCCTTGGGTGGAACAAGGACCCTGCCCCCAAGGCCGCACTGCTGTTCCTTGGCTGCCCCTCCTTTGTCTCTGCATCCCCTCCTTCCCTTCCTTGATTAGCAACAGCTTGAAAGGCTTTCGTGCCCAGAAGCCCAACAGGGTCATGCTTGGTTTCATTTACTGCTCATTTCTGAAACCCTAATGTATTAGTTAATATTTTGAAATATTTTGCAAAAGTGTTTTTGAAAAGCCATATACCTTGATTTTTTTGTCCAAAGAGGAAAGAACGTCTTGATTTCCCATCCTGAGCACAGAAGGATAAAACCTGGACTGAATTCTCAGCAACACTGTCAAAGAGCTGTCTGATGTGAGTGCTGCTTACAGCTAAGGGGCTGAATCAGAGTCAGCATATAAACTTTCATAGAGAGCCAGTAAAATCATTTAGTGACTTCAGAATGGGATAAAAGCAATAGACACTAGATTTTATGCTTCCAAACCAAGGACATACTTCAGATGCATATGTCAGGCACTAGATTATGTACATTCTATACTCTATACATACACAATGGTCTCAAGACATGTCTGCAAAGCACTGTGGTCCTACCAGAAAGTCAGATGAAGAGTGTGGATCAACTACAAGTGTTATGGGGCACCTTTCAAAACATAAGAACTAACTCTGTCCTTCGCCTAGTATCTAGAGACCATGAGTTTCAGGCATAAAATGATGTTTTAGCCTATGGTGCTGCTACCAGATGAAAAGCTTTAAAACATCCATCAATCTATAATACTTAAGTATTTTAATAGGACTTGCTCTATGAGCTATATCCCTGGCCTGTTGCTATGCTATTTCTCCTCATGTTTTAAGCATAGCTAAAAGCTATTGGGGCTTCCCTCATAGCTCAGCTGGTAAATCATCTGCCTGCAATGCAGGAGACCCAGGTTTGAGTTGGTGATGGACAGGGAGATCTGGTGTGCTGCAGTCCATGGGGTCGCAAAGAATTAGACACGACTGAGCAACTGAACTGAACTGAATTGGGGCTTCCCTCATAGCTCAGTTGGTAAATCCTATGCTTGCAGTGCAGGAGACCCGGATTCAATTTCTGGGTCAAGAAGGTCCCCTAGAGAAGGAAATGGCAATCCACTCCAGTATTCTTGCCTAGAGAATCCCATGGACAGAGGAGCCTGGCAGGCTACAGTCCATGGGCTCGCAAGAATTGGACATGACTTAGCGACTAAACTACCAACACCAAAAGCTATCCCAGGGCCCAGATTTTCCATTTTTTTCACTCAAGTGCTGAGGAGGATTCCAGACTGGCTTAGCATATCCATTTTCCATTTCTTCCTGAGTTACATGAGTTTTGCTCCACTTAAGCACTCGCTAGGGACAACTGTTAAGTGCAGAGACAGCCTGGTGTAGATACAGGGAAATTCAGAAGCTCCCATGTTTTCCCCTTTGACGTTCTGTGTCTCTATGCCAACGTAGCATCTGTATGTTAAAATTGTTCCATGTGTGGTCTCCTACCAGGCACATCTTTTCTGACAAAACTCTGAAGTAAATGCTTCTTGTCTGCACCACCCTCTGCATGTATGTTCACTTTTATGCCATCCTTCAAGCATGCAAATGCTTTTATGCCCAAGTCCTAATTCCTCACATGTGTAGCTCATCTTACCTGTAAGAGTACCTTCCAGTCCTCTGAGTCCTTTAGGGTCAAGGTGAGACTGGCTTTTTTTCCATTTCAGATATTGCAGTGGGTCCAGTTCCAATTCTTCTGCTCACAAGGTGCGTAGGTGACATCATCACATTTAAACAGAGTGCTTTGTTACCCTAGCCACGGGGATAAATAAGGGACCACAGGGTCAATGGACTCTTATTTCAGACATCTGGGTGCTGAGAGAAATCCATGGGAAAGTCTGTTTAGGGAGGACTGTGGAAAGAGTATAATCTGGGGACAAAACTAATGGAAACAGGGAGAGGAGTCAAGAGTGGGAGGGGAGGGGCATGGAAGAGTGGGGGGGGGGGCAAGAGAACCAGCTCAGAAAACACCTTCCAAGACAGAGCCACTGTGGCGAGCTCTGCCACTGGGCTTTCCTGTTACCTGAGCCAATGCATTGCATTAAATTAAAAGAAAAAAAAGAGCCCAGACACAATGAACTGTTGTCTATGACCATTTGCCCTCATCATGTTACCTGTTCTGGAATGTGAACCTGGCTAGATGTGACCTCAAATCTTTCAACAGAATTTCACACTCACAGATTTCCAGATAAGGTTTTATACCTTCCCTGGTAGAAGGAGAAGAGGAACTAAAGAGCCCCTTGATGAAGGTGAAAGAGGAGAGTGAAAAAGCTGGCTTAAAACTCAACATTCAGAAAACTAAGATCATGACATCCAGTCCCATCACTTCATGGCAGATAGATGCGGAAACAATGGAAACAGTGAGAGACTCTATTTTTATTGGGCTCCAAAATCACTGCAGACAGTGACTGCAGCCATGAAATTAAAAGACACTTGCTCCTTGGAAGAAAAGCTATGACCAACCTAGATAGCATATTAAAAAGCAGAGACATTGCTTTGCCACCAAAGGTCCATCTAGTCAAAGCTATGGTTTTTCCAGTAGTCAGGTGCGGATGTGAGAGTTGGACCATAAAAAAAGCTGAGCACCGAGGAATTGATGGTTTTGAACTGTGGTGTTGGAGAAGGCTCTTGAGAGTCCCTTGGACTGCAAGGAGATACAACCAGTCAATCCTAAAGGAAATCAGTCCTGAATATTCATTGAAACAGCTGATGCTGAAGGTCTATTACTTTGGCCACCTGATGCAAAGAACTGACTCATTAGAAAAGACCCTGATGCTGGGAAAGATTGAAGGTGGGAGGAGAAGGAAACGACAGAGGATGAGATGGCTGAGTGGCATCACCGACTCCATGGACATGAGTTTGTGCAAGCTCCTGGAGTTGGTGGTGGACATGAAAGCCTAGCGTGCTGTAGTCCATGGGGCCGCAAAGAACTGCACACAACTGAGTGACTGAACTGAACTGAACTTGTGGTAAGCAGGATTCTCCTGCTGACCATGCCCCTGGCTTTGATTTTACTTCATAAGTAAATTTTACAGTCCCACTCATCCCCGTGACCTCAGCCCATTTAAGCCCACCAGTATATCCACATTCTGTCTCATCCTAATTTTCTTTGCTTTTCCTACTTGTCCTAAAAACACACAGATCATGTCGGTACAGACAGATGAGATTGAACCCCCATGCAGCGTATCAGGTAACCCTCGAAAAGAAAATACCCTAATGGAAGGGGTATATCTATATTAAGTACTTAAGCCAGATGTCTGCATTCTGAAACCCAAGATGTGTTACACTGGACAGGAACGCAGACAAGATATCAAACAGTGAGACAGGTCAGCAGATTTGGACGCTTTCCCAGGTTCTGCCAGCAAAGCCACATTCAAGATGTCGGTCATTTCCTGCTCGGTTCACATTCCATTTTAAGGAAATCTGCTCCACCTACCGTCCCCCCTACAAATAGGCCATGTTTTACACTGTGTTACTCTGTCCTCTTGGGATCCAGAGTCCAACAGGTGATGGCAAAAAAAACAGGGAGAAACACCTACATTTTCAAGAGTTGATTCAGGCTGAAGGAGGAACACTGGACTATTTCAAAGAAAGTCCGTGATAAATCAGTTTGAGTCAAAACATGCAGTTTGTAGATCCTGATTTTGAATAATTATGGAGAGCCCTTTTCCCAAACTACTCTACACGAAAGAAATTAATATTCCCAGCTAAACTCCTGGTGCTTACCTGGCTTGGTGACTTTCTACCCCAGGGAAACATGTATTAATATGTTCAGTAAGTGCTATAAAATTAGTGGGGGGAAAAAAGCATAGGGTCTCCTTATCAAATGTAACAATGACTCTGATTTTCGGAACAGATGAAGAAGGGTGGTACTTGATGGGATTTTGTGGTGAGGGTGTGTGTGTAAAATATATCATTGTATTCAGCAGAAAGAACACAAGTCAAACTTAATACAAACTGGCTTAGAAGACATTAAAGAAAGAGGATTTCTGATCCCTTTGTCCAATGCATATCTTCTTAGAAACCTTTTTCTTACCTCTCTTCCAAGGGTAAGATGGATCATTTACATAAATTTGCATATCAGGATAATTTGGATGAAAGCAAGGCATGCTATATTAAGCAGAAGAGGGATTTATTGAAAGGATATTATGAACTTGTGAAACTAAGGGAGGGTAGATAACCAGCATTGTCAAAACTTTATTTATATACTTGCAGATTTGCATAAAGCTGCAAAGGTGGTACAGAAAGGGTCTATGTAACCTACAACCAGTTTCCCTCAATGGTTATATTTTATGTAATTAATAGCACAATATCGTAAAACAGAAAGTTGAGATTGGCATATTAGTGTGTATACTATGTAAATTAAAGTAACCATCTCTTCATTTAAAGTACAGAACTATTCACTCACCATCAAGTCATCCCTTTTATTTTTTTTAATGATCCCATTCATTTCCCCCTCCCCAAATCCCTAGTCCTCTGAAGTCACTTACCTATCTTCCATCTCTATAATTTTGTCTTTCAGAACTTGCTATATAAATGTAATCACACAGCATGTCACTTTGTGAGAATGGCCTTTTCCACTCAGAATAATGCTCTTGAGATCCATCAAAAGTCTCTGTTTGTCAAAAATTTATTTATTTGGATTGCTGACTAGTGTTCCGTTATATAAGGACTTCCCTGTAGCTCAAACGGTAAAGAATTTGCCTTCGATGCAGGAGACCAGGGCTCGATCCCTCTGTAGGGAAGATCCTCTAGAGAAGGGTATGGCAATCCACTCCAGTATTCTTGCTTGGAGAATCCCATGGGCAGAGGAGCCTGGCGGAATCACAAAGAATTGGATACAACTGAGCAACTAACATGCACATTTCATTATACTGATGGAGCACAGTTTAATCATCCACTCATCGTGGGACATGTTAACTGTTCCCAGTTCTCAGTTGTTACAAATAAAGTTGCTAGGAACCATCCTTGTACAGTTTCTATAGTTTGAGGGATTTGATTTTGTTTTTTTTTTTTTTATATAGGCTTTGTCTAGTTTTGGTATTGGTTAATATTAGCTTTATAAATTAATTGAGTAGTGTTCCCTCTTATCTGATTTTTTGGAGCAGAGTAGGTAGGAATTAAATCTTTAAATATCTGATAGAATTATCTGGTAAAAACTTCAGGGCCTTAATGTTTCTATTTGAGTGGTTTGGTTTTGTCTTTGGTAGCAATTAGATTTCTTCAATAGTTATATTCAATCATCCCTGAAACAAACTTTATGTTGGATAAATTGTGGTGGTTTATGTTTTTCAAGTAATTAGTCTTTGTTCAAGAGTGTATTGAGCAAACTGGGGTGACCAGCAAAGTAACTTTAGTACCAAGCATGTTTGTCCCCCTGATAATTAAGATTCCCTTTTGGACTGCTGGTAATAATGTATATGAAATAGAAGGCTGAGTTTATTTAGGCTATCAAATCATCTACCTAAAAAAATAAAGCTCTACTTCCTAGCTGGCACTGTGTCTAAGCGTAGCCATGTAACTAAACTCTGGCCAAAGAGATGCAAGTGGAAGTACCATATGGAATGTTCAGGAAGATTGCAGACTTAGCTGAGAGGTGCTCCCCTTTTTCCTTCTGTCTTCCTGTCTTCCTGACATGATAGATGGAGTTCCAGCACACATCTTGGACCAGGAAGTAACCAGGATAGCCATGGAGTGGTTCTATCAGTCCTGGATACACAGCTACAACTTCTTTTGCATGTGAACAGAAAACAAAGCAAACCAAAAAACGACTTTGCACCTTGTCTGGTTACTGTTCTGTAGGATTTTCTGTTGTAGCCAGCTGAAACTAGTCCTAAATATGTATATATGAGGATCCATGCATCATGATTCATCCACATACTTCTCTAAACAGCCTTGTCATCAATTCCTTCATCAGGACTCTTCTAAGATCCTCATCCTCTAAGCAGACTATCTGCCACTGCCCAGGATAAAGGGAAAGTCTTGTCTGACCGTATTTCCTAAGCAAAGGTGGTGAAATGCGCTCTTTAGAATTCAACTCATGAAAGAAGTTTCTTTCTTCATTACGCTTCAGGACTATGCCTGAGTGAGATTAGAGTGATGTGGGAATTGCAAGGATAATCTCATAGCAAGGGAACCTCATGGAAGAGATTGAGATTAACAGATTCCAATCATATCTCCTCCACCTGCCTCAGATAGTCAGCATTCAAGTGACAAGCTAGAGAAGGGAGATGGGGTAGGGGGGGTGGGAAGGAGGCCCAGGAGGGAGGGGGTGCATGAATACTTATGGTGAATTCATGTTATGTATGGAAAAAACCAACACAATATTGTAAAGCCATTATCCTCCAATTAAAAAAAAAAGATTCAAGTTCCTAAAAAAAAAAAAAAAAGTACTCTCATTGTCACGTTAGATGGTTGGTCCATATTTTGTCAACATGAGTCAACTGAAGGTAAAATCTGATCCCTGTAGTTTCTTTAGTAAAAGGTAGAAACATGGGGTTCACTATCCCAATTCCAGACACAAGAGAAGAGGCAATCCCTCCCAATCCCTCCCCCCCAAATAATGCCAAATCAAGACGTTGATAAGAAGGGGGAACCAGATGCTATGCAAAGTAATGGTAGACGTATATTAGCTACTTTGGCAGTTTCCACTGTATTAGATGCAATAGAGTGTTAGCAGTGTGTTGTGCGGCTAGCTGCAAGCTCAGACAGAGTGGGTGTTGGTCAGAGTTCTAACACCTAGTTTTTGATTGTCTATAGCAAATCACATGACCTTTAGGAGCTCTGATTTCCTCATCTGTATAAAGGGGCTAGCATACCTAACTTATTAGGTACACAGCCTAAATTTTACATGAGACAACTTATATTATAACACAGTATCTTAAGATAGCTGCTATTAGTCCAAGTCTCAGTTTTTAAAATGATGGCCCTAATTTCAGCCTTTTGTGGAGTATTCCTTCATGCATGCTAGTGAAGTAATTAAGAGCAAAGGATGTGAATCAAATAGACTTCTATTTACCATCTATAAGATACTGATCAAATTACTTACCTCTCTAAATTCCCTTTTTTGGACATAAACTGAAAATAATAAATGCTTCAAAAACTTAATTCAAGGAATAAATAAGATTATGCATATAAAGCATTAAGTACAGAGTCTAACACTTAGAAGGCTTCCCAGGTAGTAAAGTGGTGAAGAATCTGCCTGCCAATGCAGGAGACTTGCGTTCGATCCCTGGGTTGGGAAGATCCCCTGGAGTAGGAAATGGCTGCCCACTCCAACATTCTTGCCTGGGAATTCCCATGGACAGAGAAGCTTGGCGGGCTATAGATAGACTACTGGATGGCAAAGAGTCTGACATGATGGAGCAGGCTTGCACATATGTATGCTAACAGATAGAAAATGCTCAAAGATGGCAGCTATTATCACTATTATTATATTATTATTATTATTACATAAGAGATGTTGACTCAGGCTATACAACTTTCTGGATATAGTGCTATATGAGAGTAAGAAAATTTGTCTCAGTTCTACAGTATAATTCTAAAGTGAAAAAGTAAGCTTTATTTGATACAGCACTTTGAAACTGCTCTAAATGGATAAAGATAATAATGACTGATTGTCCCTATTACTCTATTATGGTCTTATAAAATGTATTGCGTGCCCACAGTGTACTATAGATAACAGAGCTGATACTTGCCCATGGGGACTAATTGCCTACACTTAAGATCACAGACAAACTCTTACTCAATTATGGAATTTGTCTGGAACCTAATTATAACCCTGATCTTCTCCCCCAGTATCTAATTCTCCCTAGATGCCTCAAAAGACTAATATAAAACAGAATATGGGAAAAGGGCATATGCCAAAAGCAAAAGCACAATTAAAATGATGCTTTACCAGCCTCAAGAGTGCAAACTGCCACAAAAATCACTTCTAGGAGACTACACTCACTTAGGGATTACGGCATAAAATCTACCAACAGCGAGGTGGGGGGCAGATCCTCTGGCTTCCATAGAGATTTATTCTTCTCTAGGCACATTATCGATTCATTAATTCACATTTATAGAGAATCCAGTACACACAAAGCTAATTATTCAGGAAAGATATGCATCGCATTAGCCTCAATCCTTCAAACTGAAAGAATTAGGCGTACATTCATTAATCCATTCCTTGTGCATCCACAGACTCAGTGTGAATATAATGAGCATCTCCTAAGTGCCAGACCCTCTACTTAGGAAAGGGATATGAAGATAAATAAGAGAAAGTTACTCAGATGCCCGAAGTCTGATCCAATGTAACCGACTGCCTGTGAAACACGCTTGCTTATTCCAGGGGGCCAAGGTCGTAGAGAATGGGGAAAAGAGTTAAGTCATGCCCAACCACCCTTCTCCCGGGAGAGAGCTGAGAGGACTCGAATCAGAAGCACACATTTCAGGGCAGAGATGGCACTGACATGCATCAGTGGAACTGACCTTTGGAATTTAGAGACATGCCCCTTGAACAAACATTTCAGCAACTCTGGGAGAACGGGTTTCAGAAACCCGTTGTGCAAGAGTTGACCCGGGGCGGTTGGCGTGCCGTTCCTGGGTGTTTTGCTCTGTGGGACTGTTTTCTCTCCTGCCATCTCCACTCTTGTTCACAGACTGTCTGCAACTGCACGTGCACGTCTGGAAGTTAACGCTGTCTTGTGCTGCTGGCTCTGTCTGCCCCAGTGACGGCCGAGGTTGTTTGCAATGTCTATCCTCCCTTCGGGGCTTCTAGGCGGTAATTCCAGCCAGTTGTGATAAACAAAGGACACAGCGAACTGCACAGAAGTTGGAAACCGCTCGCTCTGTCCCAGTTACCAGGCTGCCGCAGGTCAGTCCCCTGAGCAGCTCTAAGAACCCGGCATTAGGAAGGACAGTTTTCTCCAAGCTTGGCATTTGGTGGACAAAGTGGGGAGGGCCCAGGATAGCATGGGTGACTTCTTGGAGAGGAAAGGGACCCTGAAGGGTCATTGGGTGAGGAGGCAGGTGGGGAACAGGGCAGGAGAGTGACTTCCTTTCCCTGGTTTTTCCCACTTGTTATGGGCTTGTCAATACCTTCTCCGAAAGAAGCGCCCGAGACAAAGACTCAGGTGGGAGCAATTTACCTGTGACATCGTCTCTCCATGCACAAAGGAGAGTGATGACAGCGGATCAGGCAGGGAGGAAATCCACCCCAAGGGGTGCTCCTGAGCAGCCCAGCTCTGCAGGAAGCTGGGGCTCCACCCCAGCGATGGAGACCCTGCAAAGAGCCGTGAGGAGGGACCCTACCCCCTACCTGAGCTGCCAGAGAGTGTGGTATGACTCCTTCAGCAGCCTGAATCCCCAGTAATCGGGGGCTGCTTCCCAGGTCATCGAAACCCCCTCCGCACGCTGCTGGGCTGTGCTGGCGTGCAGGGGAACAGGCACAGGCCGTGCTGAGAAAACCCAGAGCAGAGGGGAAGAGGCATGGAGGGGCTTTTCTCTTCTTAAATTAATTTTTATTGCAGTATAGTTGCTCTACAATGTGCTAGCTTCTGCAGGAAGTATATATATTTATGCCGAGCCAGGCTAAGTCGCCTCAGTCTTGTCCAACTCTTTGCGACCCCACAGACTGTAGCCTGCCAGGCTCCTCTGTCCATGGGGATTCTCCAGGCAAGAATGCTAGAGCAGGTTGCCGTGCACCCTTCCAAGGATTCTTCCCAACCCAGGGGTCGAACCCACGTCTCCCGCATTGTCAGGCAGGTTCTTTACCACCAGAGCCACTTGGGAAGCGTATACATGTATTTATATCTCCTCCTTTTGGGATTTCCTTCCCTTTTATGTCCCTGCAGAGAACTGAGTAGAGTTCCATGTTCTGTGCAGTAGGTTCTCATTAGTAATCTGTTTTACACATAGCAGTATATACATGTCAATCCTGATCTGCCGATTCATCCCACCCTCCTGGAGGGGCTTGAAGTGGAAAGTTCCCCACATGCTGAAAGCTGTCTATTGGCACCACAGGCAGACTCAGGGGTGGACCATGCAGACAAGGGATAGGGCATCAGCCATCTCAGGGGCAGTCAGCAGACACAATGTTTGCATTTGGAAAGAAATCAATGAAGAGATACCTAGAGAGAAGGAATCTCCTTTTATGAAAGAGAAAGCCAAGATGTGAGGGCTTGCAACATCAACAAAGGCTCCAACAAGAGGTCACCCCATCACTGTCTTTCTTTATGGCCCTCCACGGTTGCCTAAGTTTTTAGAGATCTCAATCTACATATCTGTGAAACAAAATCTGTAAGATTGGTTCCAACTTGCTGGCAGAAGTTTTAAAGAGAACAAAATGAGTAATTGCTGATGAAGATATTTACATAGAACCAAATGTTGGCTCATGGTAAAGAATCTGACTGCAATGCTGGGGGATCCCTGGGTTAGGAAGATCCCCTGGAAGAGGGCATGGCAGTCCACTCCAGTATTCTTGCCTGGAAAACCCCGTGGACAGAGAAGCCTGATGGGCTGCAGTCCATGGGGTAGCAAAGGGTTGGACACAACTGAGAAACTAACATGAAAAGAGTATTATACACTGAATTTCTTTATTCCACCAGCATTATCATATGCTTGCATACTGGAGATCAAGACCTATGCTAAGCATTAAAGATAGCACAGTGAATAAGACCAATAATGTTCCTGTTCTCACAGAGCTAGTAGTCTATTGAGGGATATAGGAAAAAAAAAAAGGGAGTTTAATGAAGTGTAGTGACAGTGGGAGTGTAGCCACCATAAAGTACAAGGTGCTATAGGAATGCAAATAGGAGCAGAAAGGAGGCTAAAGAAATCAGTCCTGAATGTCCATTGGAAGGACTGATGCTGAAGCTGAAGCTCCAATACTTGGGCCACCTGATGCGAAGAGCTGACTCATCTGAAAAGACCCTGATGCTGGGAAAGATTGAGGGCAGGAGGAGAAGGGGACGACAGAGGATGAGATGGTTGGATGGCATCACTGACTCAATGGACATGAGTTTTAGTAAGCTCCAGAAGTTGGTGATGGACAGGGAGGCCTGGCGTGCTGTGGTCCGTGGGGTTGCAAAGAGTTGGACATGACTGAGCAACTGAACTGAACTGAACTGACTAAAGGGAGCTCAAGAAAAGCTTCCTGGAGGATGTGATGTCTAGGCAGAGTCCTAGAGGAAGATAAAGGGTTAGCTTGGTCCTGGGACTTCCCAGATGATCTAGTGGTTAAGACTCTGCACTCCTAGTGCAGGGGACCTGGGTTTCATCCTTGGTCAGGAACTACATGCTACAATGAAGAGTCGCATTCCACAACTGAAAGAACCCACATGATGCAATGAAGATAGAGACCCTGCTGACGCCACTCAGACCCAGTGCAGACAACCTGGTGCATGGGGAGAGAAGTGTTTCAATAAGGGCTGATACAGAGCCATGGGGAGAAAGGGCTGTGAAGGAGGTACAGGCCCAGCAGAGGTCTAAATGAATGAGGAATGACAGAGGATCTGAACACAGTCCAGGAGGGCTGGAGTGAAAAGTTAGGGAGTGTGGGGTGGCAAAGGCAGGAATTAGAGGTCCCTGGGGTTCCAACAACAGATCTTGGAGCTGTGTTAAGGGCAGTGACTTCATCTGGAGGGAATAGGGACTCAAGGTTATGTTTTAGAGAGAGGAGGTGTGATCATGTTTGGCAGTGCAGAAAGATCAGCCTGGCTGCTGGCAAAGGAAAGGCTGATTATGGATGCGACTGCCCTGGTCCTATAGCTTTGTACCAAAGCCCCTACTGGAACGGGAGTAGCACAGACCACAACCATCTCCTGTCAAGGGTCTCCTCCAACATCAGGCCCCCACCACCTCCAGCCTCTACGGCCTTCTCACCAACCCAGATCTTTGCCTTTGCTAGATGAGCTCAATTTTTTTTATTAATTATGGTACGATACACACATCATGTTTACCATCTTAACTACTTTTAAGTGTATATTGTATAACGATCACCACCATCAATCCATAGATCTCTTTTCATCTTGCAAAACTGAAATTCTCTTCAGAAAGTCCCCTACATCCAACTGAGTTCTGTACCAAGAGCACCTGGGTACAGAAGTCCAACTTGTTGGTAAGTCCAGCAACTTAGCCTAGGTACTCAACTAATACAATCAGCTATATAGTACTATACTGTGATAAGTTTATAATACTTTTCACACAGATAATACACAAAAGCAAAAAATAAAATAAGTTTAATCTTACTGCACAGTTCCTTCACCAGTATGGTAGTACAAGACAACAGCTGGCATACAGACCTGGCATCAAATGAATAGGCAAGAAGAGTTATGGACTTGAGGAGGAGAAAGGAGATGGGAGATGGTACAGCTGATGGATTGTCAGCAATAGGAGGGCGAGCTGTAATCTCACTCATGCCTGATGTTGACGGAACACATGTTCGCACCTTTGAAAGTTCACAACTTGAAGGTTTGTATGTAGGGGACTTACTGTACCTATTAAACAATAGCTCCTCGTTTCCTCCCCCCTCCCTCCGACCAGGTCCTTTCTGTCTTTATGACTCTAATCACTCATATGGGTGAAATCATCCAGTATTTGTTTTTTCATGACTGATTTATTGCCCTTAGCATGGCAAAGTTTGCCCAGGCTGTAGCGCTTGTCAAACTTCCCTTCCTTAGAGAGGCTGAGTACCATCCCACTGTGTGCACAGACCACATTTGATTATCCATTTGTCTATTCGTCAGTTCAGAGACAGCTTTTGCTCTCACCTTTGGAGGCTGAGAAAGGTGCCATTGTGAACACGGGTGCACAAATATCTCTTTGAGTCCCTGCTTTCAATTCTGAAGCTTTGATCTCTTGCCACTGGTCATTTTTGATCAGCTTCCACATGCGATTGCACATATTTTCTTCTTTACTGGAGAGTATGGAGGATCTCACAGTAGACAGATTTCTCTTCCTGTTGGGAGTAATCATCAAAAACCCTGTCAATTCTGTTTTCCCAGCAGGCATGTAGAATAAGGAGAGTGTAGATGACTCCTGCTTCCAGTTCTAATGCTTCCACTTATTAATTGTGTAGAGAACTAAGTAAATCATCTTACTCTTCAAGCCTCAGGTTCTTAGTCACTCTGTCCTGTCTGACGCTGTGTGACCACATGGACTGAAGCCTGCCCGGCTCTTCTGTCCATGGAATTCTCCAAGCAACAATACTGGAGTGGGTTGCCATTCCCTTCTCCAGGGGATCTTCCAGACCCAGGGACTGAACCAGGATCTCCTGCATTGCAGGCGGATATTTTACCACCTGATCCACCAGGGAAGTCTCAGCTTATCGTTCTTTACAATCAGGAGGCTGTAACTAACCTTGGGGCTTCCCAGGTGGTGCTAGTGATCAAGAACCCTCCTGCCAATACAGGAGACATAAGAGACATGGGTTCCATCCCTAGTTCAGGGAGATCCCCTGGAGGAGGGCATAGCAACCCACTCCAGTATTCTGGTCTGGAGAATCCCATGGACAGTGGAGCCTGGTGGGCTCCAGTCCATAGCATCACACAGAGTCGGACATGACTGAGTGGCTTAGCAGGCAGCACCGATACACAAGAGAAATTACACAATGTGTTTATAACCAACGTAGCTTAGGAACTCAACACCTAAACAGTGATGCTAAAAAAAAAATAGTGACTATTAATCTTATAGGCGTTTAGCAAGATATTTTGAATTCGCAAGTGTAGGGGTCAGCAAGGAAACGAGTAAGGTGGCTGGAATATCAGGACTGAGCCAACTGGGGGCATTCTGACCCCCCTGACCCGAGGCAGAGAAAACACAGCTGGGAAAGGGGCCCCACCCACCTTGCTGCCGGCACAATCCAGGTCCGGATGACTCAGGACACACGTGGCACCTTCTCACACAGCCTCCCAAAGTCATCTCATTAGTTGGGGACAGATATTTGGGGTGGGGAGGAAGAGACACAGAAAGTGACCCTTCCCATAGTCCTGCCTTAGTCCAGTAGAGCCTGGGGAGGGGTTTTCACAGATCCTGCCTCATTTCTGTACAGGTTTTTTATCCAAGACACATTCCCCTGCCCCATAACCCACAAGACTGTCTTCTAACTCTCCCAACAAGCTCAATCTTATATTCCTATAAAAACTTTCCCTTGCAATTTGGCAAATGGCTTGAATCTTTCATGGAATGAGGCACAGTACAGACACTAGCATTTAACCATAGTACCTGGTTGTCAGAATATAAAATACATGATTTTAATTGGAGATGGGCATCCTGCAAAACTCGATGCCGTAATAGTTTAAAAATGCTTTCAGACTCTAGAAAATATTCGTCTACTTTCTGTCAATGTTTGATGGAACCAGAAAACACCATCACACAACCAATATGTGTGGGTTATGAACTTTCTCAAAAGGTTAGCAAATCTTAGTCTCTAAGGTAAGAAACAAATCAAGGGGAGCTTTGTTCAACTCTTGGGAAATAACTTTGCAAGGCGGAAACATGTGGCCACTTTGTCACTCCAACTTCAACATTAAAAAAAAAAAAAAAAAAGACATCAAAACCACGGCCCTCAAATCTAGAAGTCAGTGTACCAGAAACTGTAACAGGTCGTTAGAGTGTTTAGTCCAAGGCATATTTTCTTCAAAGTTTCAAGAGCAAGCAGTCTCCAAAACAAACATCAAAGGTTCCTGCAAATGAAGGCACTTGTCTGCAGCCACTTACTTCCTTTTAGAAAGTGCAAACAGCAGGTGACTCAGCCTGGTGATTCTTCCACCAGAGTGCCTTTCACTTCAGGAAGGGCCAGCTAACTGTGATATTCGTTCAGGGAAACATGGGGCTTTCCATTCCCAGACCTCAGTAGAGACACTTAGAAAGGGAAAAAGAATGTCAGATATCTTCCTGAAGTCTTAAAAAGGAAAATGCCCCGTTCCCTCAAAATTCCCTCTTCTGAGCACAGAACTGTAATATATTGTGGCAATATTCAACATGCAGTGAAGCATGCCAATAGTCCCAGGCTCTGAGAAACAGCCAAGTAAGGAAGAACAAAGGGTGGTGAGACTTAGAAATGATTCTCTCCTCCCACAATTCCAGATGAGGCTTCTTTTAGCAACAGATGTGACAAGTCATATGTTAGAGAGTTTATGATATCTCCTAGGTTGTAGCCCGTGGATGAAAGATTAATCAGCTGATCTAAGAAAGAAATGAGAAATTTTACTTGAGCCAAATTTGAGGATTATAACCCAGGGAGAGCATCTCTGAAGGCTCTGAGAACTGTTCTGCCCATTATGTAAGTGTTTTGAGACAGAGGACTGTACATCAAACAATGTATGATTGACGGTTCACATAATATAGACCTAAGCGTCGTGGTGGTGGGTCATGTGACCCCTTCCTTACAAGCTCAAGAAGGAGTGTTATCTTTAAGGAGCTGTCTTGGTGATGGCGGGATAATGTTGCTCTTTATGAGTGAGCAAATATTGCTGCCAAAGGGTGAGGTTTGGTGATGCTTAATACGGATACATTATGTACAGTAGGGTGAAAGAGGCGGCCACAGGGCAGAGATCTTTTTATATGTTTGAATTATACTTGTTTTGCCATAAGATATGAATTTTATTTTACAAGCCTTTTTTAGAAGCTTGTCCTATGTGCATATACTGTGTGAATGCGTAGGCAGCTAGGGCAGGACCTGGATTAGAATACTGGGCAGCGTCCTAAAGTCAAGGGTCATGAACCTTTGAGTCAGATCCCTCTCTGTTCAAATCCCACCATGCAATCAGCTGCTCTGAGGCTCAACTATCTCATCTGGTATTGTTTTCCTCATTTTTCAGATGTTAACACTGAAAACAAAAACATCCAGCACCCTATTTAACTCACAGTAAGCTGGAGTAAATGGATAAAATAAAAGGAGTGCATGAAATTCTACATAAAATGACTGATACATGGGCACTACTCAAGATGTGAAAATGTTGTTGTTGGTATTAGCAGTAGCAGCAACAGCCTCCCCGGGCTTGCTGATCTAATGTATAATTCATTGTGATCTTTTAAGCTTTTTTGGTTTTAAGCAGTTTATTGTTTGAGTTGATTTGGCTGTTTCAGTCTTGTAGCATCATGCGGGATCTTCCATTGCAGCACGTTCAGTCTCTAGTTGTGGCCCTTAAGTTCAGTAGTTGGGGTCCGTGAGCTTAGTTGCCCCGTGGCACATGGGACCTTAGTTCCATGGCCAAGGATCTGATCTGCATACCCTGCTTTGCAAGGCAGAGTCTTAACCACTGGACCACCAGGGACGTTCCATCTCTTCAGTTTTATAATCTGATTCACCCTTGGTCAGAGGTAGAGTCGCAGAATCAGGAAGTTATCCCCCAGGCTCCTCTGAGAGCTCTCTCTAGGACAATATGTATCCGAATAACACAAGATTAAGGATTCTGGTATGCACATCCCAGACCATCATTAAAGGTCAAGGTGACAGGTTCAAAAGTAACGGTGAGAAAGCAAGATTTCTAGAAATGAAAAGCTAGATAATCAGCAGTTTAATGGTTCAACTTGACTTTTGAAGTCAGCTATCTTTTGTATTAAATTATTTTGCCATTCATCTGGTCATATTATTTATTAACTACCTAATACATGTTGGGCTCTGCGTAAATAATGATGCATGAAGTAGACATTTCCCCTAATAAATGGGACTGACATTTTAAAAAGAAAGGAGACACAGAGTTGCCCATTGTGTGATACACAATGAAGATACAGATTTTATAGTTCATTCATCAGACAGGAGAGGGCATCTCTGAGGAAGGTGTGGTGAAGCGGATATTGGAGAACTAAGTGGGAGTTAGTGGGCAAAGAAAAGAGGGAAAAGCATTCCAGACCCCGGAACCCACATCCTGAGGACCTCGAGGAAGGAAAAAGTATGAGAACCTAAAAGAAGACTGGAGTGGCATGAGAAGAGCAGCCTTACTGTAAATCTGGGGAGAGGAGGAGAAGTTGGAGTTGGGGGGGGGGGGAGTCAGCAAAGGCAAAGCACGTGAATTATGCTCTGGTGGCCGGGAGGGAACTGAATCCAGAGATGAGTTAATCATGGCACTGGGACAATGGTGCCTGACTAGCCAAGGGGTTCCTGACTTCAGGCATGTTTGAAAAAGCAGTTTGTCTTTCAGACTCCTGCATAAAGTCAAGAACAGGGGAGGACTGACTGACTGCTCACTGACTGAAAGGAAAATTAAAACATATCCATCCTTAAAGGAACAAAGATCCTGACTACTTCCTGGAAATATAATACTGGGAAAAAATACTCTTTGGGAAATGGAAGCCCTAATCTATGCTCTAGAAAAAAATGGGAGAAAAAGCTAGCATAAATATTGGTCCCATAAAGATATACTAAGATCTTGATTTAAGCAGATAATTATAGTGAAAGTGAAGTCCCTCAGTCATGTCCGACTTTTTGCAACCCCATGGATTATAGCCCACCAGGCTCCTCAGTCCTTGGGATTCTCCAGGCAAGAATACTGGAGTGGGTTGCCATTTCCTTCTCCAGGGGATCTTCCCAACCCCAGGATAGAACCAAGGTCTCCCGAATTATAGGAAGACGCTTTACCCTCTGAGCTACATTTGACCCCAAAAGGTAGCTAAAGCAGATAACTAAACCAACTGTTATTTGGGAGGATTTTTCTCCCAGCCTGAATATGCGAACGCACACACACATACATACACACATCTCAGCTAAATAAATAAGAAACACACAAAAATTACAAACCACTTAAGAAAATAATCTATCCTGAGGGGGAATCTGCTTAAAAAGTAATACCAGGAATAAATTTTCAAGAGTTACAAGGAATAGAAAAACCATAAAGTATGCTTAAAATTGTTAAAGGTTTAAAGATATAATAAAATTATAATAAAGGGCAATGTTTCAAAAATAATGTTTTCTGAAAGAAAAAGAAAACTAATTTTAAGAAACAAAAATACAATCAGCAAAATTAGATGTCCAAAGTTTTGGTTAAACATCATGTTGAACACAATTAAATAAACATTCTTGAACACAAATGATTAAAGAATCAGTGAACTGAAAAAATAGTCTGCAGCAATTACTACAGGAAATAATAACTCAGTGGGATATGTAAAACGTAAAAATGGAACGTCATGGCAGGTAAAATAAAAGTAATTGTATCTAATTAGAACTCCAGAAGAAAAAAAATAAGGGAAAAACTGAGTAAAAACATTCGTGCTCAGTTATGTATGACTTTTTGTGACCCTATAGACTGTAACCTGCCAAGCTCCTCTGTCCATGGGGATTTTCCAGACGAGAGTACTGGAGTGGGTTGCCATGCCCTCCTCCAGGGGATCTTCCCCACCCAGGGACTGAACATGCATCTCCTATGTCTTCTGCATTAACAGGCAGATTTTTTACCACTGAGCCACCTGGGATGGCCCAAATCAACTATACTCTATCATAAGATAAAAATAAAAGTAAAGTTGAAAAAAAAAGAATAAGTTGGAGATGAGGAAGTAAAGTCAGCAAAAAAAGCACACTTGAGAAATGCTTGTGTGTTTTTTTAATGAGGCTGCAGGAGGTTGAGAACTAGAAAAGTTCCTTTACAACTTACGTTCACATTTTTCTTCTTCTGAATAAAGACTAATGCACCCGGTAATGTGATAAAATTACCCCCCACAACATATTCTTAAACAGGCACCTCAAACTCTGGTTCTTACCACAGGCACCTACTCATTGTGCGTTGTGGGCCTTCTTCGGCAAATACTTTTTATTGAGCCATTTACAATCTGGTGTTAAAGCATAATCAACCAAATCAAACTGTATTAATTCAGAAAATGCCTAAGAGGTGTTCCTTTAGTTACAAAATTGTTTCCTGGGTGTTGCATTAGGAAAAGAAAGCTGGTGGCCTTCATTTCACTCTGCATGCATGTGTGCTGAGTCACCTCAGTTACATCTGATTCTTTGTGACCCTAGAGGTGTGTAGCCCACCAGGCTCCTCTGTCCATGGGAATCTCCAGGCAAGAATACTGGATGGGTTTCCATGCCCTCCTCCAGGGGATCTTCCTGACCCAGGGATCAAACCAGCGTCTCATATCTCCTGTTGGCAGATGGGTTCTTCACCACTTAGCACCACCTGGGAAGCCCTCTTTTCACTCTACCTGGTAGCAAAATGGATGAGAAAGTTTGCACAAATTGAGCTTTAAAAAAGCTCCCTTTGAAAAGTCTGGGATGTTTGCTGATTCTAGGTAGTTCTATCTCGACTCACACGCTGAGCTAATATTTCTCTCCAGCCAGCTCTGCCTGACCTTGGATGCCCTTCCCCCTGCTGAGAATCCCACAAAGCAAAATTTCCTTTCCAAGCATAATCCAGGGCTTCTGAAATGGTCCCTACCACTTACAGTAGCTGTCTGGTTCTCAGAGTGATTCCATTTGCTTTCCTCAGGGTATTCCAGGATCCCTGAAGCTAGTCTGCACAAAACAGAGACATCTTCCTGCTTCTCTTTTTCACTTGTAGATTCATGATTATTTGAAAATGAACTGGGTTGAAAACACGGATTGGAGATGTTTCCTGTTTTTAACTGTTTCTATCACATTTGGTTAATTTCCTGGAACCAGATTGTGTGGATGCACCAGAGGATTCTGGCTTTATTGTTGGTTTGTCTCTCAACTTAAAAAAAGTGCACAACGTGAGAGCTGCTGGTTAAGTCTTCCCTGGGGCAAAATGAGGACTGCAGCCTGAGAGATGACACCGCAGAGAGCTCTAAGAAACTGCTCCAAAGAGACAGGGGGAAAGGATAGGATATATGTGATTTTGGTGAAGGGCAAGCACATGCAATCAAGCGGAAAGTTTCTGCTCTTCTCATGAGGCTCCCTGTTAGTGACAAGGAACAGTCGTCACTGTGAAGGATTTTAATGCTTTTCTAGATATGAGGAGATACAAGGATTGAGCTCATAAAATCAGCTCCTGAAAATATCTGACTATCTGAAGGCCTGTTCTGCCAGTTTTTCCCAGAGCGCAGAATGCCTCATTTCTGCTCTCCACCCTGAATTGCTTTCAGGGGGTGTTGAAGGTCAGCAGCTTCAGAGGCACCTGATTGAATTTTTGTAGAGGCAGAAGGCAAATGCCTACAGCAAGTGCCAACTTTCTAGTTGAAGTCTTTCAGCAAACTGTACAGAGAATCTCTCTGCCCTAGCTTATGTCGGGTGATCTTTGGTACATACTCTCACTGCTAGGATGTCTTTAAATTAATCAATATGCTATTTAGTCTCTCTTCTTGATGTTTGACCTGTATGCGAATCAAAAAGCAACAGTTACAATCGGACATGGAACAATGGACTGGTTCAAAACTGGGAAAGGAGTACATCAAGGCTGTATGTTGTCACCCTGCTTATTTAACTTAAACGCAGAGTACACCATACAAAATGACAAGCTGGATCAATCCTAAGCTGGTATCAAAATTGTTGGGAGAAATATCAAAAACCTCAGATATGCAGATGATACCACCCTTCTGGCAGAAAGCCAAGAGAACTAAAGAACCTCTTGATGAGGCTGAAAGAGGAGAGTGAAAAGGCTGGCTCAAAAGTCAGCAATCAAAAAACTAAGATCATGGCATCCAGTACCATCATTTCATAGCAAACAGAAGGGAAAAAAGTGGAAACAGTGACAGATTTTGTTTTCTTAGTTCCAAAAATCACTGTGGATGGTTACTGCAGCCATAAAATTCAAAGACTCTCTCCTTGGAAGGAAAGCTCTGACAAACTTAGACAGCATATTAAAAAGCAGAGATATCACTTTGCCAACAGAGGTCCATATAATCAAAGCTAGGATTTTTCTAGTAATCATATATGGATATGAGAGTTGGATCACAAAGAAGGCTGAGCAATGAAGAATTGATGCTTTTGAATTGTGATCTTGGAGAAGACTCTTGAGAGTCCTTTGGACAACAAGGAGATCCAACCTGTCAATCCTTAAGGAAATCAACCCTGAATATTCATTGGAAGAACTGATGTTGAATTTTTGGCCACCTGATGCAAAGAGCCAACTTATTGGAAAAGGCCCTGATGCTGTGAAAGATTGAAGGCAGGAGGAGACGGGGAGGCAGAGGATGAGATGATTGGATGGCCTCACTGACTCAATGAACATGAATTTCAGCAAGCTGCAGGACACAGTGAAGGACAGTGAAGCCTGGTGCATTGCAGTCCATGGGATTGCAAAGAGTTGGATGTGAGTTAGCAAATAAACAACAGCAATTCGATGGTTGAAAGACTTCCAGTTGTGAAAATACTCCTTGGGAAACCAGGGTTTGGTCCCTGGGTTGGGAAGTTCCTCTGGAGAACGGAATGGCAATCCACTCCAGTATTCTTGCCTGGAGAATTCCATGGACAGAGAAGCCTGGCGGGCTACAGTCCATGGGGTCACAAAGAGTTGGACATGACTGACTGACTAACACACACACACACACAGACTTTCCTGAGGTATCTAATGTCATCCTTAAATTACTTTAATTGCTCTCTTGACTAATGATTTATCCAAAGAAACTTTGCTCAGAATCAATATGTTATTATTATTTCCCTCTGCAAGTCATTAATACCCTTAGTTCTGAATCTTAACTTTAAGTTCTCCTAATTGGCTTGCTTCATTGGAAATCTCTTCTGTTTCAGTTCAGTTCAGGCCAGTTGCTCAGTCGTGTCTGACTCTTCGTGACCCCATAGACTGCAGCACACCAGGCCTCCCTGTCCATCACCATCTCCCGGAGCTTGCTCAATCTCATGTCCATAAAGTCGGTGATGCCATCCAACCATCTCGTCCTCTGTCATCCTCTTCTCCTGCCTTCAATCTTTCCAGCTTCAGGATCTTTTCCATGGAGTCAGTTCTTCGCATCAGGCGGCCAAAGTATTGGAGCTTCAACTTCAGCATCAGTCCTTCCAATTAATATTCAGGACTGATTTCCTTTAAGATTGACTAGTTGGATCTCCCTGCAATCCAAGGGACTCTCAAGAATCTTTTCTAATGCCACAGTTCAAAAGCATCAATTCTTTGGTGTTCAGCTTTCTTTATGGTCCAATTTTCACATCCATACATAACTACTGGAATGACTACATGACTCTTCTGCTTATACCTGTTTTGAATCTACTTATGATTTTGACTACCAAAACTCCATTAAAGTGGCAACCATTGAAGGCTATAATATCTGCAAAGATGTATTCATAAAAAGTCCAGAGACTGGACCTTGTGGTGATCCAGTGCTAAGACTTCGTGCTCCCAATGTAGGGGGCCCAGGTTCAAACCCTGGTCAGGAGACTATAAATAGATTCCACATGCAGCAACTAATGATCTCGCATGTCACAGCCAAAAGTCCTGCATGCTGTACCTATGACCCAGTGCAGAAAAATAAACAAAAATAAATATTTTTAAAAAGAGTCCAAGTCAGAGAATGCCCAAGTGTGTCAACTCTGTAACTTCCTATATTGTCATTTCTCATGTCTACATTACATCTTCTTCCTTTGAGAATGCAGTGTCTCTATAAAACATTATCTTCATACCCAAAGAGAGTTAGAGTGCTTGTACAATTTTTTTGAAATTGTGCATATTTCTTTTTCTCTGTGTGTGTTTCAAACAGACATCTGCCCTCACAGTTTCTCCACTTTTCTTTTCCCAAGCACTTGTTATGTTCTCTTGCCTAACCACTGTACTCAATGGTGATGTCCAAAAAGAAAGTTCAAAGTTTAATATAATGTACTACCTTTTTTCAAGAACTCATAATCTACTTAGAGAGAGACTCACAGAGAGAGAGAGAGAGAGATGTGTAACAAATAGCTATAATGTATTATATTATATAAGAGAATTTTGGTCAAAATATATGGTTAACTTTGCCTGTAGGTGCCAAGAAAGGCAGTACAGAGATAAGAGTTAGCATCTGAGCTTGGTCTGAGGTAGTATCACATAGCGGTTAAAGGGCTTAGAGTCGGCAGAGGGACTATGTGATATCTCAAACATTAATAGCTGTGTGATGCTAGATGAGTTTTTTCCTTATTTCTGATGCTGGGAGGGATTGGGGGCAGGAGGAGAAGGGGATGACAGAGGATTAGATGACTGGATGGCATCACCGACTCGATGGGCATGAGTTTGAGTAAACTCCTGGAGTTTGTGATGGACATGGAGGCCCAGCGTGCTGCGATTTATGGGGTCGCAAAGAGTCAGACACGACTGAGAGACTGAACTGAACTGAAGCATCAGTTTCTTCACTGTCCAATTCCCTTAATGACAGTTGACTCAGAAGGTTGTGGGAATTAAAAAATAGGATATATATGTATGTATGTATGTATGTATGTATAGCACATTGCCTGGGACATAGTAGACACTTAATTAATAGCTGTAGTAGGCTGATGTTCTGTTTTCTCCTAGGTAGGGTACCTGCCAGGCATCCTAGGTGGGCTAGTGGTAAAGAATCCACCCGCCAACGCAGGAGACATGAGACTAGGGTTTGATGCCTGGATCCAGAAGATCCTCTGGAGGAGGGCATGGCAACGCACTCCAACGTTCTTGCCTGGAGAATCCCCATGGACAGAGGAGCCCAGAGGGCTATAGTCCGTAGGGTCATAAAGGGTCAGACACGACTGAAGCAACTTAACACAGCACACACAGGACACCTTTAGGATAGGTCTTTGCTAAAGGAACAGTATTTTCAGTGACAGAACTCACACATTTACAACATGCTGAAGAAAAAGCAGTAAGTGATGCGGTAAATTTAGTGCATGGCCCAGAATGAGTTAGAATTTCACTGAACAATGTAAGTAGACGCAGATAAAGTTTCCTCTAGCCTGCTGAGGAGTCAAAGTTGATTGACTTATCTGAAACTTAAAATGTTTTTTTAGTAGGAAAGCCGCTTAGTCTGCTTTGCCTGCATTGGGCTGTAAGAGACAGATTGCAAGGTAAAGGAGATTTGTAGTCCAGTTAGCCAGTGATGAACTTTGTCTAAGCAAAAGATAATGAGTTTCCAAATTAAGCCCCCAGAATTGGACAATAGGTGAGTGTGAGGTGTGTAAGTGATGGAATCAGTAGCCTTTGAAAAGAACTAAATGCCTATGCGTATGTGTGTACATGATATCCTCCACTTGGCTACCAAGAAATGAGTTCAGTTGCACATACTCCAGAATAGTATGTCTTTAGTCCAAACTATTAATACAGATTTCATTCAATTATAAGTCCTTTCACATTTGTTTTTCCACTTAATAACAATTTATTGACATTACTGGTAGAGGAATGCAAAAATAAGATTTTGTTCACTCCTGTCTCCCAGAATTTTTGCTGATAGTGATAAAAGAGAGAAAATCCATTTTTCTAATGTTAAACCATAAAGACTTGTTAAGTCAAAAAACATCCAAGAACTTAACCCTTGTTATTTTGAGATTTGACTAGTGTTTTGCTTTCCCCATCTTCCCAGCTCAGTGGGTTATAGAAAGTCCCTGTCCACATGACCTGCTGAACAGAAGGCTAAATTAGTTATTTTTGGATAACCATGAAAATGTCACAGAGCAGCTTGAGCTAAATCCCATATTACCAGTTCCTTCCCTAGACAAGCTCCCACAGATAGCCATCACCTGCATTTTCTCCTCCTAATTCACTTCTCCTAGACATTGCTCTGCGTGTGCCCCTGCTAAGTCACTTCAGTCACATTACACTGTGTGCGACCTTGTGGACTGTAGCCCGCCGGGCTCCTCTGTCCATGGGATTCTCCAGGCGAGAATACTGGAGTGGGTTGCCATGTCCTCCTCCGATCCCAACTCTGGGATCGGACTCTCATCTCATGTCTCCGGCATTGGCAGGTGGATTCTTAGCCACCAGCACCACCAGGGAAGCCCAAGACATCTCTCTGAATCTTCTCTTAAAAAAAAGAAAAAGTAACTAAAGGGACGTCCCTGGTAATCCAGTGGTTAAGAATCTGATTTCCAATGCAAGGGACACCTGTTTGATCCCTGGTCAGGGAACTAAGATCCCACGTACCCCAGTGCACCCCAGCATGTCACAGCTAGAGTCTGAATACAACTAGAGATAAGCCTGCATGCAGCAACTACAATCTGACACAAGCAAAGGTAAATATTTAATAAATTAATCAAAGGAATAACCATATAGGCAATATTCAATTATGTAAGCCCTTTGTGATGGCAATATTATGATCCATGAAAGGGAAAAAGAGGAAAGCAATAGAATGGGAAAGACTAGAGATCACTTTATGAAAATTGGATATATCAAGGGAATAGTTCATGCAAGGATGGGCGTGATAAAGAACAGGAACAATAAGGATCTAACGGAAGCTGAAGAGATTAAGAAAAAGTGGCAAGAATACACAGAAGAGCTATGCGAAAAAGTCTTAATGCTCCAGCTAACCACAATGGTATGGTCACCCAGCTAGAGTCGGGCAACCTAGAGTGTGAAGTCAAGTGGACCTTAGGAGGTATTATACAGACAAAGCTAGTGGAGGTGATGGAATTCAAGCTGAGCTATTTCAAATCCTAAAAGACGATACTGTTAAATGCTGCAGTCAATACGTCAGCAAATTTGGAAAACTCAACAGTGGCTACAGAACTGGAAAAAGCCAGTTTTCATTCCAATCCCAAAGAAGGGCAATGCCAAAGAATGTTCAAACCATGGTACAATTGCACTGATTCACATGCTAGTTAGATTATACTCAAAATCCTTCAAGCTAGGCTTTAGCAGTATGTGAATCAAGAACTTCTAGATGTACAAGTTGGGTTTAAAAAAGGCAGAAGAACCAGAGATCAAATTGTCAACACTAGCTGGATCATAGGGAAAGCAAGGAAATTCCAGAAAAACATCTACTTTTGCTTCATTGGCTATGTTAAAGCCTTTGACTGTGTGGATACAACCAAATGTGGAAAATTCTTAAAGGCTTGGGGATACCTGACTATCTTACCTGTCTCCTGAGAAACCTGTATGCACATCAAGAAGCAGCAGTTAGAACTGGACATGGAAAATTGACTGGTTCAGAATTGGGGAAGGAGTAAGTCAAGGCTGTATATTTAATTTAATTTCTCATTTACGTTCTGTGAAGAGTATATCATGTGAAATGCCAGGTGGGATGAATCACAAGCAGGGATCAAGATTGCCAGGAGAAATATCAACAACCTGAGACATGAAGATGATACCACTCTAACGGCAGAAGGTGAAGAGGAACTATAGAGACTCTTGGTGACAGTGAAAGAGGAGAGAAAAAGCTGGCTTGAAACTCAACACTCATAAAACTAAGATCATGGCATCCAGTCCCATCACTTCATGGCAAATAGATGGAGGAACAATGGCAGTAGTGACAAATTTTATTTTCTTGGGTTCCAAAATCACTGCAGATGGTGACTGCAGCCATGAAATTCAAAGATGCTTTCTACTTGGGAAAAAAGCTACGGCAAACCTAGACAGTGTATTAAAAAACAGAGACATCACTTTGCCAACAGAGGTCCTTATAGTCAAAGCTACGGTTTTCCCAGTAGTCATGTACAGATGTGAGAGCTGGACCATAAAGAAGGCTGAATGCCAAGGAATTGATGCTCTTGAATTATGGTCCTGAAGAAGATTCTTAAATATTCTCTGAAAGGACTGATGCTGAAGCTGAAGCTCCAATATTTTAGCCACCTGATGCGAAGAACTGACTTATTGAGAAAGACCTTGATGCTGAGAAAGATTGAAAGCAGGAGGAGAAGGGATTGACAGCGGATGAGATGGTTGGATGGCATCACCTACTCAATGGACATGAGTTTGAGCAACTCCGGGAGTTGGTGATGGACAGGGAAGCTTGGCGTGCTGCAGTCCGTGGGGTTGCAAAGACTCAGACACGACTGAGGGACTGAACTGAATTGAGAAGATTCTTGAGAGTCCCTTGGACAGCAAGGAGATCAAGCCAGTATAGCCTCTGGTCCAAATTGGGGATTTCTTGATTCAGAGATTTAGGTGACAGAAAGCAAACCCACCCGACCTTTCTCAACACATGCAGCCAATATACAGGAGAAGAAGAGGAGCAGGAAAGCAGACTAAGTTCTGCTTTTCTGAGAGAGGAAAAATGGGAAACACATAGTTGGCAGAGGTCTGCAGAAATTCCTAAATGCCAAGGGGAGGATGTATTTAGAGGTCCCCTATCCGGGGAGTGTGGAATGTTTGGAATGTTCCTTGATTAGGTTCCGGGGAGTAGCTTCGGTTCCCCTCACCTTTGTCCTCTGTGGTCCTCTAAAAATTTTGTTTTCATTATTCTCCCTGACTGATAATGAAAAAGCTTAGGGAATTCAACCCTCTTTAGGGACTGGGAAGTTTTTTGGTTTTGGTTCCACTTCTTGCCCAGAAACTGCTGGATCGCATAAGGGTTCATTTAAAACAAACGGACAGTTGAGGATTAACATACACACATTATTATATATTAAACCCTAGTCTTCACTGGTGACTCAGGATACAGAATCCACCTACAATGCAAGACACTCTGGTTTGATCTCTGTTTCGGGAAGATCCCCTGAAGAAGGAAATGGCAACCCCCTCCGGTATTCTTGCCTGGAAAGTCCCATGGACAGAGGACCTGGCAGGTTGCAGTCCGTGGGGTTATAAAAGTCAGACATGACTGAGTGATTGAAAAAACAAAGATAACAATATCTAAATAAAACAGGTAATCAACAGGGACCTACTCTATAGCACAGGGCACTCCACTCGATATTCTGTAAAAATCTATATGGGAAAAGAATTTGAAAAATAATGGACATATGTATGTGTATAACTGCGTGACTTTGCAATACACCTGAAACTAACAGAACATTGCAAATCAACTATGAAAATGAAAGTGTTAGTCATTCAGTCGTTTCAGACGCTGCAACCCCATGAACTGGAGCCCTCTGTCCTTGGAATTCTCCAGGCAAGGATACTGGAGTGGGTAGCCTTTCCCTTCTCCAATATAAATTTTAAAATAAACGAACAAAAAAAACTGAATAGACACAGTCTCCTTTAGTCCAAGCATATGAGTCTCTTGACCATAAAATTCAAACAAAAGTCATTTTAGAGCTTTGTCAATTGAGTTTTGAGCTTTCAGAATGGTGCTAAGCTCCATTAAATATGGAGTGTCTGATTGCAGCTATGTGTACCTGTCATCAACAGGTAAATATTAAAGAAACTGCAGAGTTGTTTCCCTTGAACAAATGTCAGGATGCTTTTATCTATATTTAATTTCATATTCTTATATGTCTTTCTGAATGAATATTATACTGGGACCATCTTTTTTTTTCAAATGGATATCAAAATTTCTCTTCATGTATATATTTTACTTTGTTTATTCTGACTGTTCTTGCTTTCAAATTGTATATCTGGTTTCATTTATTATCTCTTCCCTTTTCAAAAGATATGTTGGGATTGGCTTCAAATATATAATTTCACTCCGTGTTGTGCTACCAATAACTCCTGATGGGCCTTATCTGGCCCTCAACAACCCATCAACAACAAGAGGCAGTGACAGCCCCTGAAACACATGTGAAGGGACCTTCTTTTCCATGACACAGATTTATCATTGATTTCTGGAGAGAAGTGGCATTTCCAAGTGATCTTGGGAAGCCAGATGATCTGAAACAAATGGGTACAAAAGAAATTCTGTTATCCCTCAGAGGCAGGGTCACTCATAATATGCACTGTCACTATAGTAATAATGATTTATCAAGTTTATCTCTTTTGAAATTCCTCAATGGGAGACAAACTTTTATGAGTGCACCTGTCTCTCTTCCAGGCTTTGGGAATAAATTGGTAAAAATAAAAATGTCTCTGTTTTCATTGTGGAGCCTAAACTCTGATGGGAGAAGGCAAGCTGTCAGCATCTAGATAAGGAAAATAAATCATATGCAAGCATATATTGTTTGTTGTTGGCTTTACTTTTTAAAAATCTTATGGATTTCAAAATAATTCTTGGAAAGTTGATGGTGGTGGAGGGGAATCTTGTGTGGGACTCATAAATACAAGAGAGCCTGTTAAACTAATACATTTAAACTAAGGTATGGAGGTGACTGAGTTTCTTACTGGTGATGCCATCCCTCATTTCTTCTTGAATACAGACCTTCACTAAAATCTGCTACATGGTAAATGAAACTTTACAATACCTTGATATATATGCGGCTTCCCTGGCTCAGATAAAAGAGAATCCACCTGCAATGCAAGAGAAACTGCATTCAATCCCTGGGTTGAGAAAATGATCTGAAGAGGGAATGGCAACCCACTCCAGTACTGTTGCCTAGAGATTCCCATGGACAGAGGAGCCTAGCGGGCTTCAGTCCATGGGGTCACAAGTCAGACACAACTGAGCAACTGGTCACACACATGCACACCTTAATCCATTCCCAGGTTTTACAACTGTGTGAGATGTATTCTTAAAAAATTTTCTGTATATTGACATGTAACTGTTTGATCCATAAAATTTGTATTGGTTGAATTCTTCTTGAAGTAGATTATTATATATTTCACTCTGAAATTTTCTTTTTTTTTCCCACTAAACAATATACCTTACAGATACATGTTAACTGTATATGGTGTTTGATAGTAATTCCCATATTGATGGACACCGGATTTTTCTGCTATTTCCTTACAACAATAACTCTGCAATTGATATTGCTGTATATGTTATTGGAACATTGCAAATAATTTTCTTGAAAGTGAAATTGCTGAGACTTAAGATATACATTTTTTTCTTTTAGTACTGTTAAATTTTCAATAAAAAGGCTATGCCAGTGTCCCACTTATGGCAACCAGTTTCCAAGGATCTGCCAATGTGATCTGCTGGTTTGGTCAAAAAGTTTGTTTCAGTTTTTCATAACATCTTATGGGAAAACCCAAACAAAATTTTTAGCCAACCCAATATTATCAAACTTCATATGTTGCCATACTGTTGGATGGAAAGTGTTCATTTCTATTTTCATTTGCATTTTTCTTGATTACTAGAGAGGCTAAACTTTTTTTTTTTTTTTAGTTTTTATGTGTTTAGTGACCATTTATGTTTTTTTCCTTTTGAATTTCTTCTTAATGTAGATTGTTAGTTTTCCTATGAATTGCACATTGTTGATTTTTGTATTTGTAAGAAAATAATTTTTATTACAGTACTGCAACCAATATTTCCTATAGTCTATGACTTATAGTTCTTTTATTTTTGTCTTGTGTTTTATCTTACAAAACTTGAAGTTTTACTGAACTCAATAATTTTCAGGTGGGAGGGGGGTTCAGGATGGGGAACACATGTAAATCCATGGCTGATTCATGTCAATGTATGGCAAAAACCAATTTGCCTCCAACTAATAAAAATAATTGGGAAAAAAATAAATTAAAAAAATAGTTTTCATTATATCAATTGCTTTATGTACCCAATTTAAGGACAACCATGCCCTATGTTGGTAAATATATTATTTCACATTTTTTTCTTGTATTTGCATATTTTATTACATAAGGTCTAAAGTCCATATAAAGTGTATTTCTGTGAATGTTGAAAACAACTGATTAATATTTTCTCAGATGTGTAACTAGTTTTTACAATACCATCTAATGTGTTAGAATTTCTCTTCAATATAAAGACAGCATTTATCATGTAAGAAAATCCCTTGTATACATAATTGCTGCTTCTGGACTCTCTGATATTTTTTTTCTATTGGCCTATTTGTGTTTATTTGTTCAACTGACACACTGCTTTGATATTTAAAAGCATATACTTCAGTTTAGTTCAATCGCTCAGTCCTGTCCAACTCTTTGCAACCCCATGACCCACAGCACGCCAAGCCTCCCTGTCCAGCACCAGCTCCTAGAGTTCACCCAAACCCATGTCCATTGAGTCGGTGATGCCATCCAGCCATCTCATCTTCTGTTGTCCCCTTCTCCTCCTGCCCTCAATCTTTCCCAGCATCAGGGTCTTTTCAAATGAGTCAGTTCTTCACATCAGGTGGCCAAAGTATTGGAGTTTCAGCTTCAACATCAGGCCCTCCAATGACACTCAGGACTGACTTCCTTTAGAATGGACTGGTTGGATCTCCTTGCAGTCCAAGGGACTCAAGAGTCTTCTCCAACACAACAGTTCAAAAGCATCAATTCTTCGGTGCTCAGCTTTCTTTATAGCCCAACTCTCACATCCATACATGACTACTGGAAAAACCATAGCCTTGACTAGATGGACCTTTGTGGGCAAAGTAATGTCTCTGCTTTTTAATGTGCTGTCTAGGTTGGTCATAGCTTTCCTTCCAAGGAGCAAGCATATTTTAATCTCATGACTACAATCACCATCCACCATGATTTTGGAGCCCAGAAAAATAAAGTCAACCACTGTGTCCACTGTCACCCCATCTAAAAGCTTATAATACATCATGATATTTGTTAGGACAAGAAATCCTCTCTCGCTCTCTCTTTCTCTTTTTTTTTCAAAGTTGTCTTAATTATCCTTACACATTTCTCTTTCACTTGAATTTTAGAAAGTGTCCCAAGTTCCATGAAAATTCCCCTTTTATTCATGATTTTTGCCTCTCTTTTGATCACAGTTGCCAAAGATTTGCTCATATTATTAACCTTGAAAGTACATATCTTTTCTGGGTATGGAACTTCAAACCCAAATAACTTCTTTTTAAAATCTAATTATATTCTTATTTTTCCAGGTATTGTATCAAATTTCATTTTGAGTTTCTAATTCATGTGCTGAACCATTCTAATTGATATGAATTAAATTGAACATTTTAAAAAATGAATGTTTCATTTATCTTGCTTGAGATTCTTTAGGACTTTCATTTAGAGAACACATATTTTGGATTGAAAATGAGGTTTTGGTTAGAACTCAGTTTTTGAAGTATAACACATAGATTTTTAAATAAATATAGATGAAAATTTGTGTATACACACACATACATCTTTCTTAGCCCTGTCCACTGAGAGTTTCTTAGAACAGTTACATTGCCAATTAGCACATTTAGCTCCAGATCTTGGATTTTAAGGACCGCTTACTAATGAAAATATTAAGTCCCCTTATGTTGCATTTGTGTGCAGTCACTCAGTCATGTTCGACGCTGCAGCCTCATGGATTACAGCCCCTCAGGTTGCCATTCCCTTCTCCAGGGGATCTTCCTGACCCAGAGATCAAAGCTGCGTTTCTTGCATCTCCTGCATTGATAGGTGAATTCTTTACCACTGGGCCACCTGAGAAGCCCCTGAGATCCCTTGGAACCTGCTCAAGCAGGCTCCCGTGTCCTTGTAATACATCTATTATTCTTCGAGCACTTCCTTACATTTTGGTGTAAAAATATATTCCAAACTTATCTTTAATAAGTTTGGCATTTTATACTGTGAAATGGAATCTCCTGCCATATCAGAGAGTGAGGATGTAACGGACATCAGAGATTTTGTGTCTCCAAAAATGAATGGGGCCTCTTCAAAGGGAAAACAGTACCTGGGATCTGGCAGATGTCACCCCCTCCCCACCCCCGCCACCATCCAAGCCACCTGACTCCATGGTGATTGCTGAGGAGCTTGGGGTGGGGGAGTATGTGAGAAACCAAAAAACAGGATGCTGGCCCCAGATAGCTGAGATATATATCAGAAGAATGACTTCAATAATCTCAGACTCTTGTATTCCCATACATAGAAGAACACTAAATTCCTTAACTTGACATCTGGTTTTCCTTACTTAAAATAAGTTTTGATGTCCCCGGTGGCTCAGATGGTAGTGAATCTACCTGCAGTGTGAGAAAACCCAGTTCCGATACCTGGGCTGGGAGGATCCTCTACCAAAACGGCAACCCACTCCAGTATTCTGGGCTGGAGAATCCCGTGGACAGAAGAGCCTGACAGACTACAATCCATGAGGTTGAAAGAGAGTCACACACAACTGGGTATCTAACATTTGATGTTCAGACTGCCTGCCCGCTTTGTTGCAAACTTGTATATAGCCGGGGCTTCCCTAGTGGTTCAGAGGGTAAAGAATCTGCCTGCAATGCTGGAGAAATAGGTTCTATCCCTGGCTTGGGAAGATCCCCTGGAGGAGGACATGGCAACCCACTCCAGTATTCTTGCCTGGAGAATCCCCATGGACAGAGGAGCCTGGTGGGCTGCAGTCCATGGGGTCACAAAGAATCAGACATGGCTAAGCACACACATAACCTGACTCCCTCTCCCACCTCCTCAGAGCAGTCTCTCAGGGCTAGCTAAGTCCTAAGATTTTCCCACCCAATAAAGCACTCTCTACTTTGAGGCTGTGACTAATTTTTAAGTCGACAATATCAAAAAGTAGGAAGTGCTCAAAGAATAATGGGGTTATCAGAAGGACGCAGGAGCCTGCTTGAACAGGTTCCAACCAAATCTGACATAATTTGGGTGTCAAATGATAATTCGGTTTTGACACGAAAAATGGGAAGTCACAAATCCATATTAAATATGAATGTTAATATGAACACTGGTAATACACAAACAAGAGGGGAAAACCTTCTGTTAACTGTTTATTTTTTATCAGCGCATAGCTGATTAACAATGCTTTGATAGTTCCAGGTTGACGGGAAAATCCTTCTTAAAAGTAGAAAGGCAAATAAAAAATATAGATGGCATGATAAAGTCAGAAAACCCCTATTTGACACCATGGTAATAATTGTTTGAGTCAAGACTCATCAGTGGATACTAAACCAGTGGGTGAAAATTTGATGAGAAACCTTAACAAGGTGAATGAAATTAGTATCACCATTAATGAGACAAGTAGATACCTGCTGATGGGTGTTCTGCCAGTCTAAATATAGAGAGGCTTCAGAAAATTCCCAGTAAATAAATAAATAGCCACTACTCTTTAAAACTATTAGAGTCATGAAAGACCATGAAAGGCTAGGAAATATCTTGAATTACAGAGCATAAAGACAAAAGTAAACCAAAAGCGGTTCCTAAATCCAGTTTGAAAACTCTTTGAAGAGATGGGAATAACAGACCACCTTACCTGCATCCTGAGAAATCTATATGCAGGTTAAGAAGCAACAGTTAGAACCCGACATGGAACAACGAACTGGTTCCAAATTGGGAAAGTAGTATATCAAGGCTGTATATTGTCACCCTGCTTATTTAACTGATATGCAGAGTACATCATGTGAAATTCCCGGCTGGATGAATTAAAGATGAATCAAGATTGCCAGGAGAAATATCAATAACTTCAGATATGTAGATGACACCATCCTTACAGAAGAAAGTGAAGAAGAACCGAAGAGCCTCTTGATGAAAGTGAAAGACAAGTGAAAAAGCTGGCTTAAAACTCAACATTCAGAAAACTAAACTCATGGCATCTGGTCCCATCACTTCATGGCAAATAGATGGGAGACAATGGAAGCAGTGACAGACTTTATTTTTCTTGGCTCCAAAGTCACTGCACATGGTGACTGCAGCCATGAAATTAAAAGGCACTTGTTCCTTGGAAGAAAATTTATGACCAACCTAGACATCATATTAAAAAAACAGAGACATTACTTTACCAACAAAGGTCTGTCTAGTCAAAGTTATGGTTTTTCCAGTAGTCATATGTGGATGTGAGAATTGTACCATAAAGAAAGCTGAGCGCTGAAGAATTGGTGTTTTTGAATTGTGGTGTTGGAGAAGACTCTTGAAAGTCCCTTGGACTGAAGGAGATCAAACCAGTCAATCCTAAAGGAAATCAGTCCTAATATTCTTTGGAAGGACTGATGGTGAAGCTGAAACTCCAATACTTTGGTCACCTGATGAGAAGAACTATCTCACTGGAAAAGACCCTGATGCTGGGAAAGATTGACAGTGGGAAGAGAAGGGGATAGCAGAGGATGAGATGGTTGGATGACATCACAGACTAGATGGACATGAGTTTGAGCAAGCTCCTGGAGTTGGTGATGGACAGGGAAGCCTGGCGCACTGCAGTCCATGGGGTCACAAAGAGTCAGACACAACTGAGCGACTGAACTGAACTAAAACCAAAAACAACTTTACTTGTACCTTGACTCCTGGACCAGGAAAAAAGTATAAACTCCTTGTGCTATAAAGTAGTAAGACAAATGACAAAACTTGCCGAAGGCCTGAAGATTATATAACAGAGATGCACTGATGTAAATTTCCTGATTTGGAAAACTGTACATACTCTAGATTTGTAAGAGAATGCTTTTGTTTTTAGGAAATTACAGCCTGAGGGAAAAGGGCATTACTTTTGCAACTTACTCTCAAATGGCTTAAAAAACAATTTACATACACACATTAAGAGGGAGAGAATGATAAAACATGGAGCAAGTATAAGGTTATTTCCAAACAAAACAGATAAGACGAATTCCTTCAAAAATGCATTGTTGATAAAGAATTGGGTAATCTCTCTGGGCACAGAAAGCAGAAGGATGCATGTTATAAATGTTCTGTCTTGAGCAAATTACTAGAATTACATACTGTCCCCATCCTCTAAAGGATGGAGTCAGTGGGAACAACAGCCAGCTTTAGATGATACTATCTCTACAGTGCGTTGGCAGAACAAGAATATAGTTTGAACAAATGCATAGTTTTGGCATTTGCCAGCTGAAAGCAGGCAATGAACAAATGCCATGTAAATAGTTATTAATCTTGGTTCAGTTTACAACAAAGAAGCTCACTAACAGGGCACTGAGGCAGGAAGACTTGCTTCAGAAAACTGAACCTGTCCAGGGTCTTTCCTGGCATTGCAGTGGTTAAGATTCCCCTTCCAATGCAGGTGGGTGAAGTCAGGAAACTAAGATCCTGAATGCCACAGCGTGTGACGAAAAAGTAAAACAAACAGACTGTACCTGCCCAAGTCCAGGGATCACTCACACAGACGCCAGGCGGAACTTTACAGTATGTTTTCCAAAACCCTTAGACACGGAACAAGATGAAATATCAGGCAAGTGCAATCTTTCCCCTTGTGAAACTGCAGGACACAAAGAAAACATGAGATTTGCCTCATCTGATCTTCGGGTGACCAGTGGTGACATTAACGAATTATACTTGGAAAGAATAGGGCATTGGTGAGTGGGTGATACCTTTAATGAGAAGGTCAACAAGATGAATGTTTTTCCCTGCTTCCAGTGACAAAAAATTTTTACAAAACAGGAAATGGAGTCGTTTGAGCTCCTCATTCCTAGGAATGTAGACTTAATTAAAGAAAGATGTTCAAGAGTTATTTTTCTCTTGGGCTCTGGGAAAAGCAACTTATTTTAGATTCACCTCCGGTGACTTTTTATTGTCCATAAAGGGCTATTAATGTGAGGATCCATGTTTATGGAATCATTCATATTTTCTTTGACATCCTCTCACTTTCTTGGCCATGATGAGTTCAAAACAACTGAGTTTTTCAAGTATATTTAAATTTTTTTTTAATTTTATTTATTTACGGCGCTGCTGGGTCTTCTTTGCTGCACCTGGGCTTTCTCTAACTGTGGTGCGCGGGGTCTCCCCTCCGTTGTGCTGCCGTGGTTTCTGCCGTTACAGAGCACAGGCCCTAGGATCAGGGGCTCAGTAGATATGACCTTGGTTGCTCTGCAGCACAGGGGACCTCCCCGGACCAGGGATCACATCCCTGTCCCCTGCACTGACATGTGGGCTCTTAACTACTGGTCACAGGGAACCCCCCACTCCCCCCCCCAAAGAAAAAACACCTGAGTTTTGATCTCTAAAGAAAGCTGAGCACTCTGTGGGAAGGAGCATGCTGGGCCAGGGAAAAGCTTCTGCTCAGATTCTTTGCTGTGCATCCTCATGTTTCTTGCCTTTATGTGCAACTGTCAGCTCAGGGCACCCTTTCATGTGTTCATTAATTCATTCACCTATATGTTCACCCAGCAGGGGTTCACAGAGCAGGTGTGCACTGGGTCCAGCACAGCTGTAAACGTGGAAACATAAAGGGCTTGCAAGACATTGCACTTTCAGTTCAGTTCAGTCGCTCAGTCGTGTCCGACTCTTTGCGACCCCATGAACTGCAGCACGCCAGGCCTCCCTGTCCATCACCAGCTCCCGGAGTCCACCCAAATGCATGTCCATTGAGTCAGTGATGCCATCCAACCATCTCATCCTCTGTCGTCCCCTTCTCCTCCTGCCCTCAATCTTTCCCAGCATCAGGGTCTTTTCAAGTAAGTCAGCTCTTTGCATCAGGTGGCCAAAGGATTGGAGCTTCAGCTTCAACACCAGTCCTTCTAGTGACCACCCAGGACTGAGGGACTGGTTGGATCTCCTTGCAGTCCAAGGGACTCTCAAGAGTCTTCTCCAATACCACAGTTCAAAAGCATCAATTCTTCCGCACTCGGCTTTCTTTATAGTCCAACTCTCACATCCATACATGTCCACTGGGAAAACCATAGTACTTTAGTGAACATCTATATAACACACACAGAAAAGATCATGTCCCGTCCATTTGTTGCTCCTTAGTTTCCAAGTAAGTTATGCAGACTGTGCATGCTCAGTGGTTCAGTCACGTCTAACTCTGCAATCTCATAGACTGTAGCATGCAAGGCTCCTCTGTCCACGCAATTTTCCAGGCATGAATATTGGAGTGGGTTGCCATTTCCTCTCCAGGGGATCTTCCCGACCTAGAGATGGAAACTGTGCCTCCTGCATCTCTGCATCACAGGTGAATTCTTGACTTCTGAGCCACTGGGGAAGCCCCTGTGCAGACTAAAAGGGGTCGAAATTCAGACAAGTTTCTTTCCTAAACCCACTTTATGGAAGGGGTAAATAAGACAATACTAGAGTGGGCGGGAAATGTTTGGAAAGGCACCATTCAACTGGACCCTGAAAATAGGTGGAATTCAGAAAGTTATAGTGAAAAGGCAATTGTGGCAGGAGATCAGATGAAGGACAGTGTTTAGGAAACAGTGATGAGGTTATTCCTGGAGAAGACTAGTATGGAAAAAAGTGGGAAAATGTCTTGTCATGGCCACAATGCCGGGCTCCCACTGGCCGTATCAAGAGTGTAACACAACGTCCTTCCATCCTCTATTTTTGCTTCTGCCTCTTCTCCTTCCAGCATTTTCTCCTTTCCAACAGAATCCTGTTGGTAGAATAAGATAAGCCTTCATGTTACTATTCTAAAAATGTGGAAATTTAGCCTATGAAATGTATGGATGGTGATTCATAAATTCCTAACATACCCTTCACTGTCTTTATCAGTTCCTGGATGATTTTATAACTGAAGAATCTCCTTATTCTTTTTAAAAAATTTTTTACTGGCGTATAGTTGATTTACAATTCTGTGTTATTTTCAGGGCTATAGCACAGTGAATCAGTTGTACATATACATGTCCACTCTTATTTTAGATTCTTTTCCCATATAGGCTGTTATTGAGGAGTAGAAGTTCCCTGTGCTATACAGTAGGTCCTTATTAGTTTTCTTCATAATTTGAAAAGATACAGGCACCCCAGTGTTCATTGCAGTGCTATTCACAATAGCCAGGACATGGAAGCAATGTAAATGTCCATCAATAGAGGAATGGGTAAAGAATACATACATAAATACCATGGAATAATACTCAGCCATAAAAGGAACAAAAGAATGCCATTTATAGCAACATGGATGGGTCAGAGATTATAATAATTAGCGAAATAACTCGGATAGAAAAAGACAAATATCATGATATCGCTTATATGTGGAATCTAAAAGAGTACAAATGAACTTCTTTACAAAACAGAAGTAGAGTCACAGATACAGAAAACACGCTTATGGTTACGAGGGGGTTAAAAGGGAGGAAGGATAAATCGGGAGGTTGAGATTAACATATACACCTGACTATAAACAAAATAGATAACTAATTAGTCCCATTATTCTTTTAAAGAGGTTTCTGAGGTCAGAGTGGGTTCATTTCCAGCAACAAAAGCAGGCACTAATTACATGTCAGGTGGTATTACTTAGAAGTTGAGAAAATGTCCTCTCTCTCCTCTTCTTCCCTTAAGTTGACAGAAATATTGAAACTCACCAACTCTGGGCTCTTACTCAAGGCATACGGTAAGCTGGGAAGAAAAGTCAGAAATAGGATTATGTGCATGGCTGTTTGAACATTTATTTCCCAATGAATTCTTAATGTCTTCTTGGTAAAGCCCAGAGAGTCCTGTTTTGTTTCATGATGAGACTGCATGATGTGGTCAAAAGAGAACTCAGTGGTCAATTTGCAAAAAGTCATTTTGCCAATAGATCAGGGTTGTGTTTTTGTTTTTTAATCCTATTTGCCAGTTATTGAGAGTATTTCAAACTTTTGATATTGTTCCAGCCCTTATCTGGGCTCCCAGGTGGAGCAGTAAAGAATCCCCCTGTCAATGCAGGAGACCCAAGAGACATGGGTTCAAGCCCTAAGTCGAGACGATCCCTTGAGGTAGGACATGGTAACCTGCTTCAGTGTGCTTACCTGGAAAATTCCGTGGACAGAAGAGCCTGGCAAGTAACAGTCTGTGGGGCTGCAAAGAGTCAGACACGACTGAGTGACTTAGCATACACGCATGTGTGCACACACACACAAACACATACACACTCACATACAGCCCCTATCTAGCACTTGCCTCAACACCGTCTCTTGTTCCTGTTCTTGTCGTTTTATTTGTCAATGGAGAGTCTTTCCTCTTGTGCTTATTAGTCTCCTTATTTTTGTGGATTTACGTCCTGCCACTGCCTTCGATTCTATACTTACCTTAGCCCGAGAGGTTATTAGAAACTTTACACTTGTATAGGATCTGGTACTATGCCATAACTTTTTCTGTGCCAGTGATTAAAGGAAAATCCCACTACTTTCATAAGAAATTAATAGTCTGGAGCAGAAGCAGATGCAGGTGTGCATTGCTGGAAAGGATTGCGGAAGTCAGGGGCAAGGGTTCAAGTTAAAGGAAAACTTTGAAAAATACTTTATTGAATAGTTAACTACTAAATTAACTGTTAAATATTTATTTAACTGTTAAATAATTAATTAAATTATTTGTTAAATTGAATGATTTGTTGAATAAGTTGATCATTCACTTGGATTCATTCTCAGGACCCTACTTTTAGGCAAATTAACCTGAGTAAGTGTAAAGCCATAAAGCTCCATGATGAAAATGTCGCCCTCAATGCTGACTTTCATCCCTCATCAGTTATGAGGTCTTCATTTATTTTTCCAGTCCTCTAATATAGACAGATGGCTCAAGTGATACAAAGACGGTCTCCAAGGTCACTTCTGGAAAGGGGCATATGCTTTTCCTATTAGGACTTACTATGCTTTCTTTTTGGAGTTTATTTTAAATATTGTAATAGAAAAATTATTTGAATTCTTACAACTGCATGAATACAATTAAGATAGGTTTCAGCTTTAATCTTTTTTTTTTTTAATTGCTGTTTGTTTCACAAAGCTTAATGCAAGCAAGAAAATCTAGTACCTTCCAAGTTACTTTTTTGGACTGGACTAAGTGGGAAGAGGCGGGGACAGAGTTAGGTGTATTTATTCTGTCCTGGGCCTTCTCAACAATGCAATGCCCTTATTCTCTTTCAGCAACTGTATCTCCCCATTGTTTCTGAGCATCGTGGGCTGCAGCCCCCTGCCATCCCTTCTCTGTAGAACAATTCGCTGTTGTTTTAAAAATTTTACTACTGAAACCCATGGTCCATAAATTAAACTTAATGAAGAAAAGAGTAGGCAGATAACTAAGTTCCTCTTTCTAAATACTTGGAACAGGCTGGCTATGGCAGCCTCCAAACTATTCATCACCAAACCTGGCAGGATTTTAATGTTACCCTCTCTAAGTAGACACATATAGATTCCTAACTCGCCAACCTGGTCATTGAGAAGACAGTCAAGAGGACAGTTGTGCACATGGTGAAGATACTGTTTTGAGTTTTGTCAACACTTTTTTTTTTATGTTTTCAAAACTTTTGTCAACATTTTTTTCATTTGAACCCTTTTCAAAATAAACTTTTTATTTCAGAACAGTTTTAAAGTTACAAAATTATCATGATGGTAGTACAGACAGGTCCCATAGACTCCAACCTGTTTTCCATTATGGTTATGATATCTTATTGGTATGGTGCCTCTGTCACAATTAATGAGCTGATGTTGATACACTGTTATTAATTATGGAAAATGCTTAATTCAGACGTCCTCAGTTTTTCCCTCATATCCTTTTACTATTCCAGGATCTCATGCAGGATATTCATTGTATTGAATAGTCCAATCTCCAACAGACTGGGCTAATTCCTGGAAAGATCATGGAGATAAAGTGCCCTTCTCATCATGTCATGTCGAGGGTACAAGCTATCAAGTGAATATGATGTTGATGTTAAATTAATCTTGATCAACTGGGCTTCCTTAGTAGCTCAGATGGTGAAGCATCCACCTGCAATGCAGGAACCCGGATTCAATCCCTGGGTCAGGAAGATCTCATGGAGAAGGAGATGGAAACCTACTCCAGTATCCTTGCCTGGAAAACTCCATGGACAGAGGACCCTGGCAGGCTATAGTCCATGGGGTCGCAAAGAGTTGGACACGACTGAGTGACTAACATGCACACAAGTCGTGGCTGCCAGTTTCTTTGTTCTAAAGTTATTCTTTTTCTCTTCCAGTTTTATTGAGAAATAATTGACATATATCCCTACATAAAGCTCCAGTGTACAGAATGATGGCTTGATTTGCATATATTATTAAATGTTATCTCAGTAGGCTTAGTTAGCATCCATTGTCTCATGTAAATACAATAAAAAGGAAAGAGAAGAAGACTTTTTTCTCTGTGTTATAGGAACTTTAGGATCTATTCTACTAACAGCTTTTCTGCATATCATTCAGGAGTGTTAACTGTAGTTATCAGGTGGTATGTTACACCCTTAATACTTACCTTATAGCTGGAAATTTGTAGTTTTTGACCACCTTCTCCAACTCTCCCTTTCTTCACTCCTCCCACACCTCTGGTAATCACAAATCTGATATCTTTTTCTATGTTTTTGTTTAAGATTCACATAAAAGTCCAAACATACCAATATTCATCTCTGTCCATTTAACTTATTTCATTTAGGATAATGTTCTCCAGGTTCATTTGCATTGTCACCAACAGTAGGATTTTCTCATTTTTTTGTGATTGAAAAATACTACATTACATATTCTTTATACAGTCATTCATTGATGGACACTTAGATTATTTCTGTGTCTTAGCTATTGCGGCAAATATGACGGTGCACATATCTTTTCCAGTCAGTGTTTGTCTTTCCTTTGGATATACTCCCAGAAGTAGAATTGCTGGATCATATGCTAGCTCTATTTTTAATTTGTTAAGGAACACCCATGCTGTCTTACACAGTGGCTTCAACAACTTACATTCCCACCAACAGTGTACAAGGACTCTCTTTTATCCATATCCATGTCAGCATTTATCATCTCTTATCTTTTAGATAATGGCCATTCTAATAATTGGGAGGTGATATCTTATGGTGGTTTTAATTTGCAGTTCCCTAATAATTAGTGATGTTGAACATCATTCTTTCATGTACCTATTGGTCATTTGCATATCTTCTATGTAAAAATGTCTATTCAGGTCCTTTTCTCAGTCTTTAATTAGGTGTTTTTTTTTGTTGTTGTTGTCTGCTATTAAGTCGTGTGAACTCTTTATATATTTTGGATATTAACCACTTATCAGATACATGATTTATAAATATGGTTTACAAATCAGATATATGGTTTACAAATGCACCTTTCCATTCTGTAAATTGTATTTTTACAATTGGTATAAGGCAGGTTTTAAGGTTCATTCTTTTACATGTGAATATCCTATTTTCCCAGCACCATTTATTGAAGGACTGTCATTTCCCACTGAATATTCTTGGCTCTCTCGTAAAATATTAGTTGATTGTATATACTTGGGTTTATTTCTAGGCATTCAATTCTGTTCTATTGGTCTATTTGTCAGGTTTTATGTCAGTACGACACTGTTTTAATTAATATAACTTTGTACTATAGCTTGAAATCAGGAAACATGATGCCTCCTCCTTTGTTCTTTCTCAGGATTTCTTTAGCTGCTCAGGGTATACATTTTAGGAGTGCTTTTATTTATTTATTTTTCATTTCTGTTGAAAATGCCACTGGAAGCCTGATAGTAATCATATTTAAATTATAGATGGCTTTTGGTAGTGTTGACATTTTAACAATATTAATTCTTCCAATCCATGAACATAGGATCTCTATTTACTAATTTTTTTAAATTTCTTTCATCATTGTCAAGTTACTCTTTTTTTTCTTATCTCTTTCTATACTATCCTCCTTGGAAATAAATTTCTCTTGAAAATCACACTTAAAGAGCTGGGAGGTATAGTACATTACTTGTTAGTGGGGTATTTATCTTAGTGTTTGGAATTTCTCTGCATAGGAAACATCTATTCTCTCCATTTATTTATTTATTCACCCACTTATTTAAATAAGTATAAACTCATGGACATTTATTTTATACTTTTTGACTATAATCCAATATAACTTTATTTGGGGTTTCCCTGATGGCTCAGTGGTAAAGAATCCATCTGTAACACAGGAGACAAAGGAGACATGGGTTCAGTGCCCAGGGTCAGGAAGATCCCCAGAGGAGGAAACGGCAACCCGCTTCAGTATTTGCTTGGAGAGTTTCATGGACAGAGGAGCCTGACTGGCTATCGCCCATGGGGTTGCACACAGTAGGACAGAACTGAATGACTAAGTACTAAGCACTACATTATTTATCCTGCTGCTCAAACTGTTCTAGCTTTGACGGTTGGGAGTTCTTTGCTTTGGCGCTCAACTTCCTTCCACATACCTCCATCAGTTTGGAATTTTTAACTTCTGAGCAGTTTTTTACTTTCTGAAACTATAAGATGACCCAGACTTATCTTGTACATTTCCTGCCTTAATCCAATAATCAGTCATCTCTCCAGGGATCTTTTGTTTCTTTGGATGGAGAAAGATATTATAAAACAAGATCTGGGTGCTAGGTGTGACCCTTGCTATTGTTATTCATGTGAACGTTTAAAATCTGAGTTACATCTGGAACCTTGACACTAATCAACTGAAAATGAAAACTTGTTTAATAATCATCCTTCAGAAGACTACTAATTCTAGGATGATGAGATAGCATAAGCACTTTGTTAACACCAATTTCTAGAAATTCTTCAAAGAGCATGAAAATCAAGCCTAGTCTTGGGAATGCAGGAGAATAAAAGGAAATTTGAGGTGATAGTATAAGAAAGTATAAGAAATGTGGGAATTATTTATGAAGTATGCATCCTCAACTGTAAGATAAGACAAATGCCTTCCTCTTCATTAAAAAGAAAAGGGGGAAATAAAACCTACTTACTTTGTATAGTGGAATTTGCTTTCTGAACTGTTTCCTGGATCGATTGTTCATTCTAGGGCAAAAGTAAGGCAAACCCCAGAAGTAAGTGGAGAATACCATTTGTGTACTGCCCCCAGGTTCTGCCATCTAGTTTCTCAGCTTTTATTCTTTTATTCAATAAAATATTACTTGCGCACCTTCTGTGGAGGACAGATTTTGAAAGTCTGGTGTTCTGGGGGACTTATCTCATGGTCCAGTGGTTAAGACTCCCTGCTTCTACTGAAGGCGTTGTGTGTTTGATCCCTGGTGGGGAAACCGCATGCCACATGCCATGCACGATGTGGCCAAAAAGAGAAAAAAGGCAAGAAAGAAGTAAAAGAAGGGAAGAAAGAAAAGAGTCTGGTGTTCTGGTTACTATTGCTGCACAAGAAGTTATCCCCAAACAAAACAGGACAGCAGCCACTTAATTGTGCTAGTTTGTGAATTGGCTATTGAGGAAGAGCCCAGTAGCAGCAGTGCTCAGAGCATCAATAGGCTGAAAACAACCATCGTTGCTGCTTAAACAAAGCTAACGGACACTGGAAACAGGAGGAACTGCCTTCTTCCTCCCCTCTTCCATTCTGTCTCCCAGTGCTTCCCACTGTCAGATCCTCATCAGAAGCAAAATGGCAAGGGAAACCCTGGCTCCAACATCATAGACTGGAGGCAGAGGATGCGCTTGGAAATGAGAGCAAATAAATAGCACAGACAAACTTAAGACCTATTGAAGGTTTCTTTAAACACCAAGCTTTGAATTGTATCCATCTTAAATAAAAATTTTAAATTGTACTCTTTTTTCACAGAAGATTCTAAGTTTAATTTTTCTTGGTATCTTATGATGGGCAGTTCAGTTCAGTTCAGTCGCTCAGTTGTGTCTGACTCTGCGTACAAGTCAAGTGGTTAAACCTCAGTGGAGGCATCATCCTTTATAGTTACATAAGAGCTTTGCTTCCAAGTTCCCAGCATGTAACTATGTTGGACAACTGATTTCTGACTTGGGATAGCATTAAGTATAACTTGTTTTCAGTATTTCTTTCTCTCTTTTCTTTTCCTTCTTTTTTTTTCTATTTAGAAAAAAAGTTAAGTTTTAACCTTGAAGACAGCTGCTTGTCTAGTATATGTCTAGCCTAAGTCTAGTCTTATGCCTTTAGGTGGGTAGGTGTTTAGAAGAGCCACAGTGAAAATTTTACCTTCTTATTTACCTGGTCTCCAGGTGTCTCCATGCAGCTCTCTTAGAGATGACAGGGGGAAATTGTTAGGCCAGGTACCTTGGAGGTTTCTCTGATAGATCAGCTTGGTAAAGAATCCACCTGCTATGCAGGAGACCCCTGTTCGATTCCTGGGTCAGGAAGTTCATCTGGAGAAGGGATGGGCTACCTATTCCAGTATTCTTGGGCTTCAGTGATGCTCTGATGGTAAAAAAAAAAAAAAAAAAAAAAAAATCCACCTGCAATGTGGGAGACCTGGGTTGGGAAGATCACCTGCAGGAGGGCATGGCAACCCATTCCAGTATTCTTGTCTGGAGAATCCCCATGGACAGAGGAGCCTGGTAGACTACAGTCCATAGAGTCGCAAAGAGTCGGACACGCCTGAGCGACTAAGCACAGCACAGCACAGCACAAACTACCTTGGATGCCGAGTCTCCATGCCTAAGGTGTCCACCTGTGCCCCCCACAGCAGTGGCCTGCTTATTTGTTGTCTTTATTGCTCTCTAGGACTACAGAATAACTTAAAAACATATTTATTTATAACTTGCGGCTCACTACAAAGCTTGCAATGTGAAGCTCAAAGTGTAACTAACACATTTTTTATCAAAGAAAATGCTTTGACTTAGCAGAAGCTATTCAAACAAAATAAAAATCATTTCTCTTTGATGAATGGCATATTTGATTTTTGCTGGATCATTATCAGCCAATTCTTTATCCTCCCCATCAAGAAAGGCTATTCCATCAGAGAGTTTTAGTAAGTTTGGGGATGTCTTCTGTAACACAGAAATATGTCCAGATGACATTTCTTATATTGGAGTTATTTTTAGAATACATCCCTCCCTCCCTATGGATTTCAGTGCCCTGAAAAGTTGTCTAACTATGTGATTGAAGAGTATTTACACTGAAGAAGTCTTATGGATAGTTTAGAAGAAATCTGTGATCTTTGAGATAATTCAGTGTAACATCAGATGTTTCTTTTTGTAATAGATGTTTTTCATTGAACACACAGGAATTGTTCTTGTTACAAAGTAAGTGAGCCTGAACTTGTACTCTGCAAAATGCATTTTCCATAGCAAATAGGAATAAACTACAAGTAATTCACTAAAAGATTACCTAAAGCTTCAAACTATACAGAATTACAAGTGATGGGCATATATCTATACAGTATTGTTCCGGGATTAACTGCAATATTTTCTATTGTGTTCTCATGAAGGTATCAATGAGGCAGTTGAAGATTTCATATTAGGGATGTTAAAACTACAAGGGAAAATGAGATCTCTGTATAAAGGGTGCCCAGTGTGAAGACAACACAGAATGGAATTCTGGGGACAAAAGAAAGAAAACTGAGGAAGTCTTAGGTATTTAGGAGGAGAATATTCTTATATTTGGCTTTATGAGACCACAAAGCCAAGGGGATAGTTTCAAGTAAAAGTGAATGCTCAATCAAAAGGTCAGGGCCTTCCCTTGTGGTCCAGTGGTTAAGATGTCACCTTCCAATGAAGACGATGTGGGTTCGATCCTTGGTTGGGGGATTAACATGTCCCAAGTCTCATGGTCAAAAAAACCAAAAACATAAAACAGAAGCAGTACTTTAATAAATTCAATAAAGACTTAAAAAAAAAACAGAATGCTTTTAAAAAGTACATATGTGGCTCTTTAAAAATAAACTGTATTTTTTAAAAAAGAAAAAGGTCAAAGAGAATGAGAACTGAGTATCAACTACTGAATTCTCTCTCATCTGAATCTAGACAAATAAAATATAGTGGTTCAATATAAACTTGTGTGCCTAGTTCCATAACCTGTGGTCTTTCCACCATTCCATGCTACTTTCTATTAAAAATAAATACACAAACCTGAGATGCTAAAAAGACAAGTCAAATACCTACAGGCATAGAGATAGTTGCACTAATTACATGTTTAGTCCATGGTTGTTAGATTCTGCAATGATCTAGACACCGGGCAGAGATTGGTCAGCAGTGTAGACATGTCTGTCCTTTGTGGAGCTTCTGGTCTTGTGAAGTTGCTAGGTATTAAACAAATAGTCATATTTAACAAGCGCTAATGCAGGTCAGGAAGCAACAGTTAGAACTGGACATGGAACAACAGACTGGTTCCAAATAGGAAAAGGAGTCCGTCAAGGCTGTAGATTGTCACCCTGCTTATTTAAATTATATGCAGAGTACATCATGAGAAACGCTGGGCTGGATGAAGCACAAGCTGGAATCAAGATCGCTGGGAGAAATATCAATAACCTCACATATGCAAATGACACCAACCTTATGGCAGAAAGTGAAGAGGAACTAAAAAGCCTCTTGATGAAAGTGAAAGAGGAGAGTGAAAGAGTTGAATTAAAGCTCAACGTTCAGAAAACTAAGATCATGGCATCTGGTCCCATCACCTCATGGGAAATAGATAGGGAGACAGTGAAAACAGTGTCAGACTTTATTTTTCTGGGCTCCAAAAATCACTGCAGATGGTGATTGCAACCATGAAATTAAAAGACACTTACTCCTTAGAAGGAAAGTTATGATCAACCTAGATTGCATATTAAAAAGCAGAGACATTACTTTGCCAACAAAGGTCTGTCTGGTCAAGGCTATGGTATTTCCAGTGGTCATGTATGGATGTGAGAGTTGGAATGTGAAGAAAGCTAAGCACCAAAAAATTGATGCTGTTGAACTGTGGTGTTGGAGAAGACTCTTAAGAGTCCCTTAGACTGCAAGGAGATCCAACCAGTCCATACTGAAAGAAATAAGTCCTGGGTGTTCATTGGAAGGATTGATGCTGAAGCTGAATCTCCAATCCTTTGGCCACCTCATGCGAAGAGTTGACACACTGGAAAAGACCCTGATGCTGGGAGGGATTGGGGGCAGGAGGAGAAGGGGATGACAGAGGATGAGATGGCTGGATGGCATCACTGACTCTATGGGCATGAGTTTGAGTAAACTCCAAGAGTTGGTGATGGACAGGGAGGCTTGGCGTGCTGCGATTCATGGGGTCGCAAAGAGTCGGACACGACTGAGCAACTGAACTAAACTGAACTGAAGAAGGAAAATTAACATTGGGTTCTAAAAGGATATAAGCAGAAGGACCTTACTTGGTATGACTTTCAATTGTGACATCATCAGTTCAGTTCAGTCGCTCAGTTGTATCTGATTCTGTGCGACCCCATGGACCGCAGCATGCTAGGCCTCCCTGTCCATCACCAACTCCTGGAATTTGTTCAAACTCATGTGTATTGAGTCAGTGATGCCATCCAATCATATCATCCTCTGCCGTCCCATTCTCCTCCTGCCTTCAATCTTCCCCAAAATCAGGGCCTTTCCCAAGGACTCAATTCATAGTATATGTGACATCATATTGGAGCTGAAATCTCCAGAATGGTAGAAATTGGTGAGATGGGATGGGCTGGGGTGGGGAACAGCTGATGACAGGAGCATATCTATTTAGGGCTGAGAAGCCAGGGGTGTCCAGGAGAGGTCAGCAAGGGCCAGATTATGCAACAAAAAAAACAAAAGCCATGTTTGTAGGTCTTTGTTTAAGGTCTCTTGTGTAAGGAGAAGCCTTTACAGAGTGTTTTTTTACACTTAATTCCTACACCTTCCTGAGACCATGAGCAAGGAACAGCACTGCTTCAAACAGGAAAATCAACATTATTACTTCTCCTGGTAGCAGCATGCCATTATTGTTTTTCTTTTTTTCCCCTTTCTTCCTCATCACTAAGCCAATCTAGACATCACTGAACTTAACTTTGTAACACTGGCATCATAATAATAGCCATGACTGACACAAATCTGAGAGCTAGTTGCTGGGAGAACACTGCTGGTATAATTCTACCAGACTGCATTCTGCAAATGCCATATTAGAACAGAGAGGAAAGTGGAAGATATCAGAACGGAAGAGACTACAAGCCTTTGATTTTGTGTGTATGTGTGTGCTCAGTCACTCAGTCTGACTCTTTGTGACTGTGTGGACCATAACCTGCCAGGCTCCTCTGTCCATGGAATTTTCCAGGTGAGAATAGTGGAGTGGGTTGCCATTTTCTACTCCAGGGCGCCTTCTAGACCCAGAGATTGAACCTGCATCTCCTATGTCTTCTGTATTGGCAGATGGATTCTTTACCACTCAAACAACCTGGGAAGCCTTTGATTTCAAGATGCAACAACCCCACACATTTGTCTTAGGAGAAAGTAGTGCCAGTCTTGTTCCAGTAAGATTTCAGGTGACAGTCACATGCCTAACATCTCTCTTGTAGACCAGGAACTCACCACATCCGTTTGCTTTATGAGTCTTTTCCTGGGAACATGGTGTAGCTTGACTGAGTAATGGTCCTGAAGCTCACACAGTGGGGCAAAGGCTGGGAACTCCTCTGATAGATGCTGTTTAAATTGCGAGTTTAGTAATGACTTAGTTCATTCTCTGAGTTATTTCCTGGACCCACCTAGATTCAGTGGATCCCAAATCTTACCTGAGAAACTCCTATGTTTATTCATACACACACACACACACACACACACACACACATTTTATATTACAAGCAGGTTGGTATGTAAGACTATACGTCTCATGGTGTCATCCACCCTTTTTTAATATAGTTAGAAAGTTAAACATGACTTTATCAGTAACTGATTAATCTACAAAGGAAAAAGTTCAGTGAGCATATGGAAAATTTGAATAGTATGACTAGAAAACCTGATGAAGTTGTCATGGTTATAATACTGTAAGCCAAAGCTATAGAGTACATAGAACATTTGCAAAAGAAGATTATATTTTCTTTAAGAAAAATCTCAACAAATTTCAAAGAATATCATGTGGAAAATTTTTTCTGATTATAATAAAATGCAACTAGAAATGGACTTAAAGATGGTTTGGGGACTTCCTTGGGTTTCCCTGGTAGCTCAGCTGGTAAAGAATCCGCCTGCAGTGCGGGAGACCCCGGTTCAATTCCTGGGTCTGGAAGATACAATGGAGAAGGGATAGGCTACCCACTCCAGTACTCTTGGGCTTCCTTTGTGGCTTAGCTGGTAAAGAATCCACCTGCAATGTGGAATACCTGGGTTCAGTCCCTGGGTTGGGAAGATCCCCTGGAGAAGGGAAAGGCTACCCACTCCAGTGTCCTGGCCTAGAGAATACCAAGAACTGTATAGTTCATGGTTTCACAAAGAGGCGAATACTGAGTGACTTTCACTTGGATATCCAATGGTTAGGGCTCCTTGCTTCCACTGCAGTGAAAGTAGGTTCACTCCCTGGTCAGGGAACTAAGATCCTTCACACTGCACAGCACGGCAGGAAAAAAGATGCTTTTAAAGTCCATAAATCATAGACAGTTTTGTAAAACATAAAATAAGCTTTATTATTACATTTTATTTATATTATAAAACCCTTTCTATCATGTAACAAAATCATTTGTATCATTTATTTTTTAGATTCCATATGTAAGTGATGTCATATTATATTTTTCTTTGACTGACATCACTTGGTATAAATAATCTCTGGGTCCGTCCATGTTGCTGCAAATGGCATTATTTCATTTTATTTTATGGCTGAGTAGGGTTCCATATTAACCCACTCTTATGTTCTTCAAATCACTCTTCAGCTTGGTCCTCTTCCCCAGGTTATAATCTTAAATTTCCAAATTCTTGTGGAATATGTGTTGGGATAGCCATCTCCCATAGGCAAAATTGTGCCTCCCTCTAAATTCATAGGTTAAAGTGTTAAAGTCAAATACCTTCAGAATATGACTGCATTTAGAGACAGGGCATTTAAAGTAATAATTAAGGTAAAATGAAGTTCTAAGGGTGGTGTCCTTATACATATGGATGTTTTTCTAATACCATATGACTGATATTCTTATAAAAAGAGGAAATTAGGACACAGACCAACACAGAGGGAAGACCTTGCGAAGACACGGAAAAGACGACCCTCTGAACCCAAGGACAGAGGCTTCCAAAGAAACCAAACCTGTCAACGCCTGACTCTTGGAGTTCTGCCTTCGAGAACTGTAAGAAAATTGAAGCTATCCTTTTAGCTGCCTAGTCTGTGCTTTAGCCTGAAATATGCTGAAGCCTGAAATACATCCTTCTTGCCTCAAAATCATTTCACGAAGCTGACCACATCACCTTCCCCTAAAAGTGATTCCTCTTTCTCAAGAAAGAAAACTTCAAGTTCATTCTTTCGTTCTTATACTCGGTGTTTACTGGGAAGTCACTAAGTGATGGGAACTGGGATACAAAGATCACTTGGTCACAGTTCCAAGCCTCAGAGCTCCCACAGTCCATGCACCCCCACGCTAGCTTATTCCTGTCACTGACACTCCATCCCTGGCTGCCAACTTTGGGTCATTTTCCACTTCTCCTTTTTTCAACTTTCACTTCTGGTCAGTCCTAGATTTCCGATGAATCTGTCATGGCTGTGTTTTTTCCCATCTATTCTGGGTGCCAGGTCTTCCCTGGATTCCTGGCAGTGTCTTCTGCTGGGCTGTTCCTTTTCTAGTTCTTGGCCTCACTCACATCCTATCCATCTTACAGGTCAGAAAACATGAACTTTCATCAGGTTTCCCGCTACTCCTTCCTTAAGAATCTCTTTCTTGCAGGAAATGTAAACGCACGGTATGTGAATCTGGGTCATTTAAGGAGTACAGTTTATATTTGATGTTCGGTACAGGTGGAACTTCACCCATGAGCAATCATCTGAGGTTTCTTTTGTTGATGAATAGTCCATCTTTCCACAAGGTTCTTATACTGTCTACTTAGGTGAGCCAGGGATATTCAAGTTTTGACTTGTGTAAATGCTTCAGCTGTGAAATGCTTTGACTGATTTCTTCTCCAAAAGTTCTCCAAAGTTGTGTATATATATGACCAGTTCAGAGCACAGAAATAATTTAAATCAGTAATAAAAGTTTGCCGTTACCACTTTAAGCTTCACTCACTACAAATTTTCTTACATCTTAAACTTCTAAATTGATTATATTTATTCATGTTATTTATGTCTTCATGATAAAGAAAGAATCTCAGATTTACCATGAACAGTATCAAGGATGGAAGCATAGCTCCAGACTTCCTGAGCTCAAATACAGGTGGTGACAGCTATTCCGCTGGCTTACTTTGATGAGTCCTAACCTTTCTGGGCCCCAGTTTGTCTCTCAGATGATTGTTATGAGGATTCAATGAGCTGAAGAATACAGGGTGCATATACCAATATGCATATATACCAATGCTATTATTATATATAGCAATATTATATATATTGCTATTATATATATACCAATATAATACACCAATGCTATTATTCTTCTAAAAAGAATGAGGAAGGAATTCTTTCCCCTCTTTTCACCTGCCCCCTCTCTCAAGCTGTGCACAAGTAACCACAGGTCTCATTTCCAGTCTCCAACATCTTCAGTTCTCTCAATGGTCACCCTCCACTGACCTCTCAAATGACATCACCCTAACTAAAGAAGCTTGGCACACCTGAACAAACAGTTAGTGGTGATGTAAGGCTCTTGGAAAATGAGTGTGAAGAGTTTCAAAGGATGGGTGTGAGGTGTATGGTATTGCATCGGATGGGGTAGAACTCCAGACAGATATAAATCCATGCTAAAAATGAAAGGCCAAACCAGTGCTTGGGAGAGATGAGTGAAGAATGCAGTGCCTCCTGCTTTCAGGAAATACCATAACTTCTTTCAGAGCTACAGGAAAGGTCCCCAGAGGCCAGAATGAAGCAATCTTTCTATTAGACAAAATTCCATATTTCTGACCTAACCTGTATGCCACAGACTCTAGTGAAACCTCGCTCTCTTTCTCTCTCAGTTGCTATAGGACTTTATGTAAAAGCAATCTCTACCAGAAGTAGAGGAGAGACATTCAATGAAAATCACTCTTCTAACTTATCCTCCAGATCTTCTCATCTGTTTCTACCTTTGGTCTCTATTTTCTAATCTACAAAAGGAGAAGCTCAGTTTAATGATTCCTAAAATGTTATCCACCTATTGTCATCAAAGTTCCAAAGTGCCTGATGGTGTGATTGGAGTCAGGAAGAATATTAAAAGCCCTCCCCTCTGGGGATATTCAGGCTAAACTGGGAAGACAGTAAATAGGATGAAAATGAGAAGCTGTGTGCATTTTACCTAGGTAACATATTTTGCCACTAATGGCAAACGATGTGGGGGAAAAATATATAGACACTGGGTAGAAGAAAGGATAGCCAAGGGATTGGGAGATGCTGTTTAGTCACTCTGTCTGACTCTTTGTGGCTCCATGGCCTGTAGCCCCACCAGGCTCTGTCCATGGGACTTCCCAGGCAAAACACCAGAGTGGGCTGCCATTTTATTCTCCAGGGTTATCTTACCAACCCAGGGATCGAACCCGGGTCTCCTGCATCGGCAGGCAGAATCTTTATCCCTGAGCCACCAGGGGAGGGGGCCGGCTAGGGAGAACCTGAAGTGAAGAAGGAGAGAGTCCCGGAGGAACGCTGGTTGAGGCGTGTGTAGAGCGTCCGACATCCAGTGAGCAGCTGGATGGCCAGCTGGTGATCGGATTTCACTCAGAAGGGCAGCAGAGAAAATTCCAAGAGGAATATTGAGACCGCCTTATTCACCGTTTTGGGTACCAGGCTGGGAGTCTGCCCTCTACTCTTAGGCTAATGCCTCTCAAAATCTTCCACAGAAGGAGCCCCAAAGCCGATGAGAATATGAGGAATGCTTCTGTCAACTGGTTAAAAAAAAAAAAAAATCACAACCTAAAAGTAAGTTGAGAATTACATTTTATTAGGCAGACTTTCTGAGGACTCAAGCCCAAGCCACTTACATAGCTCTGAGGAACTACTCCAAACAGGTAGGGGAGGAGCCAGCATATATAGGAGTTTTTGCAACAAAAACCAGGCAGTGGGAATATCAAAAGATGCCTGTTGATTAAAGAAAACCAGACATCTCATCCCCGTTGGCTCAGGCAGTAAAGAATCTGCCTCTGGAAACATGGGTTCGATCCCTGGTTCAGGAAAATCTCCTGGAGGAGGAAATGGTTCCCTACCCCAGTATTCTTGCCTGCAAAATTCCATGGACAGAGGAGCGTAGATGGCTACAGTTCACGGGGTCACAGAAGGCTAGACACGACTGAGCACGCATTCATGCTTGTTACCTTTATAAAATCAAAAGTCCCAAGGAGGTCAGTCTTCCATAAAAGCAGGTTGTCATTTCCCCGCATGTAGACATCTCTAGCTAAGCAATTTGGAACTTTTCTATATGAGGGAAGATGCAAGAGTCTGGGCTCATGGAAATTATTCCTTTGATCTGTGAATCAGCTATCTGGAACCTATATCCTGTTCTTTCCCATCCTGAGTCCCTGCAGGGGGCATTGCTGGGCATGGCTGCAGCGACTGAGGGCTTGGCATTGGGCAGCATGTTTTGTCTCCATCCTGAGTCCCCTCAAGGCTCACCATTGGCAGTCGCAGGGGCTGAGGGCTGGATGACCTCCCATCCTTTGTTTGCTGATAGGGCAGGCAATATTTTTCATTCACACTTCTGTTCTCCTTTGGCTATAAAGGGAAACATTTTGAAGTTTTATGATACCAATTTCTATGGATAATTTTCAAAATGCCTACCTCTATAATATCTGGTTTCATTTTGTGATAATAATTATGACATTCTTTTACTAAACCTTCCAGCCTGTCCAACCTGTAGGGAAATATTTTATTTTAGAACTTTGTTAGTGTCTCAGTCATGTTCAAGTCTTTGTAATCCCATAGACTGTAGGCTGCCAGGCTCCTCGTCCATGGAATTTACCAGGAAAGAATACTGGAGTGGGTTGCCAGTCCCTTCTCCAGGCATCTTCCAGACACAGGGATCGAACTGGAGTCTCCTGCATTGCAGGCAGATTCTCTACCATCTGAGTCAAAGGGGATGCCCTAGAACTTTAAATACCAAACTTTAGGTAAGACCATTCCAACTAAAAAGCATAAGCTTTATCCTACAGAAAGCCATCGCAAATGTTTTGAAAAGAGAATTACACGCTATTTCAGATCATTTCATATATTAAAAAGAAACAAATGCTGCAGGCAAATGCAAACTCTTTCTGTTCTAGGAGCCCCTTACTTTTTCTGAACTCTTCCTCACAGCCTGAGGACTTTGCAGAAAAGAAGACTATCGCTAACTTTCCTAAAACTCAGACAGTCTTGATCTCTTCAAAACACTTGCACATACATTATTTCATTTTTATTTCAACATATTCTTCCAAGAATGGCTCAGAGGCCCAAAACAGGCTACAAAGAGCTAGAGAGCTAGCCACTAGGAAATATATGGATTTTGTCCCTCATTTGAGCACACTCTTTTCTTAAAAATTAAAAAGTCAAAACTTTATTTGAGAAAGTTTCTACTTTAGGAAATACTAAATTTCTGATATGGTTTCCCATAGTCTATTTGTATGTGCAAGGTTAAGAATATTGTCACTGAGATTCTGTGCGTGCTGGGGAGTCTTGGTTCTTCGGAGCTGGGCAGAGATTCTTTCTTGGAGGGATATCTGTTCTTGCAACTATTGTGAGGAATTCACTATCAAAACTGGGTGCTTCCCTCCCACCCCCTGTTGTGGTGATTAACAAACTTCATTTGCTTGTGTCTTGACGTCTGGCTATCCTGTCTTTCCATGATTTACAATTGTGGGTGTAATAGGATACTGGCGTGTGCATGTTTTTTCTTATGAATGAAAAGTTCAGTTCAGTTCAGTTGCTCAGTTGTGTCCAACTCTTTGTGTCCTCATGGACTGCAGCGCGCCAGGCTTCACTGTCCTGGAGCTTGCTCAAATTCATGTCCAGTGAGTCAGTGATGCCATCCAACCATCTCATCCTCTGTCATCCCCTTCTCTTCCTGCCTTCAATCTTTCCCAGGATCAGGGTCTTTTCTAAGGAGTCAGTTCTTCTCATCAGGTAGCCAAAGGATTGGAGTTTCAGCTTCAACATCAGTCCTTCCAATGAATATTCAGGATTGATTTCCTTTAGGATGGACTGGTTGGTTCTCCTTGCAGTCTGAGGGGCTCTCAAAAGTCTTCTCCAACACCATAGTTCAAAAGCATCAATTCTTCGGTGCTCAGCTTTCCTTATGGTCCGACTCTCACATTCATACATGACTACTGGAAAAACCACAGCTTTGACTAGATGGACCTTTCATTATGGAATGAAAAATATTGCCTGCCATTTGAGTAAACAAAGGATGTTACAGCCATTGAGCCATCACATTACAGCCCATTCTCTGGTGAGCCCTGAGGGACCTCAGGATGGAGACAAAGAATGCCCACCATCTATCAGTCAGCTGCTACAGCCACCCCTAAGGGTGCACCCTGAGGAGACCCAGGATGAGAAAGCACAGGCTACTGGCCCCAGATAGCTTAGATGCCTGTCAAAGGAATGGATTCAGACAGCCTAGACTCTGTGTCTTCCCATGTATAGAAAAGTAGTGCTAGCTTCATTAATTTGAGATGTCTGGTTTTCTTTAATTAACAGCAATCTTCTGATATTTCGATTACCTGCTCATAGTTGCAATAACTCCTATATACCTGGCTCCTCCCCACCTCTTGCCTCTTCAGAACAGTCTCTCAGCATTATCTGAGATGCTGTGTCCTAGGCTTGAAGTCCTCAGAATGTCTTCCGAATAAAACATAATTCTCAGCTTTTATGCTGTGCAATTTTTTTTTCAGTCAACATTCTTACTGCTATTGCCTTCTTCATCCACCCAGTGACCTTCAGAACATTTTATAGGCTGATACTCTGTGTATATGTGTAGGGGAGAAGTTAATCCTATTTGAAACACATGAATTCTGAGTTGGAAATGTATAAATAAATCATAGAAAAAATGTGATATAAATAGGCAGTCTGAATTGCATCAGTTCAGTCACTTAGTCATGCCCAACTCTTTGTGACCCCGTGGACTACAGCACGCCAGGCTTCCCTGTCCAGTACCAACTCCCAGATCTTGCTCAAACTTATGCCCATTGAGTCACTGATGCCATCCAACCATCTCATCCTCTGTTGTCTCCTTCTCCTCCTGCCTTCAATCTTTCCCAGTAACAGGATCTTTTCAAATGAGTCAGCTCTTCGCATCAGGTGGACAAAGTATTGGAGTTTCAGCTTCAACATCAGTCCTTCCAATGAATATTCAGGACTTATCTCCTTTAGGATGAACTGGTTGGATCTCCTTGCAGTCCAATGGACTCTCAAGAGTCTTCTCCAACATCACAGTTCAAAAGCATCAATTCTTTGGTGCTCAGCTTTCTTTATAGTCCAACTCTCACATCCATACATGACTACTGGAAAAAATCATAGCTTTGATTGGATGGACCTTTGTTGGCAAAGTAATGTCTCTGCTTTCTAATATGTTGTCTAAGTTGGTCATAGCTTTTCTTTAAAGGAGCAAGTGTCTTTTAATTTCATAGCTGTAGTCACCATCTGCAGTGATTTTAGAGCCCAGGTAAATAAAGCCTGTCACTGCTTCAATTGTTTCCCCATCTATTTGCCGTGAAGTGATGGGACCAATTGCCATGATTTTAGTTTTTTGACTATTGAGTTTTAAGACAACTTTTTCACTCTCCTCTTTCACTTTCATCAAGAGGCTCTTTAGTTCCTCTTCACTTTCTGCCATAAGGGTGGTGTCATATGCATATCTGAGGTTATTGATATTTCTCCCAGCAATCTTAATTTCAGCTTGTGCTTCATCCAGCCCAGCATTTTGCACGATGTACTCCACATATAAGTTAAATAAGCAGGGTGACAATATACTTTGGTCACCAGATGTGAAGAACTGACTCATTGGAAAAGATCCTAATGCTGGGAAAGATTGAAGGCAGGAGGAGAAGGGGATAACAGAGGATGATTATATGGTTGAGAAGGAGAAGGGAACAACAGAGATGGTTGGATCGCATCACCGACTTGATGGACATGAGTTTGAGCAAGCTCCAGGAGTTGGTGATGGACATGGAAGCCTGGGGTGCTGCAGTCCATGGGGTCCCAAAGAGTTGGACACAGCTGAATGACTGAACTGAACTGAACTGACAATATACAGCCTTGATGTACTCCTTTCCCAATCTGGAACCAGTCCATTCTTCCATGTCCAATTCTAACTGTTGCTTCTTGAACTGCATACAGATTTCTGGGGAGGCAGGTAAGGTGGTCTGGTATTCCCATCTCTTGAATACTTTTCCATGTTTTTTTGTGATCCTCACAGTCAAAGGCTTTGGCATAATCAATAAAGCATGCGTACCTTACTCCAAATATCTCCCTCTGTCTACCTGCCAAGATTCTGTCAGTGTTAAGGTGTTCAAAAATCCATTGCTGAAGCATGAATACCTTTTGGGGAGGAAAGATTTAAGGAGGTGGTGGTGAAGTTAAAGCCCAATTCACTATTTGCTCCAGTTTAGAATCTTAGAAACTTCTAGGAGAATGATACATAAGAGGTTGGCCTGTTCAAGCTTTCACCTAAGAACAACATGTCTTACATTTGCTGAAATTATTCATCCAGCTTCAATACAAACAAAGCAAAGACCTTGTAATTCACCACAGAAAGAAGTAATTCCTTCCATAATTACATCATAATAGTGGTATTTATCTTAGTAAGTATTGGGCTATACAGTTTTCAGCACTCTTTTATGCCTGTATTATCTCATTCATTTAATGTAGTTATATCAAGACAACTTCTGAGTGTTGAACTATAATCTACTTGCATATAGCTTCCATCCTGTGATCTCATCTGCCCAGAACAGTACATAAAATATGGTTTCCATGAATACTCTTTGTATTAAAGATCATTCTGAAGACTTGTAAGACAATCTGGAGAAAGAAGAGAAAACACCAAGGGAAAAGAATTGTTGACCCACCAACATCAGTAAGTGCTTAGAGAAAAACATGAAAAATTATATATGTATAAGGTTGCTTCTTGAAATTCAAATAGAAAAGAAGTCACCAGTTACTAACCCTGGGAGATTAGTTAAGAAAATCACAGTGTGTGTATATCATGTGATATGATGTAGCTGTTGACAATGATTATCTCATGATACATTTTGACTAGAAAAGCTATTCATGGCATATTGAGTGAAAAAAAAAAGCTGCTTATAGAAAATATATATGATCCCATTTCACAAAATTATAAACATATGTACCTTTAAATATGCATGATGAGATAGCAAATGAATGGTTAGTAGTGGTTGTATCTAAAATTGTTTAGATTTGGATGGTGGTATCTGAAAATCTTTAGATTTTTCAACAGGGACCCTTTATCATTTTCCCCACAAATCAATATTTTGATACAAAATAAGAATAAATGGCTGACTGGTAAATAAATTGGTATTCAGTATGTTTCTTTTTTAGCTTTGTGCCTTGCGCTCTATTTTATTTATTGTGGTAAAAGTCACATAATATAAAACTACTTTAACCACATTTAAATATACAGTAAGTGGAACTAAGTATAGTCACATGGTGGTACAATTCTTACCATCATCCACTTCTTGAATTGTTACCTTTCCAGATTGAAACTCTACTCCCACCAAACACTAACCCCCCTTCCCTCCTCCACACTCCCCACCCCTGACATCTACTAGTATACTTTCTGACTCTATGAGCTTGACTTTTCTGGGTACTTCATATAAGCAGAATAAATATTTGTCTGCTTCCATGCATGCTCAGTTGCTTTAATTCTGTCTGACTCTTTGCAACACTATGGACTGTAGCCTGCCAGGCTCCTCTGTCCATGGGATCCAGGCAAGAACACTGGAGTGGGTTGTCATGCCCTCCTCCAGGGGAACTTCCCTACCCAGGGACTGAACCCACACCTCCTACATCTGCTGCCTTGTAGGTGAATTATTTGCCCACTAAGCCACCTGGAAAGCCCCATATTTGTCTGTATTTAATATATATTAGAATGAACTTTTAAAGTTAACTTAATATGTAGTACCTTTTTTTGAGTTGAAACTTGAAGGTATAAATGAAACATTGCCTAAGTCTTTTAAAATCAGAAGGAGAGAAAGAACAAAAGAGAGAAGCATGTGTGTGCATGTGTAGATGAAGACAGAAAATCAAGAAAAATATGTTCTGGGTGGTCTAAAAGAAGCAATAAATTAAATATAAAAATAAAAAAAACAAATTAAGAAAAAAAATGTCAAAGCTGAATTTTTCGAAGTAGAATTCCCAATGAGAGATGCATTGGATGGAGAACCAGAACCACAAGGGAAGTGGCAGGAGTCATTATGTGAGTCATGTTAGAAAAATACACACACACACAACCCAAACCCACTCTTTCATCTTTTCCGGTTTCTAAACATGTTGACCTTTCAGGGACCCATCTCCATCTCTTCTTTTCATTATGAGGAAGTTGAAAAGGGCTATAATTTCATGTTGGATTTCTCCTAGGTGACTGAAGCTTTAAAGTGAAACATCTCAGTGTTAAAGAGGGACCACTCATTACTCAGCAGTTCTCACACAGTGTGACTAGTTCTTTGTAAATTTCTAGCCTGGAGCCTCTGCAGCTGGCTGAGCCCCCACCCTGTGGGGGTACATCATGGAAAAAGAGTGCCTGTATTAGTGACACGTGGGCTGTATTTAAACTGTATGTTATGGCCTCCTGCCTGTGTGTAGGTTTTGAGAAGGTTACAACACATCTGGTTTTAGTCTGTCCCTACAGTTTGAGCAGGAAGTAAGTAGGCTCTGAAGATGCTGGCTTCCAGCCAGTTCAAAGGGGGATGTGAGGCTGCCTTTCACAATGAAATTGAGTCCAAAGAGTAGCTGAGCCTCTCTTCTTTCTCCCTCTTGTTAATGTGAAACACATCCTTAAAACTCATCATTTCAAGCCACAAGCATAAAATCAAAAATCAGCTTACAGCAGTAGACCCATTACAAGGTCCATCACAGCACCTTAGACTACTGTATTTCAAAATAGGTAGCCTCTCAACTCCAGGTTCAAAAGCTTTCCTGAGCCCTAGGAATTCTGAGTCCTAAAATAAACACTTTCAGACTCCCCGTAGTGGCAGTCTCCTTTGTACCCTGCAGTTTCTCCCTTTTTCCTTATCTCCTCCCAGTCCACTTTCAATTGCTGTGTTTTTTGTTTTTGTTTTTTTTTTTAAACTGCTATATTCTGACTTCCACTCTAACCATTCCAGTGACTGCTCCATCCAAGGTGATCAATTCTTAAATTTCATGTCCTTGACATTGGTAAAATGTTTGACTCTGGTATCCATCTCTTCCTACCTGTCTTGTTTCCATTGAGTCACACCATTCTGCTTCTTTCCTACCTCTCTTCTTTTGCCTTCACTCTGCTTTCATGGCACATTTTTTTTTTTCTTCAATTCAGGGCCTTTCTTATTCCCTCTGGTCTTCTCTCTCATTTTAATTTCCCTGGAGAATTAATCACTATTGATATTTTTATCTAGTTGACTAGCATACTCCTCACATAGTCAACTAAATACAACCAGCTGGATGTCCTAAAGTCATTGCAAACTCCACACTCCCAAATCAAATCAGTTTTCCTCACCTAAATCTAAATGCAAATTACAAGCATTTCCAAAGAGCTTACTCTGTCCACCATCTAAGTTTTGAAGGCTGGAAGCTTTGCAGTTATGCTCTTCTCTTCCGTCTCTGCATATGCCTATATTTCCACCAAAGTTTTCCTCTTGCTTTTAAAGCTTGAATTACTGTTCAAGTTTCTCTCCCTGTCTATTCCTCCTTCTATTGCACAGGCCCTTATTGCTGTACCTGTTGTTGCTGTCATTGTTTAGCCTCTAAGTCATGTCCAACTTTTTGTGACCCCATGGACTTTAGCCTATGAGGCTCCTCTGTCCATGAGATTTCTCAGGCGATAATACTGGAGTAGGCTGCCATGTGCTTCTCCAGAGGATCTCCCAAGCCCAGGGATGGAATCCCAGTGTCCTGCATTGGCAGGCAGATTCTTTACCACTGAGCCACTATGTAAGCCTACTGCATTTCTGCTTAATCCAAATTTTGTCCTCTTTGTACACAATTCAACTTGCATACCCTTATCACGCTAATTATCTCAAAATACTGCATGTATTGGGTTATTTCATTTACTATTGATGATTTCATTTACTAAGGGATGATTTACTATTGATAAATGAAAAGCAGTAACTTTTCAGTCTAGTTTTCAAGGCTCTCCAAAATCCAAGCCTGTCCTATTGTCCCCACCTTTTAACCCATCACCCCACCACAAAAATCAAGTAAGACCAGTTACTGGGTTTCTTGTCTAGTCTTTCTAGCCAATATCTTATATACTCTTTTGCCTTAGAGACTCAAACCTTCTGCTTAAACATCTATGGTGGTCAGATGGGACTGAGTCCAAGTAGAGGGCACCCCTTCCATGATTTTTTCAAAACTCTAAAGTGACTTTAAACTCAAAAACCACAGTAAGAAGGAATTTTACTTATGAACTGCGGAAAAGAATTCCAAATGGGGAATGAAGTACTTTCATCTTACTTATTGCCCGAAGCACCCAAGTATAAATCACTGCTGAGATTTCATATGAATAAAGTATTTTCTTCCTCACATTTGAATTCACATTGACTTTAAACTGGAACTAACAGTTATAAATGTGAGTTTTTGGAGAAAAGAGCCCAATTCAAAGAGATTTAATAATAAGGTCCCTATTCATCTATATTCTCAGTAAGAGATGAGTATAAAACGAGTCTAATAAATACATTTCTGTTTTTATCCTTAAAACTATTCCCTATTGCAGGTCAATCTCAAGGGGTCTTTTTTCACATAAGTCAGGGGAACTTTCTGTTTAGAAAATAAATAGAATGCCAAACTTCATCCACCTTGGGTTTTTATAAGCATTCTACATTGTTTCTAGAACAAAGATTAATTTCAAATGTTCTTTTCTTTTGAAAGCAAGGGAGATGAAAATATGGTAAGTATTCTCAAGCTAGATATCTTAAGGTTATTTTACAAGTTGGCAATAGTTTTGAGTTTGCATTCATTGAACTATAAAATTTCCTGTTAGTGATTAAGGACTCTTTTAAGAAGATAATATTTACTTATTAAAAACACTCTTGGCTCACAAACTGAGTTGAGATAGCAAATAAGGATGTTTTGCAAAATGAAAAACCATAATCTGGGCAATCTTCCCCAATATTTTTTTTTCTGGTTACATTATTTCCTAGAATATTGTTAGCTAATTTATACCACTTTCCCACACTCCTGACAATATCTGAAATAAAGGATGAATCTTTCTATCTCACAATCCTAGTCTGAAGATTATATAACAGAGAGTTCATGGTAAAATAATGAGTTAGTAAAAAATTCTGCAGAAACAAGTCTTTCCAAAAAGGGGGCTATTAGGGACACTCTATTTATACTATAAAGACAACCAATTGCGTTCCTTGTGGTTGAACGTTACCTTATCTTCCCCTCTACCCAGAAACAGGAACATTTTGGTGCTTTTGTCCTCTTTGAATCTGTCTCTGTCCTTAGACCCAACTTCTTTCTACAGTCTTTCCTTCAATAAAAAAAAAAAAGAAAGAAAGAAAATAATTTCTTCTGGAGTTCCATAGTAACCAAACAGTCCCTTGGATGGTTTATGGTTCTGACACATTGCATTAACAAAGAATTTCCAACAGCACAGAAGGACCAGTTCCTCTTAAAACTTGAAGATAGTCATCAAAATAAATCATGCTAATCATATACCAGCAACTTAACAAGCCAAGTGTCTACTTAAATGTAGTGCAAAATTGGAAAGTTAAAATGTCTGGAACAATCATTTTCTTTTGGAGAAATCATGGCTTCCTAATAGATAGTCTCTTAACAGTCTCTATCACTTACATTTTCATGTCGAGTGGATAGATTGTTGAGAAATGTTTTAAACCCATGGACTTTGGGGCTCCAATTTTGATTTTTTTTTATTGAGGTGTAGTTGATTTATGATATTGCGTTAGTTTCAAGTGTACGGCAAAGTGATATAGATACATATTTATATGTCTCTGGGCTTCCCAGGTGACTCAATGGTAAAGAATCTGCCTGCCAGATTTGGTTTCCTCTGTGTGTATGCCCAGAAGTGGGATTGCTGGGTCATATGGCAGTTCTATTTCCAGTTTTTTAAGAAATCTCCACACTGTTTTCCATAGCGGCTGTATTAGTTTGCATTCCTACCAACAGTGTAAGAGGGTTCCCTTTTCTCCACACCCTCTCCAGCATTTATTGCTTGTAGACTTTTGGATAGAACTGCCATATGACCTAGCAATCCCACTTCTGGGCATACACACAGAGGAAACCAGATCTGAAAGAGACACGTGCACCCCAACGTTCATCGCAGCACTGTTTATAATAGCCAGGACATGGAAGCAACCTAGATGCCCATCAGCAGATGAATGGATAAGGAAGCTGTGGTATATATACACCATGGAATATTACTCAGCCATTAAAAAGAATTCATTTGAATCAGTTCTAATGAGATGGATGAAACTGGAGCCCAGTATACAGAGTGAAGTAAGCCAGAAAGATAAAGACCATTACAGTATAGTAACATATATATATGGAATTTAGAAAGATGGTAATGATAACCCTATATGCAAAACAGAAAAAGAGACACAGATGTATAGAAGAGACTTTTGGACTCTGTGGGAGAAGGTGAGGGTAGGATGTTTCGAGAGAACAGCATGGAAACATGTATATTATCTAGGGTGAAACAGATCACCAGCCCAGGTTTGATGCATGAGGCAAGTGCTTGGACCTGGTGCACTGGGAAGACCCAGAGGGATCGGGTGGAGGGGGAGGTGGGAGGCGGGATCGGGATGGGGAACACATGTAAATCCATGGCTGATTCATGTCAATGTATGACAAAAACCACTACAATGTTGTAAAGTAATTAGCCTCCAACTAATAATAATAAAAAAAAGAATACCTAAAGCTAAAAAAAAAAAAAAAAGAATCTGCCTGCCAAGCAGGAGACCCAAAAGATGCAGGTTTTATCCCTGGGTTGATCCCCTGGAGAAGGAAATGGCAGCCCACTCCAGTATTCTTGCCTGGGAAACCCCATGGACAGAGGAGACTAATGGGTCTCCTCTACAGTTCATGGGTCAAAAAAGGTCAGACACAACTTAGCAACCAAACAGCAGCAACTGCAAATTGTATATGTTTCTGACTATTTTAATTGAAGAGTTTTACAAGATAATGAGTAAAGATTTCTGTGTTATACAGTAAGACCTAATTAAATTGTTTTTGTAATATTCTAATTTAAATAAGATCTATCATAGAGTTGTGATCAAATACCTAGTTTTGGCCTCAGTTGTCTCAAATGTAAAACATTACTGAATGATCTGACTGTCTGAAGGAAGGAGGCAGGACAAGAGATTCCCTTCAGATCACTTCTCAAAACCCTGTGAAAGTGACCTTCTGGTCTGCCTTCTTCTGTGATGAAGCAAATCTCGTTTCTAGTATGGCTCATTTGCTGAATCAGAGTCCAGCTGGGATAAGTGAACCAGGAAATTCTTTCCATCTTATAACTGTAGCAGAACACTTTTAAAATATCTTTTTTTCTCTTTAATAGGATACAAAGCCATGATCCAGCCCACTGTTACAAAGGTATAAAAATGCTAATGTAATCTTTATAAGCCTGTTATTGCTTCTTTGGGAGTAATACAAGGTAAATCAAACCTATAGTGATACAGCAAAATCCAAGGCATTTTGACAGAAGTTCATTTTCCTTGGTTGCCACCAACAGTAATGGCTGTAAACAGTATATGGCAAACAGCTGCATCTTATGTTTGGAGGGTCTGGCCTACTTTTTGTCTCCGTTTTTGATTCCAAAAATGAGTTTATCAGCTTTCCCAGAGAAGTTACCTTTTAATTGTTGTTAAACATAAGTAGCACAGAATTCAACTACCCATTTTTTTTAATTTGACTTAATTTATAGAAAGATGAGACATTTTTACACTTTTACTTCCAAGTTGGAGACTGAAAATGTGTGAAATGCCTAGCTTTCTTTACTTTTTAAAAAGAGTTTGATTCCCAAAAGGGCTTAGGAATTTCATCTTGAATTGAATACACCCTCCCATCTGTACTGTTTTCTCATCTTTGAATATATCAGAGTATGGAAAACTCTCCCTAGCTTACAAAGTTATTATGATACTCAGTGGAATAATAAAGTTAACCAAAAGTAGCTAAATTTATTGTAACTTGTTGTTTAATTAAAAGTAGCTAAATTTATTGAAACTTGTTGGATAATAAAGAATTTGACTGGTATTTGTCCCCAGTTATACTTTGGCAACTTGTTGCAAAGAGCTGACTCATTTGAAAAGACCCTGATTCTGGGAAAGATTGGGGTCTGGAGCAGAAGGGGATGACAGAGGATGAGATGGTTGGATGGCATCACCAACTTGATGGACATGGGTCTGGGTGGACTCCAGGAGTTAGTGATGGACAGGGAGGCCTGGCGTGCTGTGGTTCATGGGGTCGCAAAAAGTCGGACACAACTGAACAACTGAACTGTCCCCAGTTTCTGGGAGGGAGACTCTAAATCCTTGGACATTTTCAAGTGATAAGAATGTGTTTGTTATTCGTAGTAGAGCCCCTGGGATCAGACATGAGTGATTCAAGAGGACCCTCTAATTAGTTTCATAGTCTATCCATCATGGGGCTGGACATGAGGGAAAGATCAACCTTGAGATTATGAGCCAGGTGAGGCCAGGCCAACCTCCCAACCTCAGGAGTAAAGGGGAGCAGAGATTCAGCTGAATCATATGGTCAGTGATTCAATCAATTGGGTCTGTATAATTGTTACAGAGCAAGGGCCTGTGTGTCAGAAGTCAGAAAGTCAAACTCTGACAACAGGGGTTTGTAGCAAAGTCAGGGTACTGAGCAAATAGAAGGGTCAACTTATGCTCAAAAGACCTGAACCCCCCAATGATTTTCAGGCAAAGGTTTTTAAATACAATGCTAAGGGGAGGATTGTAGGGTGGATGATCAGTTTATGGGCCTTCTACTCATTGGTTGGTGGTGAGGTAACAAGGTGATGTTTCAGGAACCTCAAACTTCTGGTCCTAAACAGTCTGGGGTCTCTTTGCATGTCATCCTCATGTCGCCACCATCCCCCACCTGGGTCTGTGAGGTGGGGGGGGGGGGTAATTAGTTTTTACTGAACAACTCAGAGCTATGCAACAGATTGTTATTTATATCTATTAGGAGGAACTAGGAGTCTTGTCTGCTTCCCCGGTGGCTCAGATGGATAAAGAGTCTACCTGCAATGCAGGAGAACTGGGTTTGATTCCTGGGTCAGGAAGATCCCCTGGAGAAGGGAATTGCAACCCCCTTGAGTATTCTTGCCTGAAAAATCCCGTGGACAGAGGAACCTGGTGGACTACAGCCCGTGGGGTGGAAAAGAGTCAGACACGACTGAGTGACTAACACTTTCACTTTCAGGAGTTCTGTGGTTCCATTGTCCTAATCTCTGACTGCTTGAGTCTGCTCTTTGGAACTTGGGGAAGGCCCAGGAGACTAAAGCCTTTTATTCTGGGGACAAGAAATGGGGATCACAGAGGGGCTTTTGTACCTGGGGAGGCCCCTCAGGGTCCTGCCTGGTTTCCAGATAAAACCCAATAAAATTTTGGACACTGAAACGCCCGGGTTTTCCTGACGGGTGAATAAATCAGAACACATAGTGAGCTACAGCAGAGAGATTGCTCTTCTAATTCAAAAGGATAAAAAGGCATATTGAAAAGTTGGAAAGAGGCTGTATTTTTTTTTTTCTAGCAGTGAAGAGGTCATTCTTCTCTGTGTTTCCCAGACCATTTTTTACTGAGCTGAAACCCACTCAGTCTTAGCATTGGCAATTCAAACCATGTCCATCAGACAGCTTTAATGACAGCAAAACTTTTTCATTTTAAAACTGACTTTGATGTGAGAACAAGACTCTGAGATATATAAATTATATGCAAATTACAAAGAGAACACGCAAGTTGAAAAATTTCAAAACTAAAAGTTCACACACAGCTGAAACGTTCTCTGAATTAAGAATGAAATTACCATTTCTTTTCCCATTTGAGAAAATTAATATCTGAAGATTTGACCAGGTTATTCCTCACATGAGTGGGTCTTACATTTTAAGTCCTTGAGGAAAGGTATTTTGTACAGTAATAAAGAATATAATTGAAAATTATTGTATTTGAGCCTGTTGGCCTTTGCTTTGCACGCCAGGAATTCTGAGAGCTGTGAGTGGCAATCAAAGGACCCAACAGACAGATATTGGAAGATTTTATAATATTAAATTTTTCTCAAAATGACAGAGAGACAGATTTCACACAGGGGTGGCATCACGGTAAATAACCAAGATACCAAAGAAAAAAGATCAGCTCCTCAGATTTCATGGATTTAAAGGATAAATCATTGAACTTGAAGAAATAAGCAATAATACAGTAAACAAAAATGAACTGGGGCGACACAACAAGGTCCTTCTTTAGAGTACAGAGAACTATATTCAATACCCTGTGATAAAAAGCCATAACAGAAAAAAAACACAAGAAAGAACACATATGTTTAATTGAATCACTTTTCTGTACAGCAGAAACTAACTCAACATTTATATGTCAATACAAAATAATAAAAGAATTAGGTGAAAGGAATAACAATATAAAAAATAAACTGGGCAGAGACAGAAACACCTGAAAATGTATTCAAAGTTATCAAATAACCGAACTGGGGACAAAAATCACTGCCAAGTGCAAATTGTTTGGAGCAGCTGAATTGGGAAATAAATAATGCAATGGACAGAGCAACAAGCTCAGTTTATTTTATGTGAAGATTTTAATGATGTCCCTGTATGTACATCTTTGTCAACCAGCAGTAATCTAGGGCATGAACCAGAGTTTGTTTACACTGACTCACTAATTTAGAACTAGTGGAAAGTACCTTTGTTGTTGTTGTTGTTTAATTGCTGAGTTGTGTCGGTCTCTTTGCGACCCCATTGACTATAACCCATGCTACTGTCTGTCCATGGGATTTCCCAGGCAAGAATACTGGAGTGGATTTCCAGATGATCTTCCCAAACTAGGGATAGAACCCTTGTCTCCTACACTGGCAGGCAGATTCTTTACCACTGAGCAACGAGGAGAGCCTAGTGGAAAGTACCTAGTTTAAGTTTAAATGACACAATGACTTTTTAAAAAATTAAATTGCTTGACCTGCATCAGGCTGTTTTTGCCATCATGATTTTTTTTTTTTAAGATGAGAAGAAGCAAACTGCAGTGAATAGCTGAGAAGAAATTCTTCATCTGAAATATTAGAGGATTACAATAAATAATTTATCTTTTTGTTCTACCAGTTTCATCATTCTGTAATGTAGGCAGAACATCTTATTTGTCTGAAAATAGATTCTTTAATGTAAGTAAATCACTTATCCTTTTAAGTAATTTTAAACATTCCCACTTTAAATTTTAATTTGATGATTCATTTGCTTTGTAAGCATGACATTAATAATGAATGAACATTTGCTAAGTTTCTCTTCTTAAACATTGTTCCACCTTGTCCCTGAGCATCTCTAAGAGTTTGTCTGTTTCCTAGTGCGTGGAGCCCAACACTTTCCATAATGTAGCCTCGCACAAAGGATTTAAAATGCTATTAGTTCTCTTTTATTGCAAGACTTTTATTTACTGTCCTCTGCCAACATGCATTCAATTTTGATTCCAAGCTTTTGCATATCCTGTTTCTTGCTGGAATTGATTTTATTTTCCCTCCTACTTTAAAACTACCTAAACTTTAACCCCTCAAGTCCCTCAATACCTTCTTGGTGAGTTCCTCCCTGGTTATAATCCACATAGACTGAGAAATTATGTAAGGTCCCTGATGGCGCAGATGGTTAAGAATCTGTCTGCGGTGTAGGAGACCTAGGTTTGATCCCTGAGTCAGGCAGATCCTCTGGAGAAGGGAATGCAACCCACTCCAGTATTCTTGCCTGGAAAATCCCATGGATAGAGGAGCCTGGCGGGCTATAGTCCATGAGATCACAAAGAGTTGGACACAACTGAGTGACTAACACACAGACACACACACACACACAAGCCAGATTATCCTCTAGTTGGTTATCTTCTGTTTTCCATCCATTTAAGGCAGACCTCATGTTGGAAACTTTCCTGTTTTCTTTCCTGTGCATTACTGAATACATCATTGGAAGCATGATATTGCAAAAGATTGACAATTTATAGAGTGCTTCCTTTATATGAGGAAATATATAATGTAATCGATGCAGAGTTTTCCTAATATGATGGAAAGACTGGAACCAACTCTACTGGAGAATCACAGGTGAACACGGCAGGAGGTTCCCAGGAAGACCTGGCTGAAATGTCCCAGGTCAGTAGAGAGATGTACACGTGCCTAAACACACAATTCTACCCAGTATCCAAACAATAGAAGGATAAAAATTTATGTCCCCAAGTTCCAATGGCATGATTTACAGAGGCCACCTGGAACTTGGCACACGCCTGTCTGGAAGAGTGACACCAAGGCTCCAGCAGAACAATAAAGCGCCTGCCTCGCTTAAGCAAGATTAAATCGAAAGCCCCAGAGAGAGAAATACAGGATTTCCCCTGGCCGTCAGGAGGGTGAGTCAGCGTCGCCTGCCCTAAACAATGGATGGAGACACAGCCACTTGGAGACCTTTCATCTTTATCCTTTTTTAGCAAAGCCTGTGCCCTATTTTCATAGGTAGGATGCCTGACGCCTTGCCCACTGCCCCTCTCCACTATCTTTTATTAAACAGGAAATCAGGAAGCATTCTTTTCAGGAATGGGGAGGGGTCTGCTGTCAAACAAAATGAAGGCAAAGAGACAAAACATTTTAACTCAGTTTGAGTGACATCCTGAATCACTGAAATTTCTGATAGGCTATTTTAGACAAGATTACCAAAAAAGCAAAGGTATGACTCTAAAACCTAGAAACCCACCTCCTGATAAGAAATATGCATGCCCAATTTTCAGCCAGAATTGTTCTATTTTAAACCTAGTACATGAAAGAAAAGAATGTTGTTTCTTAAACTCATACTTTTATTGATTCAAGGTCATTACCCATTAAGACCCAATAATCACATAAACCCACACCTCAGAGCAGAGTAAAACCCCACATTCCACACTGTAACCTGTAACTTTCATTCCTAAGGAAAGGTAGAAAGTCTTGAGCATATTTCACTCTAGGACACACTAGACAGTCCTAGTACCCAAGAGGACCTTCCATGGGTCTGTCAGTTAGGGATTGCATTTGGCTGCTAGCAAGAAAAGTTCCAAACTCACTGGCTTAAACAATGTAGGGGTTACTTCTTTTTTCCATTGAAAGCACGGTCCAGAGTTGGGATGGGGGCTTCTCAATTCCAAGCCAGGAGCCAGTCTCCTCTGACCTTTATGCTTCTCCATCCTTAGGGTGTGACCTTGTCCTCGGATTCTCAAAATCTCCTCAAGAGCCATCGTGTAGGGCAAGAGGGAAGGAAAACAGTATACCAACTGTGCTAGTCCCCTTTAAAGATTTTCCTGGGGAGTCCCACTCAGGTCAGAGCTCAATCGCTTTGGCCACGTTTTACTGTTGGCAAAGCTTGGAGTGTGTATTTTATCCAGGCTCTGTTAGAAAGGAAAAGATGAAGAAGGGATATTGTACAGATAATAGCCTCCACTACAGCAGAGAAGCCCATGGCAGTCGCTATTCCTGGTCAGAAGCCTGCCAAGCAAACAGCCTCGAGAGACTCTCTGTCTTCCCATCAATTCATGCTTAGCTCACAAGCAGAGTGACAATATGAGTAACTGCCATGAATTAGACACGACACGCATGACTTTGTATGTCCTAATCTTAACTTTCGTGATACTTCTTCGTTTCTACAACACCTCTCAACCCTCAAAACAACAAAATTATTTGAGAATCATATGGAGATTAAAAACACCAGCATCACAGAGTGTTTCTATGCTGTCTTATGTTCATTGCTTGTGGCTGCGTCGCTTAGATATCAGCAGTGCTTGTTTACAGACTGCTTGGCCTAGCTCCGAGGAGCTCTTTCAAATAAAGTTCTGCACTGAGACTTATTAGGACTCTTTAAGAACTCAACAAAATTATTTGAGTATCATATGGAGATTAAAAACACCAGCATCACAGAGTGTTTCTATGCTGTCTTATGTTCATTGCTTGTGGCTGCGTCGCTTAGATATTAGCAGTGCTTGTTTACAGACTGCTTGGCCTAGCTCCGAGGAGCTCTTTCAAATAAAGTTCTGCACTGAGACTTATTAGGACTCTTTAAGAACTCAAC